>OU342746.1:20401067-20466753 GCA_910589775.1 Avena eriantha
TGGATGTGCGACTGACGCAATGTCAAGCCGGATATTTTGCTCATCGCAGAATTCAGCCAGTTCTCCCATGGAAAAGTTACTCCCATTGTCCGTGATAATACTATGTGGATAACCATACCGGATTATAACATCCTCGACAAATCTTTTGGCTCTTGCTCCATCACAACTAGTGACAGGTTTAGCCTCGATCCACTTTGTGAATTTGTCCACCATCACTAAGAGGTGAGTGAATCCACTTGGGGCTCGTTTAAAAGGTCCTACCATATCAAGCCCCCAGACCGCAAAGGGCCATGTTATAGGTATTGTTCGCAGCTGATCAGCCGGAACATGAGCTTGCTTGGCGTATTTTTGGCAGCCTTTGCATGTATTGACTAATTGTTCGGCATATGCCAGAGATGTAAGCCAGAAAAATCCATGTCGAAAAGCTTTTGCCACTAAAGATTTGGCTGCAGCGTGGTGACCACACTCGCCTTCATGGATTTCCCTTAAGATTTCCACTCCTTCTTCCGGAGATACACAACGCTGAAAACCCCCAGAAATACTCCGTTTATGGAGCTCACCTTTAACAATAGTATAGGCTTTTGCTCGTCAGATAATCTGTCGTCTCAACACCTCGTCTTCGGGTAATTTGCCATCTACCAAGTAATCGAGGTAGGGTTGAGTCCAGCTAGGAATTACAGCCAGAACTGCTATCAAAGGTGAGTCGGATTTGGTCGGATATTCCTCAGCTACTCCCTTTATCGAGGGAACTTTGAGGTGCTCTAAAAATGCGCCATCTGGGACCTCTTTCCGTGCAGAGCCTATTCGAGATAATGCATCTGCTTCCTCATTTTCTGCTCGAGGGATGTGTTGAACTTCAAACCCTTCGAACGATTTAGATAGATCATCCACGATAGCTTTATATGCTGCCATGTGCTTATTTGCATTACAAATATCCAAGACTTGCTGAGCAACAAGATCCGAATCTCTGTAACACATTAAATGTCGGATGCCAATATCCTTAGCAATCCGAATTCCATGCAGCAGTGCTTCATATTTGGCAATGTTATTTGTCACTGTGAAGTGGATCTGCAACACGTATAAAAGTTTATCTCCTTGGGGTGATTTGAGCACCACGCCAGCCCCCGAGCGCCCTCGAGCCTTAGACCCATCGAAAAAGAGGGTCCAATATTCCGACTCAGGGAGGACCATGTTCTCCTTGGTCTCTGTCCAATCAGCGACAAAGTCGGCAAGTATCTGGGATTTGATTGTTGTCCGGGGTTTGTACTCAATATCGAAAGCTGCAAGCTCTATGCCCCATTTGGCGACGCATCCAATGGCATCGCTATTGTTGATGATATCTCTCATGGGAGCCTTGCTCACCACGGTAATTGGGTGCTCCTGAAAATAGTGTCGTAACTTACGAGATGCTAGAAAAACACCGTAAGCCATCTTTTGATAGTGCGGGTACCGCTGTTTTGATTCTGTCAGGACCTCGCTGACAAAGTACGTCGGACGCTGCACCATGTGTTCCTGATTTTCTTCTGGTCTCTCCACTACCATAACGATACTGACAACCTTATTTGTCGCAGCAATGTAGAGCAACATCGGTTCCTGAGGTTCCGGCGCTGCAAGGATAGGAGCAGATGAGAGTACTTTCTTCAGGTCTTGTAGTGTAGCTTCAGCTTCGTCAGTCCAGACAAAATCCTTGGTCTTCTTCAGGAGTTTGTATAATGGTACGGCTCTTTCATCAAGCCAGCTTACAAATCGACTAACCGCAACAATGCAACCAGTTAATCTTTGTACGTCCTTCAGGCGAGTTGGCCTGGAAATATTGAGAATAGCCTTGATCTTGTCGCGGTTCACCTCTATGCCTCTTTGCGACACGATGAAACCTAACAATTTTCTGGCTGGTATTCCAAAGAAGCATTTCTTCGGGTTAAGCATGATGTTGTATTTTCGTAGATTGGCGAACGTTTCCTCCAAGTCGGAAATCAATGTTTCCTTCTTTTTGGACATGACCGTGATATCATCCACGTATGCATGTACATTGCTTCCGAGTTGATCATGGAGGCAACGCTGCATCGTGCGCTAGTACGTAGCTCCTGCGTTCTTCAGCCCAAAGGGCATCGTAACAAAACAGAAGGCTCCGAAGGGGGTTATGAATGAAGTTTTGACTTTGTCAGATTCCTTCCTCCGGATTTGGTGATAACCGGAATATGCGTCGAGAAAACAGAGGAGTTCCGAGCCTGCCGTAGAATCGATAACTTGATCAATTCTAGGCAGAGCGAACGGATCTTTTGGACAAGTCTTGTTCAAGGCAGTATAATCAACACACATCCTTAAAATCAGTGGTGTCCTTTTTAGGGACCATTACAAGGTTGGCCGACCAATCAGTATGGATGACATCTTCTATGAATCTGGCTAACTCGAGCCGCGCTAGTTCCTTAGCTATTGCCTTACGCTTTTCATCACCAAACCGTCGTAAGGACTGTTTGACGGGTTTAGCGTTCTGGTTTACATTTAGAGAGTGCTCGGCAAGTTCCCTAGGTACTCCGGTCATGTCAAATGGCTGCCATGCGAAGATATCTTGATTTGCTTGGCGGAACTTGACGAGCACGCTTTCCTATGCGCTACTTAGGCCTACGCCTATCTGGGTCACCTTGGAGGGGTCATCTTCCTTGAACGGCATCGTCTTCGTCTCTTTTGATGCCTTGAACTCCGGATTTGGCTTTGTGACCTCCTTCTTTGTTGCGGGCATCTCGGACGGATCTATGCTCTTCTTGATATCCTGGTACTCCTGGGCGTGCAGCACGGCTTTGGCAAAGGCGACATTTCCATCTTCGCACTCTCGCGCCTTCTTCGGGTCTCCCCTAATGGTGATCATGCCGTTGGGACCTGGAATTTTCATCATATTGTAAATGTAACACGGACGAGCCATAAAAGCCCAATAAGCCGGACGTCCGAATATAGTTTGGTATGCGCTCTTGAACGGGACCACTTCGAAGGAAAGTGCCTCCATCCGATAATTCTTTGGAGTTCCAAAAGTAACATCCAAAGTGATCTCTCCCAGGGAATTAGCTTGTCTTCCTGGGACAACTCCGTGAAAGATCACAGAGCTATGGTTCAGCTGTGTTTCCGAGATCTTCATCCGACGTAGCGTTTCGACATAGAGAATATTGATACTGCTACCACCGTCCATGAGGGTCTTGGAGAAACCATAACCGTCAATAAGTGGATTGACGATTAAGGCGTATTTTCCTCGCCTATGTAACTTAGGCAGATGATCAGCGCGGTCAAACATTCTTGCCACTTTCGACCAGTCCGGATATTGAGGGACAGCCGGAACTATTGCGTTGAGCTCGTGGAGAACTGCTTTCTTGACCTTTGTTGGTTGAGATCCGAGAAAGGTGACGTAAGTGTCCTTCTTGGTGGGAAAAGTTTTCTTCCCTTCCGACTTGGGATTTGAAGCATCGGCTTCCTCCATGTCGGAATCTTCCTTGGTCTCTTTGTACTTTTCGGGATTTTTCTTTCCCTTCTTCCGCTTAGCTTTGTAGCCCGCGGTATCATCTCTCTTGATGTCGTCGTTAAAACGACACTCAGCGTTGGTGTGGGACGAGCCCCCATTGGCGTCCAAGTGATGCACACATGGGTTATTGGCGATGTCGGCCCAAGTGTAGGTTTTGCCTGGTTGTTGCTCCCCTCTACCTTGGACCCTTGATGTCCCATGGCCGCGCCCGTGGCCTCCGCCACGTACTCCTCGTCCTCCAGACCCGGAAACAGTAGTGACTATTGCTGTCTCCGCGTTGGGTTTTTCTTCCGAGGTATTTTTGCGCTTCTGAGCTTGTTGCTTTGGTTGTTTTGCCGATTGAGGCACTGCCAGGACATTGAGTAATCCCTCTGCATCGTCGTCAGCATCTGCATACTTGCTCGCTGTTTCTATCATCTCTCCCAGATCAGTAACCTTGTCACACTTCGAGCGATGGCGCAGTAAACCAATTGGGAGATCTGCGATGAAAGCTTCAATCGCAGTTTGATCATTTACTCCTTCGAAGGAGTTCTTGGTGTCAATCCATTGTCCGAGGTAATCCCGGCAAGTTTCTCCGGCTTTCTGGGTGCAACGCTGTAGGTCTCCAACCGTACATGGCCTCCGATATGTGCCTTCGAAATTCCGAAAGAATGCACTTTGTAAATCATACCAGTTATGGATGGTGTTCACTAGAAGTTCATTGAGCCATGATCCTGCCGTTTTCCGCAACATAAATGGGAGATATCGGGTTGCGACCAGGCTGTTTCCGCCTTTGGCGATGCAGCAAGCTTGGAAGAAATCCTGTAACCAGGTTTCTGGCCGAGCAATGCCGTCGTAGGCTTGGATATGTCTTGAGATAGAAAATCCTTCCGGGAACTTTGTAGCTCTGATGCGTGGTCCGAAGCATTTTGGGCCCACGTATACATCATCGTTTTCGTAGTGCCGAGTCTCTATATTGGAGTTGATCCTGTGCCTTGCGTCGTTTGGGGATAGGGATTGTCCCGAATGTCGGCTGTGGCTGCGGTGCCTTGGAGCCGGACTTCGGCTTCTGCCACCACCTCCTCCGCCATGTCGTCCTCCTTGACCTCCTTGGGGGCCGTTGTGATAACTGTGTGGTGGAGAGGGTGGTGCAGCTGGATAGTTTCTGGTTGATCGCCGGCCTCCGTCTGGAGCGTCGTTATTCCGGCTCCGGGGAGGTTCTTGACTATGACGAGCCCCCTGCCGGCTTGTTCCAGCGTGGTTTCTGTCGTTCCTTCATCCGTCGTTCCCACCATGGTGAGGCTCAGCCGGACGGTTTCATGTCTGGGAGGTAGCATTCTCTGACGATCCTCCTCCCGACGTTTCTCTTTATCTTCTCCCTTTCAGGGAGGATTCCTCGGATTCAGTGCAGCGATCGAGTCTTTCTCGGCTATTGGAGCGACATTGCTCTAGTTATGTGTAGCTCTGCGGTGCTACCCTGACGATCTGGTTCTTGAATAATTGTCTTCCCTGCGTTCGGGGTGATGATACTGCGCCCGAACGTAGTGGGATCTTACGTTAGCCCATGCCGGATCTGTGCGACATTGGTCGGAATCCGAGACCAGCTTTTGACTTCCAGATAGGGCGACCTTTTGCTGCTCCAGTCCCTTATTGAGTAGCTTGATACCCAAACGTATCTCCTTTGGTCCTGGATTAGCCGATAGAATTTTGCGAGCTGCCACGGTATTTTGCACTGGCGTTGGGTAAACCCAATCTCCATTTCTATCCTTCTGTGGCTTCCCCATCTCATCTCCAAAAAGGACAGCACGGACACGTGGGAATTGGTTGTCATCTATGTGACGCTTCCGTGTCTTCTGATGCAGATGGGCCATGTACTCCCAGTTTGACATAGGCTTCTTCTCCACCTCGATGTTTTTGGCTTCATCAAGGAGTTGTTGACGACGCGCTTCTAGGGCCTGGGCCCTTTCGTCTAGCTCATCTGCAGTAAGTTCTACAGCTGTAGGGATAGGTGTGGTTAATGCGGCATCGATGAGTTTACGCGCACCTTCACTGATCACGTGTCCATCCACCGATGCTTCTTTTTTCGGCTCGTCTGGGATAAGTGCTCCATCCGAGTCTTCTTCGTATTCCTCGGCGATTACCTCCTCTGTGAGGGGGTCTTTTGCCGGGGTCTTGTTCTTCTTCTTTGCCTTCTTGGCAACGCTTGTAGCAAAGACGGCTTTGGGCCGTTTCCCAGAGTCAAGCTCTGATCGGTACTTTCGGACATCTGGACCTCAGGATTATCTCCGATGTCCATGTCATCCTGCGCTTTGGGAGAGTGTTCCCCAGATCCTTCATCCATGGCTTCTCCTTCTTCTGCGGCTTTGGAGTTGTACTCCTCTTCATATTCCACGGAGAACTTTCGGAAATCTGCCGACGTCATAGATTCATCCGAGGATGTGGGAACGTCGGCGTTTGTTCCAATTGCCTTCAGCGCCGAGTCGGTGTTTTCTCCAACATCGGAAGAGCCGGATCCGGATCCAACATATCCGACGAACTGTGATGCGTGCTTCCTGAGGTACCGGTGGCTTTCGCGATCAGCCATATCAAAACGTTTAATGGTTTCGAGGATTGCATCTGCGCTAGCGCCTTGCAGTATCATATGTCTTAGTGTGTACCTGAGGAAAGGCCTGTCTGTCCTGGCATCGTCAGAGCCGGAATCAGTGTCGTTGATATGCTCCTCCTATATTTCGACCTCCACGGGTGGGTCAATCTGGGATCCGGCTTCTCTAGGGAGATCCACTCCAGATTCGACTTGGACCGTGAGGTCTTCTTCAGGATCGGATTTCCCCACCATCTCCGCAACTGGTGCGTGCTGGGTGGGATTAGGGTTTTCTGAGATCCGGAACTCTGCCGCCTCCGCGGATAAAAGGGACCCAGAAGATTCTTCTGCCTCTATCATCACCGCTGGGGTGGGTTGGGTAGGTTCAGCGAAACCGATGTACACATAGATCTCGCCAAAAGACATGATTGTATAGGCAGTCACGGCCTCCCTAGCCAGAATCCAGGTCTCGTCGAGAACGATGAGAGGGACGTCGCTGGCGTAGAGGATGCGATCGACGGCGATGGTCTCGCCAATTCCGATTCTTGCAGATTCCGCTCGGAACACAGATCCGAAGCTCACTTGCCCCACGGTGGGCGCCAACTGTCGTCGGATTGAGGACAAGTACGCCATGAGGGGGTCCTCGAGGCATGCGGAAGAGAGGGGTGTGAGTCGTACGGTGTTCCGGGACGGTGAGCACACAAGTTTACCGAGGTTCGAATCCGTCGGCTTTGGACGAACCCTACTCCTGCTAGCAATCCAGTAATACGGCAGAGCTGGAATATGGGTTACAATGGTATCGCCTGTGCGAGTTGAGGTTCTAAAGTATTGGGTGTTATCTGGTGCCCTAAAGGCTCTCCCTAGGATGGCTTATATAGATATCCGACCTAGGGTTTACAGGAGAGATCAATCCGGCTATGACTAAGATTGGTTACAGAGTACATCTAGAACTACAAGTAACATTATGGGCCTAAGTCGGTAAGTCTTCTGGGCCTTCCTGTAGCCGGATTGGACTCCGTCTTCTCTCTCTAACTGGGCCACCCGTGAAGCAAAGCTCTAACCCGAAGTAGGCCACCCTGGTCAGTGAGGAACTGTGAGGATACCCAGAAAGTATATCCCCAACAACACATGCAATGACTTTGGTGGATCCATATGTAGTTTGTGCAAAGAACACACATTCAATGACTCTAGTTGTGGTTCATGAAAAGAACACACATGCAATGACTCTAGCGCTGGTCTAGCATAAGAACACACATGCAATGACTCTAGTGGATCCATATGTGGTTTGCGAAAAGAACACACATGCAATTACTCTAGTGGATCCATGTGGTCTATGAAAACAATAGACATGCAATGACTCTAGTTGTGTTTAATGAAAAGAACACACATGTAGTGACTATAGTGGATCCATGTGTTGTTAATGAAAAGAACGCACATGCAATGACACTGGTGGATCCATATGTGGTTTGTGAAAAGAACACACATGCAATGACAGTGGCGGATCCATGTGGTTTATGAATGGAAAAGACATGCAATGACTCTGGTGGATCCATATGTGGTTTTTGAAAAGAACACAGATGCAATGATTCTAGTTGTGGTTCATGAAAACAACACACATGCAATGACACTAGTGGATCCATGTGGTTTATGAAAAGAATAGACATGCAGTGACTCTAGTGGATCTAGATGTGGTTTATGAACAGAACACACATGCAATGACTCTAGTGCTGGTTTAGGAAAAGAACACACATGCAATGACTCTGGTGTATTCATATGTGGTTTGTGAAAAGAACACACATGCAATGACACTGGTGGATCCATATGTGGTTTTTGAAAATAAGATACATGCAATGACTCTGGTGGATCCATCTGTGGTTTGTGAAAAGAACACACATTCAATGACTCTAGTTGTGGTTCAAGAAAAGAACACACATGCAATGAAACTGGTGGATCCATGTGGTTTATGAAAATAACACACATGCACTTACTCTAGTGGATCCATATGTGGTTTATGAAAATAACACACATGCAATGACTCTGCTGCTGGTTTAGGATAAGAACACACATGCAATGACTCTAGTGGATCCATATGTGGTTTGTGAAAGGAACACACATGTAATGCCACTGGTGGATCCATGTGGTTTATGAAAAGAACAAACATGCAATGACACTAGCTGTGTTTAATGGAAAGAACACACATGCAGTGACTCTAGTGGATCCACATGTGGTTAACGAAAAGAACAAACATGCAATGACACTGGTGGATCCATATGTGGTTTGTGAAAAGAACACACATTCAATGACACTGGTGGATCCATGTGGTTTATGAAAAGAACAGACATGCAATGACTCTGGTGGATCCATATATGGTTTATGAAAAGAACACACATGCAATGACTCTAGTGCTGGTTTAGGAAAAGAACACACATGCAATTACTCTAGTGGATCCATATGTGGTTTGTGAAAAGAACACACATGCAATGACACTGGTGGATCCATATGTGGTTTGTGAAAAGAACGCACATTCAATGACACTAGTGGATCCATACGTGGTTTATGAGAATAACACACATGGAATGACTTTGGTGGATCGATATGTGGTTTGTGCAAAGAACACACATTCAATGACTCTAGTTGTTGTTCATGACAAGAACACACATGCAATGATACTGGTGGATCCATGTTGTTCATGAAAATAACACATATGAAGTGACTCTGGTGGATCCATATGTGGTTTATGAAAAGAAAACACATGCAATGACTCTAGTACTAATTTAGGATAAGAAAACACATGAAATAACTCTTGTGGATCCATACGTGGTTTGTGAAAAGAACACACATGGAATTACTCTAGTGGATCCATGTGGTTTATGAAAAGAACAGACATGCAATGACTCTAGCTGTATCCATATGTGGTTTGTGGAAATAAAACACATGCAATAACTCTAGTGGATCCATATGTGGTTTATGAAAAGAACATACATGCAATGACTCTAGATGTGGTTCATGAAAATAACACACATACAATGACAGTGGTGGATCCATGTGGTTCATGAAAATAATACACATGCAGTGACTCTGCTGGATCCATATGTGGTTTGTGAATAGAACACACATGCAATGAATCTAGTGGATACATGTGGTTTATGAAACGAACATACATGCAATGACTCTAGTTGTGGTTACTGAAAAGAACACAGATGCAATGACTCTAGTGGATCCACGTGTGGTTAATGAAAATAACACACATGCAATGACACTGGTTGATCCATATGTGGTTTGTGAAAAGAACACACATGCAATGATACTGGTGGATCCATGTGGTTTATGAAAAGAACATACATTCAATGACTCTTGTGGATCCATATGTGAGTTATGAAAAGAACACACATGCAATGACTCTAGTGCTGGTTTAGGAAAAGAACACACATGCCATGACTCTGCTGGATCCATATGTGGTTTGTGAAAAGAACACACATGCAATGACACTGGTGGATCCATATGTGGTTTGTGAAAAGAACACACATCCAATGACACTAGTGGATCCATATGTGGTTTATGAGAATAACACATATGCAATGACTTTGGTGGATCCATATGTGGTTTGTGCAAAGAACACACATTCAATGAATCTAGTTGTGGTTCATGAAAAGAACACACATGCAATGACACGGGTGGATCCATGTGGTTCATGATAATAACACACATGCAATGACTCTAGTATAGATTTAGGATAAGAAAACACATGCAATGACTCTAGTGGGTCCATATGTAGTCTGTGAAAAGAACACACATGCAATGACTCTAGTGCTGGTTTAGGAAAAGAACACACATGCAATTACTCTGGTGGATCCATATGTGGTTTGTGAAAAGAACACACATGCAATGACACTGGTGGACCCATATGTGGTTTGTGAAAAGAACGCACATTCAATGACACTAGTGGATCCATACGTGGTTTATGAGAATAACACACATGCAATGACTTTGGTGGATCCATATGTGGTTTGTGCAAAGAACACACATTCAATGACTCTAGTTGTGGTTCATGACAAGAACACACATGCAATGATACTGGTGGATCCATGTTGTTCATGAAAATAACACATATGCAATGACTCTGGTGGATCCATATGTGGTTTATGAAAAGAAAACACATGCAATGACTCTAGTACTAATTTAGGATAAGAACACACATGAAATATCTCTTGTGGATCCATACGTGGTTTGTGAAAAGAACACACATGGAATTACTCTAGTGGATCCATGTGGTTTATGAAAAGAACAGACATGCAATGACTCTAGCTGTATCCATATGTGGTTTGTGGAAATAAAACACATGCAATAACTCTAGTGGATCCATATGTGGTTTATGAAAAGAACATACATGCAATGACTCTAGATGTGGTTCATGAAAATAACACACATACAATGACAGTGGTGGATCCATGTGGTTCATGAAAATAATACACATGCAATGACTCTGCTGGATCCATATGTGGTTTGTGAATAGAACACACATGCAATGACTCTAGTGGATACATGTGGTTTATGTAAAGAACATACATGCAATGACTCTAGTTGTGGTTACTGAAAAGAACACACATGCAATGACTCTAGTGGATCCACGTGTGGTTAATGAAAATAACACACATGCAATGACACTGGTTGATCCATATGTGGTTTGTGAAAAGAACACACATGCATTGATAGTGGTGGATCCATGTGGTTTATGAAAAGAATATACATTCAATGACTCTTGTGGATCCATATGTGAGTTATGAAAAGAACACACATGCAATGACTCTGGTGCTGGTTTAGGAAAAGAACACACATGCCATGACTCTGGTGGATCCATATGTGGTTTGTGAAAAGAACACACATGCAATGACACTGGTGGATCCATATGTGGTTTGTGAAAAGAACACACATCCAATGACACTAGTGGATCCATATGTGGTTTTTGAGAATAACACATATGCAATGACTTTGGTGGATCCATATGTGGTTTGTGCAAAGAACACACATTCAATGAATCTAGTTGTGGTTCATGAAAAGAACACACATGCAATGCACGGGTGGATCCATGTGGTTCATGATAATAACACACATCCAATGACTCTAGTATAGATTTAGGATAAGAAAACACATGCAATGACTCTAGTGGATCCATATGTAGTTTGTGAAAAGAACACACATGCAATGACTCTAGTGGTACCATGTGGTTTAGGAAAAGAACATACATGCAATGACTCTGGTGGATCCACATGTGGTTTATCAAAGAATACACATGCAATGACTCTAGTGCTGGTTTAGGATAAGAACTCACATGCAATGACTCTAGTGGATCCATATGTGGCCTGTGAAAAGAACACACGTGCAATGCCACTTGTGGATCCATGTGGTTTAGGAAAAGAACAAACATGCAATGCCACTAGCTGTGGTTAATGAAAAGAACACACCTGCAATGATTCTAGTGGATCCATATGTGGTTAACGAAAAGAAAACACATGCAATGACACTGGTGGATCCATATGTGGTTTGTGAAAAGAACACCCATTCAATGACACTAGTGTATCCATATGCGGTTTATGAGAATAACACACATGCAATGACTTTGGTGGTTCCATATGTGGTTTGTGCAAAGAACATACATTCAATGAATCTAGTTGTGGTTCATGAAAAGAACACACATGCAATGACACTGGTGGATCCATGTTGTTCATGAAAATAACACACATGCAATGACTCTGGTGGATCCATATGTGGTTTATGAAAAGAACACACATCCAATGACTCTAGTACTGATTTAGGATAAGAACACACATGCAATGACTAGTGGATCGATATGTGGTTCGTGAAAAGAACACACATGCAATGACTCTAGTGGATCCATGTGGTTTATGAAAAGAACATACATGCAATGACTCTAGTTGTATTCTTATGTGGTTTGTGAAAATAACACAGATGCAATGACTCTAGTGGATCCATATGTGGTTTATGAAATGAGCGGACATGCAATGAGTCTAGATGTGGTTCATGAAAATAACACACATGCAATGACACTGGTGGATCCATGTGGTTTATGAAAATAATACACATGCAATGACTCTTGTGGATCCATATGTGGTTTGTGAAAAGAACACACATGCAATGACTCTAGTGGATCCATGTGGTTTATGAAAAGAACAGACATGTAATGACTCTAGCTGTGGTTAATGAAAAGAACACACATGCAATGAATCTAGTGGATCCATGTGTGGTTAATGAAAAGAACACACATGCAATGACACTTATTGATCCATATGTCGTTTGTGAAAATAACACACATGCAATGATAGTGGTGGATCCATGTGGTTTATGCAAAGAACAGACATTCAATGACACTAGTGGATCCATATGTGGTTTATGAGAATAACACACATGCAATGACTTTGGTGGATCCATATGTGGTTGGTGCAAAGAACACACATTCAATGAATCTAGTTGTGGTTTATGAAAATAACACACATGCAATGACTCTGGTGGATCCATATGTGGTTTATGAAAATAAAACACATGCAATAACTCTAGTACTAATTTAGGATAAGAAAACACATGCAATGACTTTAGTGGATCCATATGTGGTTTGTGAAAAGAGCACACATACAATGACTCTAGTGGTACCATGTGGTTTAGGAAAGGAACATACATGCAATGACTCTGGTGGATCCATATGTGGTTTATGAAAAGAATACACATGCAATGACTCTACTACTAGTTTAGGTTAAGAACACACATGCAATGACTCTAGTGGATCCATTTGTGGTTTGGGAAAAGAACACACATGCAATTACTCTAGTGGATCCATATGTGCTTTATGAGAATAACCCACATACAATGACTCTGGTGGATCCATATATGGTTTTTGAAAAGAACACACGTTCAATGACTCTAGTTGTGGTTAATGAAAAAAAGACACATGCAATGACACTAGTGGATCCATGTGGTTCATGAAAATAACACACATGCAATGACTCTGGTGGATCCATATCTTGTTTATGAAAAGAATACACATGCAATGACTCTAGTGCTGGTTTAGGATAAGAACACAAATGCAATGACTCTAGTGGATCCATATGTGGTTTGTGAAAAGATCACACATGTAATACCACTGGTGGATCCATGTGCTTTATGAAAAGAACAAACATGCAATGACACTAGCTGTGGTTAATGAAAAGAACACACATGCAATGAATGTTGGGGGGGATACCCCCAGGTAGGGTCACACAGGGGTATAAAGGTCGAGTTAGCCGAGGTACGGCAAGGTCAAATCAAGAGCTGGCCGAGTCACCTCAAGGCAGGCCGAATAACGGAGTAACCCGGACCGGAGGATGTCCGCCTAACTGAGTCCCGGCCGACGTATGTCGTATGCCGGCAGGATTTATGTAACTTGTATGCAGGTACTAGTGTGACCGAATTAACCAGGCACAATCCGGGTTATATTAGGCTTGCAAGAGAAGGAAGGTATCTCGCTGGTCAAAAGGAGGTCACTGTATGCTGGTGCATGAGCGAAGCGGATAGAGGCTAGTACCACCGAGGCGTGGCCGACTAGGGTGACGCGCCTTGTGTCGGATGATGCTGGCGCCATAGAGGCTTACGTAGCCTCTGCATGGCATACGATGGCAAAAAGTAATCTAGTCGGTTTGCTATTTTGGGAAGATGCATATTCCCTAGAATATGCCTCCACGTATACCCTAATTGGAGACCTAACCACCCCTATATAAGAAGGGCTAGGGCATCTGTAGAGAGGGTTGAGTTTTACTTGGTTGATCTCTAGTTGGTTGGCATTTTGGGTACTAGGTTCTTGAGAGCAAAGTAGTGGTGAGAGTAAGAGAGTTTCTTCATCCTCCTCTCCCCACCACAGCTCAAGGAGCACTTGTAAACTGATCTAGCTTGAAGATTACAAAGAATCTGTGTGTGGAATCACCACACTATCCCTCCTTGGATTCCTCTAGTGCATATTGTCCCCACCTTTAGCCTATCCATGGCATCTGCCGTGACACCACCATGACAGTTGGCGCCCACCGTGGGGCATAAGGCGCTAGCAGGAGTGAAGATCCAGATGGGAAACCTCATCGGCAATGGCGAGCACATCGTCTCCAGGCTCGTTCAGTGCTTTGGAGCGCTGGACTTCATTAGCGACAATGCTGGCTGCTTCGGCAAGTGACCTCTTCCGCGCGACGACCTCTTTGTCAAGCTTGGCGCGCACAAGATCTACGTCGTAGTCGATGTGTCGTGCGTTAACCCGCGGCATGTCGTCGAGGGAGGCGAGCCACCCCTTAGAGCGGCTTGCGGGGCGCGTATCACTTGCTCCCCTGACCGCGCCGAGGTGATGATGACGACGCCTGGCGCTGCCGCGAGCAAGGATCCGGCACCAGATCTAGAGGTAACACCCAAGGCACCAAGGAAAAGTAGAGGTCCTCCACTAGAGAGGCCAGAGAATGTACTGCAGCAGGCGATAGATAGCCTAGAGAGCCCCATAGCACCTGCGGTAGATTCGGCTCGGGCACATGCCAAGTTAGAGGAGACTAGGCAGAAAATACTAGAGGGTGCGAAAAAGATAGCAGTGGCTCAGCAGTCATTGAACATGACACTACGTGAGTACGCAAAGGAAAATAAGGTAGATGTTGTAAAAGTGAAGGGTAGAAACCTCATTAGTGAAATGAACAAAGAGGGTGATACTAGTGTTGAGGAATCAGAGAACATTCTGTCCGTGGGGCTGCCGAAGTACAGTACCCCGGCAAAGAACCTCAGAGCAGCAGATGCAGCTGCGTCCGAGTTAGAGGGTTTGACGCGTGAAGCCCGACAAAGATAGCAGGATAGGGTCAATCAGTTGGTTCGGATTGCAAACAGACAAAACGAAGAGTTGCTCAGAGCTAATCCGGCAAGAGTTGGGGTTTCCAAAGTCGTTTACTCAGCGGTAGGTAATCCGGAGAAATCCGCCGGAGCAGCATCATCCCCTCATGGTGGCCCAAGAAGAGAGGAAGTGGTAACCTCGGCGAGGAGGAACAAACAGATAGTCCCATATGACCCAGCAAGGGCAGGGAAAGGAAAAGCAGTGCAGGGAAATGAGGATCGACGAACTGTGAGCCGAGGTGAAGCTGGCCGAGGTAACCTCGACCAAGGCAATGCCAGTCAGGGAAACAATGAGAACGGCAATGTCGGACAGCACAACTCGGCGGGTGCAGGGCAACCGCAGCAGCAGAATATACCACGGCAAGAGCGAAGTGCTGGCCAAGGTATGCAACAGAGAGCCGCTCCGCAGGAGCAAGATAGATACAATGATGGTGATTCGGAAATGGTGAACGTAGGGTATCCTAGGCCGGACTATCACGTGATAGGGTCAAGATTGGGAAGAAGGAACTTGATGCCTGACGACGCCAGGTTAAGACTGGATCGACTTTATAGGTCGGAGCAAATTGAGTGTCAAGGTCCTCCGGGTCCGACGTGTTTTGGGCCCCGGATCATGAAGGAGCCTCCGGTACCTAACTTCCAGTTACCTAGAGGGACAAAAACATACGACGGTCGCACCAAGCCGGAGGATTGGTTGATCAACTACGCGACAGCGGTGAAAATTGCTACATGCAACTTGAGATGGGTTGTGAGATATGTACCTCAGATGCTGGAAGGGCCAGCGAGGGTATGGCTAAACAATTTACCACCAGGAAGTATCAACTATTGGATCGATTTTGATGAAATGTTCATCAGTAACTTCTCGAGCATGTACCAGAGGCCGAATAGGCCACAGACCCTAGCGATGTGCAAGAAGAGACCAAATGAAAGAGACCGGGAGTTCTTAACCCGTTGGTGCAATGTGCGAAAATCGTGTGAGGCCGTGATTGCGTCACAGGCAATAGCTTGGTTTGCACCAGGATGTAGATATGCAAGCATGTTGTGGCAAAGGTTGCAAAGGGATATGCCAACTACACTGGCAGAGACAATCCGGATTGTGATTCATATGCCTTGGGTGACCCGACTCAACCTAGGCTTGTGTCAAATGAGTCAAATGAGGAGTACTACCAGCGAGATGGAGCCAGGTCATCCCGGCAGAATGACTACCGGGGTAAGAGAAGAGATGATTGGCCAGATTACAGATACAGTTTGCAACAAGTTGCATCTGTAAATCAAGATCAACCCGGAGCAGGGAGTAATCAGCGTCAGAAAATTGGAGGGCAACGATGGACTCCAAGAAATGATGGTAAGAAAACTTGGATGCCAGAGCAAAAGAAACAGTGGCAAGAAAAGAAGGAGCGATCGAGGTATACGTATGAGGCAATGCTGGATCAGCCATGCAAATTCCTCACGCCAAATCCGAGTAACCCAGCAGGTCACATGACTCGGCAATGTGAGTGGATGAGGAAGATAGAACAAAGTGGTTCGGGGAATGCTCAGGCACCTCGGAACGATCAACCTTGGCAGGAGTTACCCCGGCAGCAATTACTCTCCGGAGCAAACATGCAACAGTTAATGTTGCCACCGCCTCCGCTGAGGTATGAAAACCATGAGAGAAGGGATGAAGTGCATTAGGTGGAAAACCAAAATCATCCAGATCAAAGGTACCCCGGAAATGAGGGGAGAAATGAATACAGAGTGCATCACCAGAGTTACTGTGTGTTTACCATGGAGGAGACAGATAGAAAGAGTTTGTAGCGCCGACATATGGAGGTAAATGCGGTAATGCCGGTTGTGACGAGGTATATGCCTTGGTCGGATCAGGAAATCACGTGGAGTATCAAGGATCATCCCAAGCTTATGCCAAGCCCTGGTTCGTATGCGTTAGTGCTGGACCCAACGTTCATCGGGCCAAATATCAATGTGAGATTTTCCAAGGTGCTGATTGACAATGGCAGCAGCATCAATATCATGTACGTGGATACAATGCGCAAGTTGGGTATCTCGGAAAACATGCTCCAAGCTACGAGAACAACTTTCCATGGTATTGTGCCAGGCATTTCCTGTGAACCCATTGGCAAGGTCCGGGTGGACATGTTGTTCGGCACACGAGATAACTGCAAAACTAAGAACTTGGAGTTTGAGGTTGTGAACTTAGAAAGCGTGTATCACGCGTTACTCGGCAGGCCAACCCTGAAAAAATTCATGGCAAGTTGTCACATCAGTTACCTGAAGATGAAGTTGCCCGGGCCAAATGGAGTAATTACCATAGCAGGTGACTTCCGATGTTCCATTGAGTGTGCATCAGCCGGGTCTAACCTGGTCAAGTCACTCATGATTGCACTAGAGAAAAGAAAGATCCAAGAAGTGGCGGCATTGGCTCAGTCTGCACAGCAGTATATGCCGGCGCTGAGTAACCCGCATGGAAGTGTCTCATTTCAAGCAACTAAAGATACAAAGAAAGTGCTTGTTGATGATTTGTTCCCAAAGCGCATCGTAACAATTTGTGTTGGATTAAATGACAAATAGGAAAGCGAGCTCGTCAACTTCCTCCATGAGAATCGGGATATCTTTGCTTGGTCCACACAGGACTTACAAGGTGTTCCGAGGGATTTGGCCGAGCACTCTTTGAATGTGAGACCCGGAGCAAAGCCGGTGAAGCAACCTCTCTGCCGCTTTGTCGAAGATAGGGGAAAAGTCATTGGAGATGAGATAGCTCGGCTCCTAGCAGCTGGGTTCATCATGGAAGTGCTCTACCCGGATTGGCTATCTAATCCGGTGCTGGTAGAGAAGAAGAAAGATGATCCGAATGTGGCAGTGGTTTGGCGCATGTGCATCGATTACACGAACCATCTATCAGGCCATCCCTGGAATTCGACTCAATTTTCATCCCGGCAGATCCGGAGCCCGGAGTTGTACCAATGGACATTGATGTGGGAAGTGGTTCAGGAAACCTGAGGACTGCTACGCAGAACCCGGGGACTGTGCAGCACGACCCGGCCTAGGTTATGTCGGTGGATAGAATGGAAGTTGATGAGGATGTTTTCTAGTGCGAGCTATACCAGCTTGGGCACTGCCCATCTTTCAATTCCTGGATGATGGAACTTGGCCCAGTGAAGAGGTGCTTTCCAGGCAAATTCAGAGGCGCGCAAAGGCATACACGATTATCAATGCCGAACTATACAAGAGAAGTGTCACAAACGTCCTCCAACGATGTGTAGACCCGGAAGAAGGGCTTGACATCCTCCGGGATATACATCAAGGGGAATGTGGGCATCACGCTTCATCCAGAGCTTTAGTGGCAAAAGCTTTCTGGCATGGATTCTATTGGCCAAGTGCCTTAGAACAAGCAGAAGATCTAGTACGAAAATGCAATGGTTGTCAGAGGTATGCAACCAAGACATATATGCCAATGTCGGAGCTCAAGACCATACCAATTACCTGGCCATTTGCTGTATGGTGTTTGGATATGGTTGGCCCATTTAAAGCAGCAAGAGGGAACATGACCCACATCTTAGTCATGGGTGACAAGTTTACAAAATGGATTGAAGTGAAGCCAATAAGAAAATGTGATGGAGCTACCGCCGTGACATTCCTCAAAGATATCATCTTGAGATACGGCTATCCTTATAGTATCATAACAGATAATGGCACAAATTTTGCTGAAGGAACATTTGCGCGATTCTGCCGAGATAAGAAGATCCAGCTAGACGTTGCCACGGTAGCCCATCCTATGTCGAACGGACAAGTTGAAAGATCCAACGGATTAGTGTTATCCGGGATAAAACCCCGACTCATTGAGCCACTTCAAAGATCAGCGGGGTGCTGGATAGAAGAACTACCAGCGGTACTGTGGAGTTTAAGAACAACTCCGAATCGATCAACAGGCTATACGCCATTTTTCTGGTATATGGGGCAGAAGCTGTACTACCTGCCAACATAGAGCATGATTCGCCTAGGGTCACCCAATACACAGAAGCCGAAGTGCGAAAAGCCCGGCAAAATGATGTTGATCTGCTGGAAGGAGCGAGAGAATTGGCATTGTCCAGATTCGCCATATATCAGCAAAATCTCCGACGCTATCGTAGCCGGAAAGTAAACCCCCGAGTCTTCTGGAAAGGTGATCTGGTACTCCGGTTGGTACAACGTACCGCTGGCATGCATAAGTTATCCCCCCATGGGAAGGGCCATTCATTGTGAGCAAAGCATTGCACAATGACTCTTATTACCTCATCGATGCAAAACCACAGGAGAAGAACAAGGCGGACAGGTCCGGCGAGGAATCTAAGCGTCCATGGAATGTAGCTCTACTTCGCCCGTTCTACACTTAGCAAAGAAGTGTGTGTATCCATGTCTCTCATACGTCGATATGTATGCCGGCAATGAGTTTATCAATGAAATCGTGGCACCTCGAGCAGTAACTCGGGGACTTCCTTAATAATATTGGTTGTCTTCTGTACTTGTTATTTATTTTTATGTCGGCTAGTTTAAGTTGCTTCTGCCTAAGCTGGATTAGTAGTGTGTGAGCACCAAAAACTCAACTCTTCGACTTGCTGCTGTCCAACAAGATTTGTCTTCATGGCAAGCAAGATAATAAGTTTGGAATTGCGTAGCACACGAAAAACGACTAAGGAAAAGAACGTAATCGAGCCAACATTTGTTATTTGGACTAACTTTATGTTTGCCTTGTTTTTACTATGCTGAATTATTTTGAGCTAGTCATAAAAGTTTCTAAGTATTGTGAAGTCAATTTTTCAAACTCGGACTCGTAAGTCACAAAACCGAACCAAGGTAGACACGAGCCGAGCCAGGAAATTGGAGAAACAAGAAAACGAAACTCGGGGACTACGCCCAAGTTAATCCGACACGAGCAACTTAGTAGCAAAATATAATTTATGTGCTTAATACATCTCCACCCGGCATACCGGGGATCTAATAAACTTCAAAGTGTTTGTTGGTGATCAAGGAGCAGCAGGAGGAGGTAACTCGGCGCTAGTAGGTGGAACTCTGGCCTCAGCTTCAGCGTCATCTTCATTTTCTTCGACGTCCAAGGCTCGTCCTCTTCCTCCTCATCCGAGCCATCTTTGACATATTCATCGTCAACGGCTTCGAGAAAGCTTGGTCCCTCGTTCCATTGATGGATGGGGGCAAACTGAATGAGGCTATGGGCGCAAGCCTTGCGTCGAGCTATCCAGTCCGGATCAGTGGACCACCTTGATCCGGTGCGCATGCGCTCGAGAAGATTTAGATTTATTTTCTCATACCATGTGAGCATGTAGTGGAGGACAATTTCAGCTCTGGCGCGTCCGACGGATTCCCTCTAGAGGTCAAGCTGGGTCTCGCACTCCATTAACTTGTTAATTAGAGCAGTGGATTCCTCAGGAGTATCCTCACTAGGCCAAAGGCCATTAAAAATCCGGACTGCTGCATCTAGGAGACCCGAACCGTAGTTCTTCACAATTTCGACGCGAGAAGATAAGCTGACCAGCAGGTCCTCCATGTCATAGGGAATATTTTCAGCTCCAGGACCAGTTGGGGTACCCCTCTTCTGGCGGAACTTGGCAATGACAGTAGCCGCAATGGCATCACCCTCCGGAAATTTGTCTGGAAACAAGACAAATGAAATAAGTAAAGGAGGTTGACCTGGAAAGATTCATGTCGGCTGAAGGAAAAGAACTTACGAGAAATATGGCTATGGATTCGGGTCAGCTCCTTAGTGCAGTTATCACGTCTCTCCCGAAGTTGCACAAGTTCAGCATTTGCCTAGTCAAGCTTAACGTCGGCCTCCTTCAGCAGTTCTTGATCTTTGGCAATTTGGAGGTTGAGTCGTTCTCGCTCTTCAATGAAATCTTGGCCAGCTTTATCCATCTCGGTTTTGGGAGCACCATGAGCTTTTTCATTTCTGCCTCGAGCTTGGCAATTTCATCATCTTTGGTCCGGAGGAGGGCGAGCTCATCATCCTTCTTCTTGAGTTCGGCCTGATGCTGCCCTGCTTGTTCGAGAAAATGCAGCATCATATCAGGCACGGGCACACTATCTTCAAGAGATGCTGAAACAGTTAGTTGACCCGGCTAAGCTGAGGTATGAATATTTGCCGAGCTTAGGAGAAAGGAAAGAGAGCACAAAAGAAGATTAACCGAAATGACTTACCTTTTATTTTCTCCAAGTTCTTCCTCATGATGGTGTTTTCGGCTTCCACTTTGGCTGCCCAATCCGAATAACAGATTAGTTTGACGGGAAGAGACAAAGAAAGATGGGAAAAAAGCCAAGGAGAAAACTTACCCCTTTTCTCAAACTCAGCGAGAAGCGTAGAATGCTTCGAGCGCAGTGCCTTATGTGTGTCCAAGAGGCGCTGAAACTCAGCGCTCCGGCGATTGGTAGTCACCTGAAAAGAGCAAGGATAGCTTAGTCATGTGCATATTTGAAGTGTACAAGATACGGGCCAAGCGGAACTTAACCCGGCTCTAGGTGTGTGCATATTCGAAGTGTACAAGATCCGGGCCAAGTGGAACTTAACCCGGCTCTAGGTGTGTGCATATTCGAAGTGTACAAGATCCGGGCCAAGTGGAACTTAACCCGGCTCTAGGTGTGTGCATATTTGAAGTGTACAAGATCCGGGCCAAGTGGAACTTAACCCGGCTCTACGTGTGTGCATATTCGAAGTGTACAAGATCCGGACCAAGTGGAACTTAACTCGGCTCTAGGTGTGTACATATTCAAAGTGTACAAGATCCGGACCAAGTGGAACTTAACCCGGCTCTAGGTGTGTGCATATCCGAAGTTACAAAGGAGCTACGCTAGTTCTCTAAGGAGCATCCGACCAAGTAAAAAGTTACTCCCCCGGAGGCTCGGGGACTAATGGTTATATCACTAAGCACTAGTGCATGTTAAAGAAAAGACAAGGTAACGTACCTCCATCAACCGGCCTGCATGGTTGATAGCCTTGGCAGCTGTGTTCATCTGTGCGGCAAACTCGGCAGGCCCAAATTTCTCCGGGAGATTGTCTTTATGGACGAACTCCGCCTTGTTCCAGTTATTGACGAACTCAATCAAGGCCGGAGGATAGCGCTCTCCGCTGAGCATATGGGGCGTAATCAGACCCTTGGCATGGGCTTCCCTCCTTTCAATTTGGGCAGCAGCAGGGCTAGTGTGCAATGCAAGTTGCGTATTAGCTGACCCGGCGGGGGCATCTTTCGTCGGTGGGGTCTTCTTCGGAAGCATGGACGCGAGCGTGCGCTGTCCAGCCTCGATGGATGCTGTCCTGGCGGCGTCAGAAGTTTTCTTGGCCTTAGGGTGTTGTTGAGAGGATGAGGTTTGAGCTGTGGATTTAGTCTTGGGCGCAGCCTTGGTGCTAACTGGGCCTTCTCGCCGAGTCTTGGAAGACTCGGACGAGGCGGAGGGAGTTGGTACTGCTGTTGGTACTTGTGCTGCTGTTGTTGGTGCTGGCGCTGGTGCTGACGCTGATGTTGGTGCTGTTGCTGGTCTTGGCGAGGGTGCTGTGGGTATCTCGGAGGTAGCAGGTTGCGACTGACCCGAAGAGGAGTGGGGAGCATCTGCTGCCTCGGCAGAGCCACTTCCCCCTGCTCCGAGGTTGCCCTCCTCCGGACGAGGTGGGCTAGAACTCGGAGCAGCCGCTGAACCCTCCTGAATGGGGCTCAACAGGCATGTATCGTCGCCACAAGGGGGAGAAGGGCTATGCCGGAGGGGCGAAGCGATGCTGGATCCGCTCTGAGGAACCTCCACCACAGTCCTGCCAAATCAAACGACGAATAATAAGTTACAATAGAATAAAAGCCCAAAACAAAGGACTGGACAAAGAGAAAAGTGACTTACTCATCAGAGGTAAATGGCTCATTGGGCTTCCGAGCCCTCCGAGTTATGGCCTTAGTCGTAGGCTTGGTGGTGGCTTTGTCTGCGGATTTCTTTCGCCTCTTGGTTGCCTTAGAAGGTCCGGAAGAAGAAGCAGAAGCACTGCCCTTTTATTTGACGTGGCCGGGACAGGCTCGCCCGTGGCGACAGGAGGATCTTCGTGGATCTGCCCACCCGGGTTAGCTGATGCCGGAAAGGCGTAAGAAAGGGGGACAACGTCAAATGCTTCCATCACCTCAACGTAGGAATCATCTTCATCATCAGGCCAATCTCTTAAAGAAGAGAAGTTACCGGTGGGTCGCTTGGTCGCATCGGGGAATGGCAGGAACATTTCCTGATCCGGCTCCTCCTCGTCCAGGGCATCTCGATCCTTCGCCCATTTGACAGAGGGCTCGGGGCCATCCTCGAGGGTTTGCTGAAGAAACAACTAAGAAGAAAATGCAAAGGGATCAAACAAACAACAAATTATGACATATGATATAACTCGGAAAAAGATTGGATCACGAGATTTACCATAGGAGGAAGCTTGTCTCGGTAGAAATGCTCTATCCCCCACTCCCAATCAGCAGAGAAGTCTTTGACGGTCGTGAAGAGGGCCTTGACCCAACGGAAATCTCGGTGTTGCTCAGGTCAAATGAGGAAGTCCGGTTGGGGTCAAGTCGCCAGCTCATGTGGCAAAGCTTATGTGTGTGCTTCTGGAGAGGGGAGATTCGGCTATGGACGAAGGTGATCATGGCATCCTTGTTGCGCAGGCCCGCATCCTTCAGCTCCTGAAACCGTTTGTTGACTTGATTCACCAAGACAGTGGGTTTCTTGGAAACCCGGTCCCATAAATCCGGGTTAGGAGGACCCGGAGCGTAGGGGCGCAGCTGAATCAGATCTTCAGTCGTGCCATTTCTGACATAGAAGAAAGTTCGGGCCCAGCCCTTGCAGGAATCTAGCCCCGTGACCCGGGGAAAGACGGACTGTTTCCGGGGAGTAATAGAGGCAGCACCAAACTATGCCAGATGTTTGTCCTCTAGATCAAGCTTCTTATTCGGAATCACATTTCGGTGTAGACCGAAAAACCGGATCCAGAGTTCTTTAGTGGGCCACAATCCGACATACCCCTCTATGGTGGAGGCAAAGGAAGAAAGAGATGTGATGGCGTTCGTTGGAAGGTGGTGCGGTTGAAGTTCATAAATGTTGAGGAAATCGTGGAAGAAGTCACTAACGGGGAGGCCGAAGCCGCGCTGGAAATGGGAGAGGAACACTACGAACTCACCCAGATTGCGTGAGGGAGCGAGCTCCTCGGCAGCGAGGCGAGCAACCATGCCCTCAGGGATGCACCGGGTGCGGTAGAGCCAGTCCAGGTTGTCCTGGCACACCCAGGAACCGGCCCAGGCACCGCGCTCCGTGTTCTCCGCTCCCTCCTCCATCTCTGCTTCAGCGACGGCGAGTTCTTCCTCAGTCATGTCTAAATCACTCTCCTCACCGGCCCAATCGGAGGTGGGGGCAGAACCTTAGACTGGCGCGGACCCGTGGCGGTGGAGCTGAACGGGAGCGGTGGCGATGCAGGTGCAGAAAAAGCACGGTGCGGCAGTGGCACTATCGCTAGGAGGAAGAAGAAGAAGAAGAGGCAGAGGGGCGCGAGAAGGGGAAAATACCAAGGGGCGCGCCCCTCCCCTATTTAACCACACCCCAGTGAGGGTAGTGGGATCGTGCGGTGCTCGAGGGCCACACGGTGTGGCCGTGTATTTTCCGGGTCAGCCAATCAGAGGCGAGCCACAGGAAGGGCCACAGGGTGCAGGGGATCCAATGACGCGACGTGGTGATACAGTTAACGAGGAGACAGACACGATGTGACGTGTGCAACAGTAACACCTAACATTAACTATAGCAGTAACTGGCACATGCCCTTAAAATGAGGCAAAATAATGATTACCCTCCACGTGGGACGTGGGGAAGCGTACGAGAGAAGTAAGAATAACCCGGACAACTAAAGCGTGACCCGGCCAGCGAGTGAAAACTCGGAATGTGCCAAGGGAAAAGCTAGCCAATGAAATCCGGGCTACGAGGTAACTCGAAAAAGGGAGGAAATGGCTTGGTAAATTGAACCTACTGTGTCCTTAGCGGCTAAAGCTGCTAAGACCGCACTAGCCTCGGGGACTAATGTTGGGGGGATACCCCCAAGTAGGGTCACGCCAGGGTATAAAGGCCGAGTTAGCCGAGGTACGGCAAGGTCAAAGCAAGAGCTGGCCAAGTCACCTCAAGGCAGGCCAAATCACGGAGTAACCCGGACCAGAGGATGTCTGCCTAAATGAGTCCCGGCTAACGTATATCGTATGCCGGCAGGATTTATGTAACTTATATGAAGGTACTAGTGTGGCCGAATTAACCAGGCACGATTCGGGTTATATCAGGCTTGCAAGAGAAGGAAGGTATCTCGCTGGTCAAAAGGAGGTCACTGTACGCTGGAGCATGAGCGAAGCGGACAGAGGCTAGGACCACCGAGGTGTGGCCGACAAGGGTGAAGTGCCCTGTGTCGGATGACGCTGGCACTGCAGAGGCTTACATGGCCTCTGCATGGCATACGATGGCAAAAAGTAATCCGGTCGGTTTGCTATTTTGGGATATGCCTCCACGTATGCCCTAATTGGAGACCTAGCCACCCCTATATAAGGAGGGCTAGGGCATCTGTAGAGAGGGTTGAGTTTTACTTGTTTGATCTCTAGTTGGTTGGCATTTTTGGTAGTGGGTTCCTGAAAGCAAAGTAGTGGTGAGAGTAAGAGAGTTTCTTCATCCTCCTCTCCCCAACACAGCTCAAGGAGCACTTGTAAACTGATCTAGCTTGAAGAATGCAAAGCATATGTGTGTGGAATCACCACACTATCCCTCCCTGGATTCCTCTAGTGCATATTTTCCCCACCTTTAGCTTATCCATGGCATTTGCCGTGACACCACCACGACAATGACTCTAGTGGATCCATATGTGGTTAACGAAAAGAACACACATGCAATGACACTGGTGGATCCATATATGGTTTTTCAGAAGAACACATATTCAATGATAATGGTGGATCCATCTGGTTAATGAAAAGAACAGACTTGCAACAACTCTCGTGGATCCATATGTGGTTTATGAAAAGAACACACATGCAATGACTATAGTGCTGGTTTAGGAAAAGAACACACATGTAATGACTCTGGTGGATCCATATGTGGTTTGTGAAAAGAACACACATGCAATCACACTGGTGGATCCATATGTGGTTTGTGAAAAGAACACACATTCAATGATACTGGTGGATCCATATGTGGTTTATCAGAATAACACACATGCAATGACTTTGGTGGATCCATATGTGGTTTGTGCAAAGAACACACATTCAATGACTCTAGTTGTGGTTCATGAAAAGAACACACATAAAATGACTTTGGTGGATCCATATGTGGTTTGTGCAAAGAACACACATTCAATGACTCTAGTTGTGGTTCATGAAAAGAACACACATGCAATGACACTGGTGGATCCATGTGGTTCATGAAAATAACACACATGCACTGACTCTGGTTGATCCATATGTGGTTTATGAAAAGAACACACATGCAATGACTCTAGTACTGATTTAGGATAAGAACACACCTGCAATGACTCTAGTGGATCCATATATGGTTTGTAAAAAGAACACACATGCAATGACTCTAGTGGATCCATGTCGTTTATGAAAAGAACAGACATGCAATGACTAGTTGTATCCATATGTGGTTTGCGAAAAGAACACACATGCAATGACTCTAGTGGATCCATATGTGGTTTATGAAAAGAACAGACATGCAATGAATAAGACGTGGTTCATGAAAAGAACACACATGCAATGACACTGTTGGATCCATGTGGTTCATGAAAATAATACACATGCAATGACTCTGGTGGATCCATATGTGGTTTATGAGAATAACACACATGCCATGACCCTAGTGCTAGTCTAGGATAAGAACACACATGCAATGACTCTAGTGGATCCATTTGTGGTTTGTGAAAAGAACACACATGCAATGACTCTAGTGGATCCATGTGGTTTATGAAAAGAACACACATGCAATGACTCTAGTTGTGGTTAATGAAAAGAACACACATGCAATGACTCTAGTGGATCCATGTGTGGTTAATGAAAAGAACACACATGCAATGACACTAGTTGATCCATATGTGATTTGTGAAAAGAACACACATGCAATGATAGTGGTGGATCCATGTGGTTTATGAAAAGAACAGACATGCAATGAATCTGGTCGATCCATATGTGGTTTATGAAAATAACACACATGCAAGGACTCTAGTGCTGGTTTAGGAAAAGAACACACATGCAATGAATCTGGTGTATCCATATGTGGTTTCTGAAAAGAACACACATGCAATGACACTGGTGGACCGATATGTGGTTTGTGAAAAAAACACACATTCAATGACACTACTGGATCCATATGTGGTTTATGAGAATAACACACATGCAATGACTTCGGTGGATCCATATGTCATTTGTGCAAAGAACACACATTAAATAACTCTAATTGTGGTTCATGAAAAGAACACAGATGCAATGACACTGGTGGATCCATGTGGTTCATGAAAATATTACACATGCAATGACTCTGGTGGATCCATATGTGGTTTATGAAAAGAACACACATACAATGACTCTAGTGGATCCATATGTGGTTTGTATTATCTCGTGTATATGTCCTGAAATTTACAACTAGTAGAGTGTACACTGTAAGGCCACAGGAGTACCTCGTGTCAGAAACCCATCATAACTTTGCTCTGACATGGAACCGCGTTCAACTTCTCTTTGATGTTGCCCTCTTTTCCCCTGCCAACGTTTTATTCTCTCAGCATGTATAGCATGTGGACAGAGATGACCATATGTCTAAGCAAACAAATATACTACTCCCGCATTGTGTAAAAAAGCACACCTTAATAAGGCTTAGATAGTAAACGTATGACATATTATCACTATATACAATTATAATTGGTAAAGCACAAAAAATTGTAAATTTGATCAACATCTATAAAGTATGGGTGTATATTTCGTCCTTGTACTTTGTATTATCATGTGTAGAAGTCAAAGATTATTAGCTACCTAACACTTGAAATTTTTGGTAACATGGTCTAGATAAACGAGGGAGAAGATTCTAGTATGATGGAGAAGTGTGTTTTGAGAGGTTTATGCATAGTGTATTCATTGTGTTCAAGACTATCAATAGAATCTTGTAGATGCTAGAATGGAAAAGAAGATCTAACGGCTAGAAATGCTGGGATTCACGAGTCTTGATCCAACGATATATTAGCTACTTGTAAGTTGCACGTGAGACTCAGATAGTAGACGTATGACATATCATCACTATATACAATTATAATTGGTAAAGCACAAAAAATTATAAATTTGATCAACATCTATAAAGTATGGGTGTACATTTGTTCCTTGTACTTTGTATAATCATGTGAAGTCAAAGATTATTAGCTACCTAACACATGTTTTTTTTGATAACATGGTCTACAAAACAAGGGAGAAGCTTCTAGTATGAGAGAGAAGTGTGTTTTGAGGTTTGTGCATAGCATTCAATATGTTGAAGACTATCAATAGAATCTTCTAGATTCTAGGATGGAAAAGAAGATCCAACGGCTATAAATTATGGGTGTATATTTGGTTCTTCTACTTTGTATCATCATGTGTAGAACTCATAGATTATTAGCTACCTAACAATTAAAGTTTTTCGTAACATGGTCTAGAGAAACGAGGGAGAAGATTCTAGTATGATGGAGAAGTGTGTTTTGAGAGGTTTATGCATAGTGCATTCATTGTGTTTAAGACTATCAATAGAATCTTCTAGATGCTAGAATGGAAAAGAAGATCCAATGGCTGGAAATGTTCGGATTCGCGAGTCTCGATCCAACAGTCAATATTCAAAGTTATACGTACACTATATAGTGCTAAGATAAGATGTCTAAAAAACATGGCTTGTGGCATTCAGATCCATTACTCTTTAGATTGTCTTTACAGAAAGGAATAATCTCCTCATCACTCGGAAAATTAAGAATGATATTTCCTGATATTTGAAAACTCACATCGACGACATTGTTTACTAGAAGAAGATGTACCTGTATACCTTCGAAAAGACAGTTAATTCAAGAGCAATATATCTCATTTACTTGTAGCTCAAGTTTGATCTAATTTCATTAAATAGTCAAGATGCAAAATTTTAGCAAGAAGTTGAACTTGTTGTAAAAACTATCGGTGGTGGTTTGTGATATATTAAATCTGCCCCAATGGTTACCTCCAAAGAACATAAAACTTTCAATGCAACATACAATTTACTTGTAGTTCAAAATGAACTAATTTCAATAAATTGACATAAAATCAATTTCAAGTGGGCAAAGTTAGCTATAGGAATAAGTTTGAAAACTCATAAAACACGGGAATCAAAAGTATAACATGAGGGTCCACTATATATGTCTGAAATCTTGGCTTGTAGCATTCAGGCCCATATTCTTCGTACTTCGCTTATACAAACAAACAATAATCTCATCATAACTCGGAAAATTGCGAATGTTCTTTCCTGATAGTTGGACACTCACACCGGCAGTACTGATTACTATAAGAAGATGCATCCATCTACCTCCAAAGAGACATTTAATTAAAGAAAAATCTATCGCGCTTACTTGTAGCTCAAGTTTGAGCTAATTTTTTGTTAAATTGTCAAGATGCAAAATCTTAATTAGAAAGAAGTTAAAAACCTATTGTCAAAACTCTCGGTTGTTTTCTGATATATTAACTGAGCCCCCAATGGTTACACCTTGAAAAGTTTTTTGTAATTCTTTATAAGCAACCTACAATAATTTAGTTGTTGTGGTTCAAGTTGGACCAAATTTCTATAAATATGGGCATGAAGTCATTCAAGTGGGGAAAGTTAATTAGCTATACAGGGAGTTTGAAAAGTCATAAAACATGGGAATCGTAAGTAAAACACATTGGTCCACTTAATATGTCTAAAAACTTGGCTTATGGCATTGAGATCCATATTCTTTAGACTCTCTTTACATCAAAGAACCATCTCATCATCAATCGGAAAACTAAGGGTTTTCCTTCCTCATAGTTACAACTCACACCAACGACATTGTTACTACAAGAAGATGCACCCATCTACTTACAAAAATACATATAATTCAAGAGAAATCTATCGCGCTTACTTGTAGCTCAAGTCTGATATAATTTCGTTAAATCGACAAGAAGTCACTAAAGTGTGCAAAGTTTGCTAGGAAGCTTGAAAAATCCTAGTACTAAAAACTTGGGCATTACGTATAAGAAACCATTGGTCCAGTTTGTGTGATAATTGGGGTGGTTGCATTTTATTTTAACTATGGTAGGTCTCATAGGAGAGAGGTGCTTGAGAGTTAACACGATCGATGGAAGTACAACTTACATCAATGACCTCATAAAAAAATGAAAAGTGCATCCAAGTCCATCCATTTAACACAATGACCATAAAACTGAATAGTGAAGTGTGTGTGTTTTGTGGTTTGCGCATACTAGCGTTCATCGTGCTAAAGAGTATCAATAGAATTTTTCTCGATGCTAAGGGAAAATAGAAGATCTAATAGTTAGCAATGTTTGGATTTGCCAGTCTTGATCCAACTGTCAATGTTCGAAGTTAATTCGTACACTATACAATGGTGGTATGGTATTGTAAGAGATAAGACAAGATAAATATAAGATAAGAAGTACCGTGAATGGCCGATCTAATGGTTGGTCTCATAGGAGCGAGGTGCTTGAGAGTTAAGATGGTCAGTGGAAGTACATGTTACATCAAGGACCTCATAAAAAATGAAAATTGCATCCAAGTCCATGCATGCATTTAGCACAAGGAATGTGCAACTGAGCAATGAAGTGTGTGTTTTGAGGTTTGCGCATACGAGCGTCCATTGTGCTAACGACTATCGGTAGAAGATGCTAATAATGGTAAAGAAGATCCAACGGTTAGCAAACTTTGGATTTGCTAGTCTTGATCCAATGGTCAATGTGCAAAGTTTGGATTTGCCAGTCTTGATCCAAAAGACAATGTTCAAAACGGGTTCAAAATGACCTTCCCTCCCGATGTTTGGCTGATCTTTCGAATAACCTTCCCTCCCGATGTTTGGGAAGCAAGTGAAAATTTCGAAAACTGGAGAACTTTGATTTTTTGTGCCGCCAAGGACCAAAGTGGTTTCCTTCCTATGTACTCCTCATCCCTACTCTACACCAACACGCGGTTGCCAAACATGCCAGAGACACAGATCCGCCGTACCAAGGCACACGTGCGCAGCGCCACGCTGTGGATGTGGGGAGAGAGATCAGCCGGACCGGTGCACGAGGGGAAAGGGGAGGAGAGATGGAGCATAAGGAAGGAGAGAGAAAACACACGATTTGTTTTGCGTGCATAGGTCCTGAAATTTACTACTAGTAGACTGTACATTGTAAGGTCGCTGGAGTACCTCGTGTCATAAACCCATCATAACTTTGCTCTATCGAACCTCCTTCAACTTCACTTCGATGTTTCCCTCTTCCCCTGCCAACGTTTTATTCTCTCAGCATGTACAACGTGTGGACAGAGGTGACCATATGTCTAAGCAAATAAATATACTACTCCCGCACTGTGTAAAAAAGCACACCTTAATAAGGCTTGGATAGTAAAGGTATGACATATCATCACTATATACAATTATAATTGGTAAAGCACAAAAAATTGTAAATTTGATCAACATCTATAAAGTATGGGTGTATATTTCGTCCTTGTACTTTATATCATCATGTGTAGAAGTCAAAGATTATTAGCTACCTAACACTTGAAATTTTTGGTAACATGGTCTAGAGAAACGAGGGAGAAGATTCTAGTATGATGGAGAAGTGTGTTTTGAGAGGTTTATGCATAGTCCATTCATTGTGTTCAAGACTATCAATAGAATCTTTTAGATGCTAGAATGGAAAAGAAGATCCAACAGCTTGAAATGTTGGGATTTGCGAGTCTTGATCCAACGGTCAATATTCAAAGTTATCCGTACACTATATAGTGGTAAGATAAGATCATGTAGATGTCAATGATTATTAGCTACGAGGGATAAGATTCTAATATGATGGAGAAGTGTGTTTTGAGGTTTGTGCATAGCATTCATTATGTTGAAGACTATCAATAGAATCTTCTAGATGCTAGAATGGAAAAGAAGATCCAATGGTGAGAAATGCTGGGATTCATGAGTCTTGATCCAACGGTCCATATTCAAAGTTATCCGTACACTATATAGTGGAAAGATAAGGTAAGATAAGATATCTTTATCTCTACTACTATAGTGGAGCAGTTTTGAATTGGATCGATAGCACCAATCATTACCGTTGGGATGTTGGATCCAATGGTTCAGAGAAGCTGGATACATGTTGAATAGTACCTAGAGCACACTCCACCATGCATGTTCTAGAACCATCATGTCACCACCCCCAAAATTTCATAGCACAATAGGTTGTATTCTCTCTACTTACTACTATAGTGGAGAAATTTTGAATTGGATCCATAGCACTAATCATGACTGTTGAGCTTTTAGATCCAACGGTTCAGAGCAACTGGATTCGTGTTGAATAGTACTCCCTTTTCCAAAATATAAGGCGTCTAAGGATTAGTCAAAAGTCAACATTTTTTAAGTTTGACCATGATTATACACAAAAATATAAAAAATTAGATTACTAAATTAATATCAATAGATTCACCATAAAGTATATTTTCTTAATATGTCCATTCAATATTGTAGATGTAGATATTTTTTTTCTAAATATTTGGTCAAAGTTAGTAAGATTTGACTTTTGACCAATCCTTAGGCACCTTATATTTTGGGACGGAGCAAGGGAGTACATACCTAGAGCAAACTCCACCATGTTCTAGAACCATCATGTCACCACGCCCAAAATGCGTAAATTAAGTCTATTAATAATAACTATCTACACATATTGAGAATACAACCTACTGTGCTTTGAAATTTTGGGGTTGGTGACATGATGGTTCTAGAACATGGTGGAGTTTGCTCTAGGTACTATTCAACACGAATATAGATGCTCTGAACCATTGGACCTAACAGCCCAATGGTCAAGGTTGGTGCTATATATGGATCCAATTCAAAACTGCTCCATTATAGTAGTAGATATAGATAGAAAACACACCTTAATAAGGCCTACTATGTGGCATCCGCTAAGGTTCACCTTATACAGAGTGGAAACTATAAAGTATCTTTAATCCTAAGGTGCACCTCAAGCTTGTGTGTTGACCATAGAGAATAGAAAAATCATTTCCCCTCTCTCCTTATTACATGTGATCGTTTTCAAAAGGGGTTCAAAATTTTGAAGAGGCAAAATCTTAGTAGCTAGAAGTCGAACAGTCTCAACTAATATATTAATTGACCACTCGATGGGTACCCCTGAAATATTTTTACATAACACTTTCAATCCAAGCTACAATTTATTGCTTGTAGTTCAAATTTGACCTTTTATTTCGATACATCGACATAAAGTCATTCAAGAAGTGGACGGGGTCATCTAGGAACCTTGAAAACTCATAAAACATGGGAATCGTAAGTAAAACACATTGGTCCACCTAGCTAATATGTCTAGAAGATTGGCTTATGGCATTGAGATCCATATTCTTCGGACTTTCTGAGTGATGATGAATCACTAAGAAAACTGAGTATTTTCTTTCTGGATTGTTGGAAACTCACACCGACGACATTGTTTACTACAAGAAGATGCACACATCTACCTCTGAAAAGAAAATTAATTCAAGAGCAATCTATCACACTTACTTGTACCTAAAGTTTGACTTAATTTTGTTCAATTGACAAGAAGTCACCGAAGTGCACGAAGTTAGCTAGGAATCCGAGTACTAAAAACTTGGGTATTACGTATAAGAAACCATGGTCCAGTTTGTGTGATAATTGGGGCGGTTGCATTTTCTTTTAACCTTGGTAGGTCTCGTAGGAGCGAGGTGCTTGAGAGTTAACACGGTCGGTGGAAGTACGTACAAGTTACATCAAGGACCTCATAAAGAATGAAAATTTCATCGAAGTTCATGCATGCATTTAGCACAAGGACCCTGAACTGAGCAATGAATTACTATGTTTGGTGGTTTGCGCATATTACTGTTCATCGTGCTAAAGACTATCAGTAGAATCTTTCTAGATGCTAAGAATGGAAAACAATATCCAATGGTTAGAAATGTTTGGATTTGCCAGTCTTGATCCAATTGTTAATGTTCAAAGTTAATTTCTGCACTATATGTAGTGGTATGGTATTTTAAGAGATAAGATACAATATAAAGATAAGATAAGATAAGTACTACGAATAGCCGATCTAATGGTAGGTCTCGTAAGAGCGAGGTGCTTGAGAGTTAACACGGTCGGTGGAAGTACAAGTTACATTAAGGACCTCATAAAAAATGAAAATTGCATCCAACAAGTCTGTGCATCTAGCACAAGGACCCTTAAACCAAGTAATGAAGTACTATGTGTTTTGAGGTTTGTGCAAAGTAGTGTTCATCGTGCTAAAGACTATCAGTAGAATCTTTCTAGATGCTAAGAATTGAAAAGAATATCCAACTGTTAGCAATGTTTGGATTTGTCAGTCTTGATCCAATGGTCAATGTTCAAAGTTAATCCGTACACTATATGTAGTGTGTGGTATGGTACGGTATTGTAAGAGATAAGACAATATAAAGATAAGATAATAAGAAGTACTACGAATGGCCAATCTAATGGTTGGTCTAGTAGGTGCGATGTGCTTGAGAGTGAACACGGTCGGTGGAAGTACAAGTTACATATCAAGGACCTCATAAAAAATGAAAATTACATCCAAGTCCATGCATTTAGCACAAGGACCATAAAACTAAGAAATGAAGTGTGTGTTTTGAGGTTTGCACATACTAGCGTTCATCATTCTCATCAAGACTATTAGTAGAATCTTTTTAGATGCTAGGAATGGAAAAGAAGATCCAACAGTTAGCAAAATGTTTGGATTTGTGAGTCTTGATCCAACTTGTCGTCAAAACTCTCGTTGGACGGTTTCTCATATATTAATTGTGACCCCTGATGGTTACCTCCAAACGCTTTTGCGTAGAACTTTCACAGTAACCTAAAATTTACTTATACTAGTTCAAATCTGACCTATTTTCGATAAATCGACATAAAGCCATTCAAGTGGGTGGAGTTAGGTAGGCAGTTTTGAATTGGATCCATAGCACCAATCGTAACCGTTGGGCTGTTAGATCCAATGGTTCAGAGTAGTTGGATTTGTGTTGAACAGTATCTAGAGCAAACTCCACCATGTTCTAGATAGTTATTATTAATATACTTAATGCATGCCTTTTTCTCTAACAAGACTATTGGTTAAAACTTTGGCTTGTGGCATGTGCTTGTGTGTGTGTGTGTGCGTGAAAACTTTGGCTTGTGGCATTTATTTAGATCAATATTCTTTGGACTTCCTTTACGGGAGAGAATGATCATGACATCACTCGAAAAATTGAGAATGTCCTTTCCTGGTAGTTGGAAACTCACACTGACGACATTGTTTACTATAAGAAGATGCACCCATCTACCTCTAAAAAGACATTTAATTCAAGAGCAGTCTATCATGCTTACTTGTATCTCAAGTCTAACTTAATTTCATTAAATTGATGCAAAATCTTAGTTAGAAGTTGAACCGTACCTATATATCATCAAAACTGTTGGTGGTTTCCCATATATTAATTGACCCCTCCCCTCGATATATATGGTTACCTCCAAGAGAGATCTTTCATCAAACTTTTAAAGCAGCCTACAATTTACATGTGGCAGTTCAATTTGTACCTAATAATTTCGATAAATCAGGATAAAATTAATCAAGTGGGTGAAGTTAGCTAGGAAGTTTGAGAACTCATAAAATATGGGAAATCGTAAGTACAACATGTTGGTCCACAATATATGTCTGAAACCTTACCTCGTGTGTCATTCAGATCCATATTCTTCAGACTTGCTTTATGGGAACGAACAATCTCATCATCACACTCAAAAAATTGAGAATATTCTTTCCTGAGATAGTAGGAAACTCATAGTGATGGAATTGTTTACTACAACAAGATGCACCTATAGACCTCCGAAAAGACATTTAATTCAAGAGCAATCCATATCGTGCTTACTTGTAGCTCAAGTTTGACCTAATTTCGATAAATTGTCAAGATGCAAAATCTATCTTAGCAAGAAGTTAAACTTATTGTCAAAAATCTTGGTGTTTTGTGATATATTAATTGACCCCTCGATGGGCACCTCCAAAAGCTTTTTCAAAAAACTTTCAAAGCAACCTACAATTTTCTTAGACATGAGGCTAGTAAATTTCTAAGCTACATATAGTAAGGGCGTGTGCAGTGTTTAGAACTAAAGTGGGTCCACACAATCATGCTAAAAGGAAAAACAGATTGTTATCCACTGAATAGTGGGCCCTCCCAATTGATTCTCATAGACATAAGTCTAGCACTAGAATCACCTTAAAGAATCTTTTTGTTAGCACTACCCACTCCACCATTAAGATATATGTTTAAGACTTGTCATCGTGCTTGCTTTGATGTCTGGGGCCAATGGGCTCACTACCGTGGGGCCCCATTGTTATTAGTGGTCTAGTTATATCCTATAGAAGCCAACAAATGTTAGCTCTGACTCCTCTAGCTCCTCCTTCTCGATGAAGCCTCGACGCTCGGTTTTGAAGGATGGTTACGAGAGCAGTAGGTGCCTATGGTGACTTCGTCAAGCTCAAGCCCCCCACCGGATAGTCTAATGACACAATCTTTCAGAGGTGCTCATATGGGTAGGATGTGCATTCATGCGTTCATAGGGCTGAGTGTGTGTATGCATTTGTGAGCGTGTGCGTTTTGTACTGGATTTTCGCTAAAATGAGAGAGATGGGCCTTCCATTTGTATTAAGTTTTTCTCGGTTTTCCCAAAGTAATTGTAATGGTTACTGGTGTCTAGGGTCTATGGCCTCACTACCGGAGGCCACATTATTAGTGGTTCAATTAGATCCCATAGCAGCCAACGAATATGAGCTCCAACCCCCTAGCACTTCATTCGCCACGAAGCCTCGACGCTCTACTTATAAGGATGGTTATGAGGGTAGTGAGAGGCGACGTTCCCTCCAATATATAGCGAGGTGTCTATGGTGACTTCGTCAAGCTCAAGCCCCACGGGATCAGTCTCAAGATCCAGTCTTTCTGAAGTGCTCATAGGTGTGTGGTGTTTGTACTTGCATTCATAGGGGTGAGTGTGTGTACGCATTTGTGAGCGTCTCCGTTTTGTAATGGGTTTTCGCAAAAACAGAGGGGGTCGTTGGTTTATTTATTTATTGACTTTTGATCTGTTTTCCAAAAGTACTCCATGTAATGCAAGTCAAACTAGGTGAGTGATGTTTGGGGGCCCATGGGCTCTAGCACGGGCCCTAGTTATCAGTGGTCGAGTAAAATCCAATACGGAGTAGTAGCCAACGAATGTGAGGACCAGCTTACCTCTTCCTTCTACATGAACCCTCTGCGCTAGGCTTTGAAGGCTCGCTCTTTTTTCGAGCAATGTCGGTGGATTTAGACATGTCGGTCTGGCGAACGACGGGGGATATTGATGCGCAAGGGGGCCGGGTCAGGGTAAGTATGCTAGAGTTCACGGTCTCAGTTTATTTTCTCAAATTCAGCTTATGGGTTCTCTCCTTTTGGGTTTTTTCTCTATTCTCCCCATCTCGATCAATGATGTTTCCTAGGTTCAGATGTCGGCATGGATGGTAGACGCGGAGTGGTACGACAACGTTATCGATGCGAATCTCCTTCTCTGGTGCGACTACACCCTGGCGCCCCATCGCCTCGTCTCGTTCGAGGGAACGAACTTCGGCCGCAGGTTCTTGAGTTGCAACTACGAATCTGAGTGTTGCACGTTCGTCCACTAGGTAGATCTACCACACTCACTTTTGCTGCAGCGCACGATGATATTGCTATGATTACAGCTCAAGATCCGTGATGACCTCGAAGAGGAGGAGCAGGAGCACCATCAGATGCATGCCGAGGAGATGGCTGCAGAGTTAACGGATGTCTCGAACTCACTACACTTAGTCATAAATAGCATATATGCTCTTACATTTGGGTAATTAGAGCTAGACATTAGGTTCTTAACCAAGTATGGTCTGCAATCTAGATATTTAGCATGCTCATGATTCTTTTGTTGGCTGGCTATAGATTCCACTAATAATTAAGTAATCCCCTTTTGTTTACTAGTACTCACGATCTCATAGTACTACCACGTTAAATTACACTAGGTTAATTAATATGGGGGTAGTTGACAGTCTGCTTACAACCCTTTTGGAGTTTCTGGTTACTACTAATTGATCTAGTTTATGTGTTACTGCTATCTCTATCTATATACGAGTATTGCTACATTTTTGCACATTTGTGCACCTCCCCCGTCGCGCACTTTCTTTACCCAGCAACATCCACCTTTCCATCACATCCGTGCAATCTCCGGTGAGTCCGCAACCATCCGGATAGTCGTTTAGGTGATTGCTATTTGAAATAGCAGATTTATATGCCACATTAGGAAGCAGGGATCACCATGGATGTAGCCATGGAATTATTTATAAGTTCCACTGAAAATAAGTAAGTATATGCTGCCAAGAAGAGTCTTTTGAGGATGGGAAGCTTGCCCCCTAGCTTTATTTCATAGAAAGGTCCGCTGCTGAACAATGCAGATGTAATTTGCTGCATATCATTCATAAACAGATTGTTGTTTGCTAGTGTCCTGCATTACTAAGTTCTTATATTGTTCGGTAAAGGGAAACACACCCAATCCTTGGCATCAGATTAATGCACGTATCCTTCTTCACATTGCGAAGTTGATGTGTTCTTTCCTAAAATTTACTGGTTTTGTTGCATTTCATTTAGCATCATGCGTAGGTCCCACCCGTGGAGGAGGCATTATCGAGTGACAAGTGTTTTTATGTATCCAACTGCTTTGCTGGAATTTCAGTAACCTATGCTTTGTCCCTGAAAACTTTTTTTCAATAAAGAGCGCTTTATTACTTAAATATCCCCTAAAATATACTAATCATTTTTGTTGCATCATGATTTGCAGAAATGAAGTCATTTAGATCTCTTGCCACTTATTACTAAGGCCAGGACTTCTCATGTGCCAGCTAAGAAGGTAAACCCTGAAGTAAGGCCCTTTTCATGTCGGTTTTGTTCCCATGTTTGGGAAATATGCCTCTATGGTTCTTTGCCATTTGTGGTACCACTGTGGAGCTTGCAGGATGTGTGCAGCTGAATTTTGATTGTGAAATGAGAATTTGGTTTATTTTTTTAATGAAAACCTGGTTTAATTTTAGATTTGTTATCTGCAGTTTCCACCTTACTCATATTGCTCATGGCGTAATGGTGTTGGTCACTACAAGGATTTGACAATTTCCCGTATGTGAGAGAAATACAAAGCTCATAGACACATGATTTCGTTCCTTCAAGAGAAAGTGAAACACCAGGACAAACAGATTAGGCGCCTGAAGGAAGAAGTGTCCACATCCACTAAGAAGATAGTTGATTTCACTTCAGGATGGAATACATCAATTTTAGTTGCTCATGATGCTGTTGTTGAATTTCAAAAGTTTGTGGCTGACAACTTAGTTCCCGAGTTGCCTGATGTGGATCGCGACGAGCTGATTGGCCAGGTGTACAACCGGATCTTGGAACAGGTGGGAATGCGAGCTGACAATCTTTTCAATTCGGCTCTAGAATCAGATGAGACCCTGAAAGAAATTCGAGATTCTCCACACCCATACAGTCCTGATCCTGCAAAAGATGAGGAAATCTATAAACCATATTGACCGCTCTTCTTTCATTTTAGAAGGGTTTGGGTCTCTTGTGAGGATAACTATTTGTTAAGTCAGGTACTATAATTGTTTTGTTTGCTCTACTGATGTGTGGTGTCCACAATTCTATATTTTTTATGTTCTATTATGACATATATATTGGACATGGCTTTATGTGACTATATTTGGCAACAATAGTCATCTTATTCGAACTTGCGGTGGTTTTTTGATCTTTCAATATTTTTCCTTCTAAGATCTGTTAATGATGATGTTAATGCCAGCTGCGAGTGATTTGTTAGCATGATTTTGGTAGTAAACAAAAACTTGTAGTTGTCGATTGTGGAATTTCAAGTCGATGTTTGAACTCTAGATCTTGATGTCATAGAAAGGGCAGGCTTATACCACCTGGAATATTTTACCCAGCAATTGATTTTATCACACAAATAAGTGCCCAAACTTGATATCTGTAGGCGGTAAACTAAGCAACGCAAGCGCACAAACTTGTATCAGTCGTGTGGTTGCTACTATTAATACAGCTGAGGTTTCCCCTAAAAAAGCGGGGTTCGCAAAAAAATAAAAATAAATAGTGGGGCAAAAGTTAATTTCAAGTTCGAGGTAGCTCAGTCGTGTGTCCCTCGACCCCATCGTCATCTTCTCCGCCTGGCCGCCCTCCCTCAACCGGACCGTCCCCACCGCTCCACCATTGAACACCACCACACTGTCGTTCGCTGGTATGTACGTCCCCAACCTCCAGCCATTACGGGCTTTCTGAAGGATAGAATGCATTTATTTTTTAGCATTGCAAGCTAAATAAGCTCATGGCATTTACAGGAAATGGAATTGGCGTTGGTGGATGCATTTGCTACGTCGGCGGATCCTTGTAAAGAAGAGGTGGATGTTGAAGCAGCACCAGCAGATACATGTGAAGCGGATGCGAAGGCCGATGCTTATACCACATCGGAGTCTTGGGCAGTGTTGAGTGATGCTTGGAAAGCGGTGGAGGCGTAGTCGAAATCCTCGTCGGCTGCTACTGGAACAAATTTGGCTATGTTGGTTGCCGCTACCAAAGCGACGGTTGCGTGGGATGCTAGGAATGCGTTAGCTCGTGGTCGTGCTTCTTCAGCGTCAACGGTTGTGGATCGTCATTCGTCGGTGGCGCCTGCTCCATCTGCTCAGAACTCGTCGACCCCATTGTAAGTTCTACGTTGGATTTTGTCTCCCTGACTTCCTCCCTCTTTTGTGTATTCTGCTCCGGGGTTTTTTCTGGACACAGTGGATATTAGTTTAAACTAGTAGTACTTGGAACATAAAAATCTATTTAATCACAAACTAGTGATCCGAATGGGATGAAACTTTCACAGGATTCAAACCTAGCTACCGATGATTTACTGAGTTTTTGTCAATTTTTTCGAATAGTTTTACTTTTTAGTTCAAAATCTGAGCTACTGTCATACGTTTGATCTAACATGGAAGGTGGATCCTGGGGCAAGTCACCGTGAGACTTGGGTTCACCAAGTCACTGAAGTTGCATCTGTTTTTTCTGCCTTTCTGACCTCCCTCGGTGACCTAAAAAAAGTTCTTCATTCCCTTTGCCCAGTTCCGAAATGCTCAAGCATTTTGCGGTGCTTTCGTACTATTCTGGTTGATTCCTTGTGATGTTTAGGTTATTTTGTTCACAAACTCTGCTTTTTAGGTAGTTTTTCAGATGGGTGCACTTTAGGAAATTTCGATGATAAATTTTCCTATCAAATTTTATGATGTATTGTGGTGTTTACTTAATTCTTTTTTTAGGGTTGTGCATTGTGTTGTTTACTTAATTCTGATGATGCACTTGTGCTATTTGCATCATGCTACCAGCTTCGGTGGAAGAACATATGAAACAATCAACGACTTGCCAGGCTATGTATTTGGTTAGATTCTTGTCAGGCTTCCTCCACACCCATCCTGCATACTGAGGGGATCAGTTGCCCAAAAATGTTGGATGTACTTCATGGGAAGCAACGATTTCAAAAGGCTAACCCTATCACACAACAGAGGAATGTCGTTACTTGGGCTTTTCACCAACAGCTCCGAGGATGCTCGATTCTTAACAGATCATAATCTTGACCAATCCATCTTCTAGAAGCTGAATAGGCTAGTGGAAGTACATAAAGCCTACAGACCATATGTACTAGAATGTCACAATGGTAGGGTGCTACTTCATTATCCGCAAGGGTCTAACATGATAAAGGCATGGGATCCAATCAGTGGAAGTGAAATAGTGATACCAGAACCACCAATTTGGCGGAGACATGAGTATGATAGCGTCACAATTCTCTGTTCGAGAAATCATGGGCAATTGTCTTCACACTTTTGCAGGAATTTTTGCGTTGTTTGGATAGTAACCAATGGTAACCAAGCACTGGTGCAGAGGTACTCATCAGAGTTAGGAAAATGGAAGGACTGGATTGAACCTGCTGAGATGCTGGCTAAGATTGATCACAGGCCGTCAACTCTCATAAGGGACATTTTGTACTGGCCAAGAATGAACTCCAGATATATAATTTCCTTCGATAATGTGCAACTAAACTGTGTTATAAGAGACTTTATGATATTTCCAGATGCAATTTTTTCATTGCTAAGGGGCATAATGGAGATGTTGCCCTTGCGGTTATAAGAGACTTCAGTCTAAACATGTGGTCCTGTGCAAGATCATCAATAGGCAAATGGGAAGCTTGGGTGCCTCATATAAAGGTTGAGTTGGATACTCTCCTTGGCCTTGAGAAATCATGGGCATACGGTGGGAAAGATGCAGTAAGGTTATATGGCAAAGGAGGGAGTATTCAAATTAGATCTCAGCCGCATGAAGTCTAAGAAGTTCAGATCTCGTAAACGTTGGTGTACTTTACATCCCTACATTATGACACCTGTTTAGTGCATTCATTCATGTGCAACCCTTGCATTTTTGTACACCTATGATTTTGCTGATCATTTTGTTCATTTCCTTTAGCAACCGACGTGATTTGGAGTGCTAAATCAAAGAAATGAAAAGGAAGTCATGTAAGCAACATAGTTGATTCAGACTACAACATCAAGGAGATGAAAATAACACTAGGATGAACAAGCAAGGCTTGTTTGGGAAAGCATGTGTTTTCCTAGGTTGTGTTATTTGGACCTGCGGACAGGTATTTGGTTGTTTTGGTAGCTGATGGAATTGTCGTGGCACCTTTGTTTATGATGTAGTCACAATGGTAGGTGCTAGAATATTAGAGTTGTCTGTTCGTTTTCGGGGCCTATGTGTGTTTGATAAAACATTGTTTTATATGATGAAATGGTATTCTCTATATAGTAGTGTATGCGTGATGAAATCTTGTTTTATTTGTTCTACATATACTTTAGCTGGTCTTTGTGTTTTGATAATATGCTGTAGTAGGAGTATTTGTTTCGCAGCAGGCTTTGTATTTGATCTGAATTAGTACTACCATTTAGTTATTGCTTCCTGTAAAAGAGTCTGTGCCGACACCTAAATAATTAGTAGACCTTGGTTGCACACCATTTTCACATGCTTGAATCAGAGCTACTTCAGACATTTGTTTGTTGTTATATTAAACAAACATTCTTGTATTGGAGATCTGCATTTTCATACGCGTGGTAGATAATCACTCTCCCTGACTTGGATCCCTGAAATAGAGGGAGAACAGCCTATTTTTAAATTATTCTTTAGACAATATCTAAATTCAAATCACTGTCGACCGCCAAAACTTACCGCCTACCCCGTTTGAATCGGAGGCATCAGTTGATATGAGTCTCGTCTTAAATTCCTGACCAGATGGCGTTTGAACTACACAACTTTTTTTTCTAGTAACAAAAACTTGGCCGACAGCCAAATTCAAAATAGTAATCGAACGGGAAAATAACCCACCGACCCCGAAGCATTTCGCACCCCCTCTGTTTCAAACATTTTTAGGAAAAATCACCCACCGAGGTAGTACCATTTTTATATTATTACATGGACTCTAGCCAAATTTAAAATCTGAGTCAAGCGGCAAAATTTACCGCCTATGCTGTGTGAATGGAAGGTATCCAAGTTTCTATGCAAAAAAATGTTTATGGATGATCAGTTGATGTGACTCTCGGCCTTGAATTCCTAGACAAATAGCATACGGTCTACTACCTTTTTTATTAGTAGATGGAGGCTAGCCAAATACAAAATCTCAATCGAGCGGCAAAATCACCCACCTACCAAGCATTTTCTGCCCCACCGTTTCAAAAACTTTGAGCCAAAATATCCCACCGACTGGGGGAGTACCATTTTTCTATTATTATTATTAGATGGGCGCAAGCCAAATTCAAATTCTCAATCAAGCGGCAAAACCACACATCGATCTTGAAGCATTTCACGCCCTTCCGTTTCAAAAACTTTAGAATTTAAAATTCCAAATCTACCCATTGTTCAAACGACAAATGGGCATGCTAAAGTCCGTAGCTCGAGGGCACGATCGTAATTATTTTTTTTGCTCACCTCTATGGTCCTGATTCCCCTAGTTTTCTTGCTGGCCCTCCCAAAAATCCCAAGCTCCTCTGTCCCTCCACGACCATCGCGTGCACCGGCTTGAGCTGCGGTCTCGTGCACCGCCACACAGCCGCTTCACCGACGCTCACCCACCAGATTTAGGACCTGTGGTGTCGTTCACCATGCTGATGGCATCATCGACCGCCCAAGCTCTACTTCCTCACCGCCGAAAGCTACCAACTGTACCGGATCCACTTCACCGGTGTCAATCGGGCGTGATCTAGTTCAAAGAGTTCCATGTCCACCGCTCCAGACCAGCTGCACGACTATCGCCGTTCACTACATCGGATCTACCTCAAGGAGGCTCTCCTCCACCGCTTTCAAGCCGTCATCGACCGCCCAAGATATGCTTCCCCGACGCCAACAGCCACCACAACCGCAGCACCCTCGGTGACCTGGACGTCACTCGCATGGTACCGACGATGCTTAGACACCTCTCCGACCAAGGTTAACCAAATCTCCAACTTGTTTTTGTTGTCAGCTGTATAGCAGGTTCAAGCCTATCGCAGTGAACTGCATTTTTGTAATCGTGCTAGTACATACAAGTCACTGGGCACGCATGTTCTTTGTGCTAGTACATGCAAGGTCATTAGACATTTTGGTTTGCATTCGCTGCTCTACAAATTTCAAGTCATGCACATGTCTGTTATTTTGCCATGCACATGTTCTTAGCTACTCCATACACCAGTAATTTCCTGGTACCATGTAATTCTTGCAAAATCTATAGTCAGCAGAAAATATTAGTGTGGATTCCCTGCTTTACAATTGCTGATTTTATCTGGTTCATCCTGAGATTAGTTTCTGCTATTATTTCCTCCTTGGCATCATTCTACTATCCTGTAGTAGCCATTTAAAATCTTCATACTAATTCAATTATAATTTTGGTGTTGCCATAATACCATCTCGTTCTTCAAAAGATGCATCACTAACTATTTCATTTTTCTTGCATAGAGCTTAAAATGGAACATTGAACATGTTGGTTTGCATAGCCTATTCTATAGGTTCACATGGGATGACATTACTTCCTTATCTAGTGCTAGTTCATCCTGAGCAATGACATAATTGTACTAAACTACGTAGTGCACTCGTGGTCTACATTCCTACTCTAGAATTTCTCTTATGATGCCATTATAATTTCTATCTGGTTGACTTTTAGCTATGACATTAACTACATGCCATTGTGTAGCTCATCGCAAATTCTGAGTCACCCAATGACTCTATGCATTCCAGGAGATGTCACTGCTTCCATATATATTTGCTAAAATTCTAAGAAACACTTTATTTGATTGCTCATTTCATTCTAGGCACACTTGTCTAATGCTTGTTTGTCCTATTCTATAGGTTCACAAGCGACGCCATTATATCTCGCATCTGATTCTGGGTCTGGTTTGTCCTAACTCACGACATAAATATCCTCTACAATATATAGTTCATTTGTGGTTTGCATTGTTCCTCTACAGGTTCTCGTATGATGCGGTTATAATTTCTATCTGGTTCATTCTTCGCTATGATAGGAACTACATGCCATTTTGTGGCTCGGCGCAAATTCCGAGTCACCCAACGTCTCTTGCATTTTAGGGTATAAAACTGGTTCCATATATATTTGTTCAAAATGACCTGGCTAGTTTATATCTGTTGAAATTCTAAGCCATACACACACATTTTTTGATTGCTCATTTCACGGTAGTCGCACTTGTTTAATGTGTACTTGCTTATCATGTTTGTCTGACGTGTTTGTCAATAACTGAACCATTGAAAAGTTATAAACTCCAGTTCATAGCTCCTGTCATATCAGTCAAATGAGTAGTTTGTCTTGTTTGATGTATTAACTTGTTATTACTTAGTTTCAGACTGCAATTATTACAAGCCCCACCAAAGTGGGGGCTGCAAGATCATGTATCCTCCAATGTAGCTGTCACACTAAATGGAAGATGCAGGTGATCGATTGAGAAAGAAAATTGAGGACTCTGCTATCAACTTGATTGTTAACTGAAATGCCGATTTTTCTTTCACCTGAGTTGATAATATGTAATAATTTTAAGAAATTTGGAGCTGATGTAATATCTAGATAACTCACATAGGCCATGTAGGCATTTAGTTGATGCCGTCCACACATTGCGGTAGTCGTTATGGTAACTATGCCAGGCAGGTCGATTAGAAAACAGTACTGTGTTGTATTCGGCCGACAACGAACAGTAAAAAATGCAGGATTGTTATACAAGTTTTATGATATTGCCATGGGCTTCAGAAATGACGAAACTGTAAAGGCCGTAAACGTAATGGGCCAATGCGCATGTGGTAACAGGCCGTAACAGTAACAGCCCGTAAATGTAACATGCCTAACGGGCCGTAACAGTAATAGGCTGTAACAGAAACATGCCGTAACTGAAGCCGGCCGTAACAGTAACATCTCGTAACAGTAGCAGGCCAGAACAGAAACAGCCCATTACAGTAACACACAAGAAACTGCAAAAATCACAGAACAGTAATAGGCCAAAGCAGTAGCGGCCAAAACAGTAGCGGGCCACAACAGTAAAAGGCCAGAACAGTGATAAGCCTGAATAGTACGACCTGATAAATTACCGGACGAGGGTAGTGACATGCCGAGAAATTTACTAGGCTAGAATAGTAAAGGGCCTTTTGTGGGCCTGAACAGCTAAAGACCAGAACAGTAAAAGGCCAGAATAGTAATAGGCCAGAATAGTAACTGACCATCTCAGAGAAGGGTCGTCAGTAGGCTCGACGATGGGCTGCGATAACAGTGATGGGCTGACCGCAGGCCTTATGTTTACAGGAGCGACTTGGCGCAGGCTGCTAATGGGCTGCACAGTGTTGGACCAACATGGTCCTTATGTAGGCCGAAACTGAATCAGGACTAAAAGTTCATGGGACGCTGTTGGCTGCATTTTTTGGCCCATTTCCAACAGTGCAGGACAAAACCGTAACCAGCCATCTTCTTATTGGGCTCCCCTATGGGCCGACCTAGTTAGTATTTAGTAGGCCTTGGCTGGGCATGGCTTCTGCCATGGTTTCTATGGCCGTTAACACCGCTAACCGACCGCTAACGGTGGTTGCCACCTGGTAGTTCACATGACGTCAGCAGTCAGCGCGGCTGGCGAACATATCTACGATAGAACAAGTTTTCGTGGTTGAAGGGTGCGACCCCCCATGGTCAGAAAAAACCGTGGTTAATTCATTTGTGACGGGGCTTTTACCACGAAGGCCATCCGTCACAGAAGAATCTTTGGCCACGAAAAATGGTCCTTCAACAACGAAAATCGTCTATTGTAAAAGCCAACTTTTCTTGTAGTGAGTATGTGTGGTCATGTGGATCAAGGTGGTTTGGAAAGAAAATATGCAATGACACTCCGTGTTAAACCATGGTCAAAAAACCAATAAGACCCTGGAATGCAACTGCCACATGGAATCATGCACCAGTGTGACAGAAGTTGCATCACCACATCCACTTTAGCATGTGTGGTCATGTGGATCAAAGTGGTATGGAAAAGGACATATGCAATGACACTCTGTGTGTCAAACCATGGCCAGGAACCCATAAACACATACGAATGCAACTGCCACATGAAATGGAGCCCTAGTGTGACATAAGTTGCATCACCACACCCACTTGAGTGTGTGTGGTGATGTGGATCAAGGTGGTTTGGAAAAGAACACATGTAATGACACTCCATGTGTCAACATGGTCAGAAAGACCAAAAACACAAATGAATGCAACTGTCACATGTAGTGGAGCACTAGTGTGATATAAGTTGCATCACCACATCCATTGGAGTGTGTGGTCTTGTGGATCAAGGTGGTTTGGAAAAGAACACATGCAATGACACTACATGTGTCAAAGCATGGTCAAAAAAACCAAAACCACATAGGAATGCAACTGCCACATGTAATGGAGCACCAGTGTGACATAAGTTGCATCACCACACCCTCTTGAGTGTGTGTGGTGATGTGGATCAAGGTGGCTTGGAAAAGAACACATGCAATGACACTCCATGTGTGAAACCATGGTCATAAAACCCAAAACCACATAGGAATGCAAATGCCACATATAATGGAGCACCAGTGTCGGATAGCTGGTACAGAGGGTACCTTGATCCATCTACGTCTGGCTACCTTGATCCGTCTACGTCTGGCTACCTCTATGCCCCCCCCCTCGTGAGGTGCGCTAGTAGGCCTCTTCTAGAGGCCTCTGGAGGAGGAGCCCACGAGGTATATGCGGCTCCCTCCCAAGGGGAATGACAAGCACAACTGACGCATTGGATGCTCCGGCCCCCGCAGCCCCTGAGGCCGGGACTTGGTCAAAAGTGAAGCCGACAAGGCCCTGACCGGCTGACAGACGGCTTCAGATTGGGTAGGACTGCCTTTGGCCATTTTGGGGCAAGGAGGCACGCGTTCCCCACCGGATGAGGACAAGGAGCACACAAATGGGGATGCTTTACCATCAGCCGGAGGAGCATCCAGCGCCCAAGACATAGTCCTCTAGAAAGTTGTCTCCTATACCAGAATCATGAGAGGCGACACTGTGGGCAACCTTCCCCGCTCATGCACCAGGGGAACAGGACCGACGCCGCCCTATATAATGAGCCCTTCCCCTACCTTGTATGGGATGGATCCATAGATCTAAAACCCTAGTCTTTCATCCACCATTGTAATCTCGCGAGGTGAGCGAGCAATATAACCAAGTAGGAGTAGGAGCTTTACCTCCTCACGAAGGTCCCGAACCTGGGTAACAAACCTCGGTGTCAACTCTCTGTCGTGCGCCAGTTCTGCTATCCTAGTTGCCGCCGAACTCCTATGGAATCACGTGTTCAGCCCCCAATCGAACAAAGGGATTGTTGGACCCTAGTTGCTTCGCAGGACAAATCTCCAACATTTGGCATGCCAGGTAGGGGGTTGAGGCGTGTTTCCAAGAGATTCGGGCAGGCGGCACTATGGCGAGGAGCACCGGCGCGGAGGCCACCCCAAGAGGATCCTCACCGAGAGGGCCAACTAGAATGGTTGCTTGCATCTTGGGCGGCCTACAGGCCTCTGCCCATGGTTCACATCCGGGAAGTTCACCCGAGGGCTAGCGGCGGCAGGGCCTAGCACTACTGCCGCCCCCTCTAGTGGTCACGGCAGCCGGTCTCCTTCCACTACAAGAAAAGTTTCCTTCCGCAATGACTTGGCCCAACGGTCGTCGTAGAAGGCACGTCTTCCGCGACGAAATTCTCGGCTCAGCCGTGGCCGATGGAAAACATTTTTTTCGGTTCCGTGGCCCTCTACTGTGAAGGATCTGCTAAAAACATGGAGGAAGATCGGACAGCACGTGGCAGAAGCAAGATTTACGTTTCCTCACGTGATGTTGACTCGCCGAAGTCTTTTGAGGCGTGTGGGTCCCGGACGTCAGTTTCTCTTATGGACCATACTTTTCGGTCACATCTCCCTTATTTGAACTCGATAACGTTGCTCGATGTGTTTGCCGTTTAGTCAGGCTGCTAGGTCCCACATGTCAGCCTCTCATTAGAAGGATTATGTGTATGATGGAACTTTTTCCTTCGCTCGCGCTACCCTGTTCCAAAGTTGATAGCGCTGCTCGATGCATCCACATGTCATCCTCTCATTAGAAGAAACGTGTGTATGATGGAATTTTTTGCTTCCCTGGCGCTACCCCATTCCGAAGTTGACAGCGCTGCTCGATGCATCCACCGTTTAACCAACCTCCTGAACCCCACATGTCATCCTCTCATTAGATGAAACGTGTGTATGATGGATTTTTTTCCTTCGCTCGCGCTACCCTGTTCCGAACTTGATAGCATTGTTTGATGCATCTATCGTTTGAGCACGCTGCTGGGCCCCGCATGTCATTCTCTCATTAGAAGAAACGTGTGTATGATGGATTTTTTACCCTCTGTCGTGCATTCGTGTTCCAAACTTGATCGTTGGTCACTGCATCAGTCGTTTATTCAGGCTGATGGGTCACTTATGTCAACCTCACATTGGAAGAATCGTGGGTATGATTGAATTATTTTCTTCTCTAGCGCTACCCTGTTTTGAACTAGATAGCGCTGCTCGACGAATCTTCCGTTTGCTCATCCTGCTGGGTCCCCCATTACAGCCTCTCATTACAAGAAACATGTGCATGTTGAACTTTTTTCCTGCTCGTGCCTCCCTGTTTTGAACTGGCAACGTTGCTCGATGCAACATCTATATAAGGTCGCGTTGTTGGGTCCCACATATCAGCCTCTCTCTAAATGAAACATTGATTGCTCGATGCAACATCTATATAAGCTCTCTGCTAGGTCCAACATGTCAGCATCTCTGCAAATGCAACGCGTGTATGATGGACTCCGTTGTTTTGACCTTCGCAACGTTGCTGGGTCCTAGATGTCAGCCTTCTCTGTGTAAGAAACGTGTGTATGCTGGAAAAAATGTAAAAGAACGATAGAGATTATACTACATATTATATATTTATATTGAAAAAACTAGGAATCTAACTCAAGACTTCAACAAATGGGAACCGCGTGTGCTTCCACTACGCTAGAACCATCTATGCCACTACTAGAAAATATTACATTTAAAAATGTTGAAATCACTTAAAATGAAAAGGAAACAACCTTGATGACTTGGCATAAAAAATGCTAAATGCTCTATACAAATACAACATGGGTAGGAGAAGCTTGTCCTATACTTTATCAGAATGGCATGGAAATACTAAATTAAGACGATTTTGGATGATACAAAAAATAACTTGGGTCCAATCTTGTGAAACAATGGGCTTCTTATCGTGGGCTCCTTACTGAAGCTTCTTTAGTGTTTTTCATGCTTCAAAAAACCAAGTAACAATGTGTTGAGGGTTGGTGGCCCACGGCCAACCTGAACCCGGAAGGATAAATTAGCGAGGTTGGGCCACAGTTGGGTAGAATGTAGTACTATTTTGTAATAACATCCTCACTGAAGATTCAATGTACTCAATATGTTGGGGGTCGGCAGTCCACCTAACCCGGCAGGCTAAATTTCAAGGTTTTGGGCGAGTGTTGGGTCGAATGTGCAATCTTTTCGCTAGGTCCTTAGTGAAAATTCAATGTAGTTTGCACCCCATCCTCAAAAAATGTAGTTGGTACCGTAAAAAATATATACGCTGCTCACCACGAAAGGCTAAATTAAGGGATTAAAAAAAATACGGGAAGTTTTTTGTCCGAAGTGGGGTTGAAATATTCGTTTTCATAGGCTGAGTAGTAAAAATATATTGTACTGAAGGTCGATGGTCCACCTGACCTGGCTGTACCTACGCCGGATCTAAAAGAATGAAGTTGGAAATCGAGAAAAGTGACCGATATTGCGTCTTATTATACACAGAGAACATAGCGAGGAACTTGGGAAGCGCAGGATTCGAACATGGAAAGTACTGGAGGGAGTTTGACTAATTGACATAAAATCGTGTCATCTCAAGTATTAAGCCACGCAATCATCTTTTCAACAAAGGATATATTTGGAGATGGTTTGGGTGGCTTTGAATCGGCCTAAGTGCCCAATCGATTTGATGTACTCAAAACCTTGTAATCATGCCATATGAACTATTGGCGATAGACACACTGTGCCCTTGACTTGCCCAGCCCAGACAGCTCGGGTAAGCACCAGCTTAAACTAATCACTCGAAGTTGTATGCTTCCGTATGTTGAAATTAGTACATGCCGCAATTAGCGCCAACATGTGGCATTGTCATCATGCAAAAAGGCTCAGAATTTGCACATTTATTTCACAGTTTTGAACACAATAATACAACCAGTTTGTACACCAGCACAGACAGTACAATGTCAGCACATCAGAGCTTAACTTGTTCATGTCACATCAGAGCTTGACTTGTTCATTTCACATACAGAAGAATGAGCAAGGATACAAACTATATTGAATAAATAATTTCACGGTAGCGCCAAAAGTATTCCTTCTTTCCTCTTAGCGAAGGGTGTGCATTAACTCTTTTTTTAGAATATCAGCATAAACATTTGCGGCTATCATCCTAGGGCGTCTCAGCCTGCTTTGGCGTACCAAGCCAAGTTCAATTACGGCCCAGTTAAGTCTTATTTTGTGGCCCTATAAAAGCAGTGACCTAATTTTCCCTATTTGCTAAGAGGAAAGAAGGAATATTCCTCTCAAAACACAAAGCTACGCGAGGTGCGATTGTTCAAAAAATGGCACGAGTTACATATATACAAGCCAGTAACAGTACTAAAAACTATAGTACATAAATCATGCTACGAAATAAGCACTGCTACATGGATTATACTTTGGAAGAAAATACTAAATACAAAAGCATGGCAGGGCTCATATAAACTGATTCAAGCTGGCCACTAAAACCAGTGTACTAACAGTCAACTATTGAACCACGATGCAAAAAAAGATGACATGATGATACACCAGAAAGATCCACAACTCAGTCTAGGGACGGCACAACGAGCCTACCACACCTAAACTAGGCCTAAACCAAATTGCCTCCTGTCACACATAGTTCCAACCATCTTTGGGAAGGCTCATAACTGCCACGGGCTCACCTTCAGTTGGCTGCAGGTTGTAGCGTTTAATCTGAGGTAATTGTATTCCGTGAAATCTCCTGTATGTTGTGTACACACAATTTTCCTCATGAATGGGAACAATGTGCCATCAACAGCCTTGCATCTGTGTTTCTTCATCAGCTTGTCAATGATTGGATAATTAAGACCGAGAAATAGAGAGTTGTCCCCCAGGATGTTAACCTGCCTCCAAACAATGACCCTTGCAGGTCCAGCAGAGCTAGGATCCTCTTCAAAAATGTAGAAACGAGAGGCAGGATATAGGCGTAGGTTAGTTCTATTTTGAGCATGAGGAATGATTTCACCCTCTTCGCCATGGGCAACCCTCATGCCATACGTTGTAATTATGATCATCAAGCGTTCACCATCAGCTGGTCGAGCAAGGAACCACATGCTTGGCCGATCATTCATAATAGGTGTTGGGATTACAAATGGAAGCTTCTTGTTTCCCGCAACATCCGAATTCGAGACAAAAGGTGCATTACTGTCATACATATTCTAACACCAGCATTCTTCATTGTTCATGCTAATAGCATGAATAGGCAAATCCTAACAATAATATTACACAATAAATTAACAACATTAGAAATTGCATTTCTTACTCTGCTATTCCAAATATTTGGATTTCTTGCTTATCTTAGTTTCCTAGTTATTGTAAGTTTCAAAAGAGGAAGCGCCACTTTTTATTGATATAGAGGCATGTCCACTTGAATCCTATAGGATTAGATGCCTACAGTATTTTGGATCAAGTGGTGTTTGGTTGCACGGGAAAACCAAAGGAGTTGTATAAAGAAGTTGGAGTGGATGGAAATTTTCCTCCAAAATAGAGTGCAATGGAATCCTTTGAAGGAATTCGTAAGGATTATACTCTTTCAAATCATTCAGCACTTTATAGAAAAAAATCCTAAGGATCCAAATCCTAGAAAAATCCTACACAATTCCTCTAAATCCCAAGGCAAAATCCAAAAATGAAAGATTGGTGTCCTACAAAAATCCTATGTGATTCCTACAATCCGAGGAGGGCCTAAAAGTACAAACAGATACAGAAACTCGGCTTCATTGTGTTGTGCTCACAATTGAGATGCTGGTTAATAATACCTTTCATATTCTAACAATGAACGAACTTACTAGTGCAGGGACGCTGTTATACACTATATTTTTCGAAGGCATATTACAGGTACTAATTCACTACTAGCAATGGTTCATTATTTTTTTAGGAAATAAAGCATGTGCTCATTCAGTCATACGAAAGGTAAAACATAAACAAGGTAGTTAAAGAACAACTTCACTGAGTCACTCACAATGTATCATCATGGAACTAGAATTACCTTCCGATGTGGGATCCCAGCAGTAGGTGTAGCCTTGACTTGCGACCGCAAAAATGATGCCACCATGTTCAATGACATCATAGTACTGTCGTCTTCCATGACCTGAATGCTCTAGACATCTCCAAACATGGCTACCGCCTTCCAGGTAGGCGATTTCACCGTCGAACAACGTGAGGAGCTCATAGTCTGTGTAACCCCCAGCTTCTATGGGCACTCTATAGATTACGAGCTTCAACAGCTCAAGGGATCCATCCCACGACTTATTGACCCTTTCTCCATACTTGCAGATTCGCCAAAAACAACTTTTGAAATGACGACTGAGTTCAGAAATTACTACATGTAACTGGGGGTACCCTGGCTGGCTAGTAGCATTACAGGTTATATACTGAATGTGAGGCGGCCTCAATGCCATAAGTATCCGTCGATGGAAGGTCGATTATCGATAGGTTTAGATGTTTGCTAGGCACCAGGCCCCACGCTGGTTCACGGCGGCGTGCTAGTTGCCATTCATGCCAACCTAGATATTTTCATACATGAAGGGCAGGATGGCGGTGCGACAAGGATGGTCGAGGGGCACCACGTCATACACAGTGTTGTGCAGATGATGTACCCTCGTATCATCATAGTGCTCGTCGAACCAATAAGCAGACTGAGGCATCAGTAGGCAGGGTTCATTCCAATGGTGAAAAGTCCTTTTCGTACCTTCGTTGTTGGTGATAGGATCCTACAGCAGCTTGCAGCATGCGGCTAACCTGACAGTGCTGGAAATGTCCAAACACTAAATGATGAGGTGAGAAGAGAGAGCATGGGGGAGATAGTGGGCGGAGTGGGGACTGGGGAAGAAGATGGAGAGGCAAATTAAAAAATGAGGGAGAATATTTTACTTGCTTGCTCTGTCTAGTCAACAACAGCATCGATGACACCGCCGCCTAGACATCACTGTATGTTATACAAGCACTCCACGCAGCTAGTAATTTAACAATACTCCTACTTAGAACTACGTATCAGAGGTGCAGTATTTTCTAATCACATCAGTTTGACTAGAGGGTTTTCTTTTTACAGCTTCCATTTCAACGTAGTGTAGTATTTTCAACGGAAAATAGGAGGAAGAACTACTACTAGTAGTAGTAGCCGCGACATGGACACATGTACTTTTATCTTGTTCCCCTACATGCAGACCTCGTAGCACAGAACCGAAAATTTATACACCATATATAATGCATAGTACGGGTGTGTCCGTGGTATTTTTGGCATGTTGCATGTGTCCATATATGTTCTAGTACAAGGTACATGGAATTACACGTGTACAACATGCAACCGCGCAGCAAAATGAGAGACGTGCATGGGCACCAGATTTCGCTCAAGTCAGGCAACGTGCATGACTTTGTGTGGCTCTGATTCACTGACATGTGGGTCCTGTTAAGTTCGGCTCCACCTGCCAGTGAAAATCTGCATGCACCATGCGCTTGGAGCCACTAGGTACGTCCACGATGGAAATTACAATTTGCAACTAGTTGCACCGGCAACAAGCTGTTGCATGTGGCACTTCCAAGTTTTCAGAAAATGTGAAATAAATCATGAACATAGATCATATTTATATAGTTCATCTATAAATTTCCATCACAAAAATATTACTAGTACATGTCCTGGCCACCACAAAATGAACAAATGAACACAAGATATTGTTCGCTTAGTTTTTTCTTTTTCATTGACACATGTGACGTAAGATCTTATTGTGGGACCGAATATTGTAGATGCACAAGATATAACATAGCCAATGTTCCGGATTTTTTTCAAATTTTTTGAGAACTCGAAAGTGCAACAAATAATAAAGGGGTGCAGGCGCAACGAGTTGAGCATTCATACTGATGGGGAATATTTCAGGACAAATATTAAATCCATTGAGACAAACTGCATGCGGCGAGGTGTATACATAGTTGTTCCTCGTTAGATCTCTAGGGCCAAATCCTGCCGCGCCAACTGGAATAGTTATTGGATAGTTCAATCCAAGGAACATAGAAAATGCTCCAAGGTCTAAAACCCTCCGCCATTGCCTTAGTGGAAGTAACCTACTAGTGTCAATCGAGAACACGTGGCAGCAAAACCCAGTAGAATAGATGTAAATATTGCGTCTGTGATGATAACCAATATTTTTAGCTGCAGGATAACCACCATAAGTAGTGTCATAACGCCTAGCACTAACACCCACAATATTGAACAGAATAAGGCTACGCTTTGTACCATGTGTCATGTTGATGACACCGCTATTGATGTTAATAGATTCTTTTAAAAGAAAAGAAATTGCTGAAAGAGAATCTATAAAATATTTGGCAGAAAATAAAAGATTGGAGATGTCCAACTTAAGCACATAGAAGATATACATGTTATGGTTGTATTCCTTGCTTGTTAAACAATGTGGTTCTCCGGTATTGGATGCCGAATTGGGCTATGTCATACAGGACAATGTAATTCATGAACTACAATGGCCTAAGTAACTAGCAAGAGAATAAGTGATGATGTTCATCGAAAACAAACAAAGGGTTGTTGTGTTGCTCGTTAACATCAAAGCTTGCCTTCAAGATTTGTTTCAATAATTGTTATTTTTCCGGTATTACGAAAACAATGGTTGTTCAAATAATTACCGTATTCCATAAAGGATGGATGAACTTTTACAAGTCTTGTGGGAGAAATCACAGCCATAAACACTATTGCTAAAATGTCGCAAGACAAAAGATTGAAAGATCACTTGCGAAGTGACATCGCCGTTTAAATTATATTGGAAAGAAAACATGAAGAAACTCCATGTTGATGGAATTTTGGAGTCTTTTGATTTTGATCAAATGACGCTTGTGAAACTTTCTACAGATAATTAAAACTTCGTTCATAGGCCAAAAGGAACGAATGACTGGCTTATTGGAACTTGTACATATAGATGTATGAAGCCCATTATGTAGTCAAGAGCGATGGATTTCAACTTCATATGCTTTCTCCGAGAATTTGAGTGAATATATGTATATTTACTTAATAAGGAGGAAGTATGAAACATTTGAAAATTGATCAAGGACTTTCAAGATGAAGTTGAAAATCATTGTAACAAGAAAATAAAGAGTTTATGATTCGATCATAACGGAAGATATTTGAGTTACATGTTTAGCAAAAACACCTAAGACTTGAGGAATTGTTCTATGATTTGTGTTTCCCGATAAACCATAGGATTATGGCATATTCGAGAGATAAAATCAAACCATGTTTGAGATGGTAAGATCAAGGGTGTCATTTATAAAACTGCCATTATGTTTTTAAAGATTAAAGCTTTAGTGACTACCGCTTTTACACTGAAAAGAGCTCCATCGTGATCCGTTGAAATGACACCATATAAGTCATGGTTTGGGATAAACCCGAATTGTCTTTTCTTAAAATTTTGGTATGTTATGCATAAGTAAAATGTTTACAACCAAAGTCGGATAAGCACGTCTTTGTAGGTTATCCCAAAAAATTTGTTGGGAATTTCTCCATAACACTGAGGACAAAAGAGTTTGTTACTTGGAACATCAAGTTTCTTGAGAAGGAATTTTTCGTGAAAAGTTAAGTGGGAGGACAATAGAACTTTGATAAGGTTGTGGAACCTTAGCTATATGTGCTAAGTAGCGCAGCGCCGGAAAGTGTCCCGGTGACGGCCACAATGCTCATGGCTCTCGTGATTACAAAAGGTGTGATCTCGGAGATTAGAGTTCCTATAGAACCATGTGGGTCAGTAAGAATCAAATAGTAAGATTTGATAAGCAAGTCGTTATTGTTTTGACAATGATGAACCGACTACATGCAAAGAAGCGATGATGGGCCCTGACTCCATAAAATGACTAGAAGTCATGGAATCCGTGATAGCATCCATACACGAGAAATCAAGTTTCTGAACTTTGAAGACCCTCCAGAAAGGCATGAAGCCTATCGGTCATGTTTGGATCTATAAAGAAATAGACATGGATGTTTCAAATCTATGAAATAGTCGACATGTCGGAAAGAGTTTACGACAATGTTCAAGGAATTGACTATGATAAGGTTTGATCTTTCATAGCGATATTTAGTCTGGACGGATTAATGTAGCAACCACTACATATATTTTGGTATATGGTAGTTGAACAAACAAAACAAGTTCTTCTAATAGAATAGTTACCTAGGACGTGTACATGACACGATCCAAAGGGTTTTGTTAATTCAAAGGATGCTAAAAGAGTATGCAAAACTTCAATGGTTGAAGTAAGCATAGCGGAGTTGGAATCTTCACCATGATGAAACTGTTAAAAGAGTTTAAATTCATCGGAGATGATGAAGATGCTTGCATTTGCAAGAAATTAAGTGGGAGCGCTGAGACATATTTCTAATACATTATATAGAGGACACATTGTTGATTGAAAATGATGTATCTTGAATTGACGCAGGTTAAGAATTTCATTTCGATGAAAGACTTAGGCATAACCCAAGAATTAGGCATCAATGTCTATATGAATAGATTGAGGCGCTAATATGGTTTTGCCAAATGTACATAGATAAGATGTTGAATGAGTTCAATATGGAAACAACAAGAAAGGTTCTTGATGCACGGATAGGACTGAATCAAGATTCGAGTGTGTTGACACGAGATTCAAGTGTTCTGACACTTGGTGAAATTACAAGAATATTTTGATCAATCATTCTTTGAGATGTACACATCTAGATATGTCCTATGCTCTAAATGTTATGAGCATATACCAGAATGATTCATAAGATGATCATTGGACAATAGTAAATATATTCTTATGAGCTTTGGAAGAACTAAGAATATATCATGTATAAGTGACAAATAGTTAAAGGTAGTTCATTGTGAAGTGTTACATTGATACTAGTTTTGTCACAGGATACAAATTAAGTTTATCTCAATTTAAACTATGGGTGGCACAATGTAATGAAAGGAAGTTCCATAACGGATTTGGTTGAGTACCAAAGTTAAAACATTGTGACAGATACTACAACAAAAGGCTAAGTATATAAACTGCTATAGTAGCAGCAAAGGAGGGCATTTGTGTTAAGTAGTTTGTTATCAAACTAGGTGTGGTTCATAGCGGGATAATACTATGAAGATACATTGTATGACAATAGTATCAACATGATTTAATCCCGAGGAACTAAAGGTCTCACCAAAGGACCAAATTTATACAATGCCATCTCATTGGAGAATGAGTAATGCATAGAGACGCAAGGACATGCAAATACACACGGACCTGGAAGTGTCAGATCCGAAGATTATGTTTACCACTAGCAATAGTGTCTAAACAACACCAGAAAGCCATAGGTGTTGAATGCACAAGTTTTAACTAGATTATTGACTCTAGTGCAAGTGGGAGACTGTTGGAGATATGCCCAAGAGGCAATAATAAAGTGGTTATTATTATATCTTTATGTTTATGATAAATGTTTACATCCCATGCTATAATTGTATTATTAGGAAACACTAATACATGTGTGTTTTGTAAACATAAAAGAGTCCCTAGTAAGCCTCTTGTTAAACTAGCTTGTTGATTAATGGATGATCATGGTTTCCTGATCATGGATATTGGATGTCGTTAATAACAAGGTTATATCATTAGGAGAATGATGTGATGGACACACACCCATAGTCAGCGTAGCATAAGATCAAGTCATTAAGTTCGTATTGCTATAAGCTTTTAAATGCATAGTAACCTAATCCTTCGACCATGAGGTTATGTTAATCACCATCACCGGATGGATACTTTGATGACATCAAACGCCGCTTCGTAACTGGGTGGTTATAAAAGTGTCATTGGGTATTCTAAAAGTATGTGTTGAAGCGCATGAACCAAGATTGGGATTTGTCCATCCATATGACGGATAGATATGCTCTGGGCCCTCTCGGTGGAATGTCATCTAGTTAGCTTGCAAGCATGTGACTAGGTCACAAGGGATGACATATCACGGAACGAGTAAAGAGTACTTATCAGTAACGAGGTAGAGCTAGGTATGGAGATACCAATGATCAAACCTCGGATAAGTATAGTATCGCGAGACAAAGGGAATTGGTTTCATATGTAAGTGGTTCAATCGATCGCGAAGTCATCGCTGACTATGTGGGAGCCATTATGGATCTCCAGATCCCGCTGATGGTTATTGATAGGAGATGTGTCTCTATCATGTCTACATATTCACGAACCGTAGGGTGACACACTTAAGGTTCGAAGTTGTTTTAAGTAGATATGGAATGTGCGTTGGAGACCGAATGTTGTTCGGAGTCTCGGATTGGATTCGGGACATCACGAGGAGATCCGGAATGGTCTGGAGAATAAGATTCATATATAGGGGATCATTTTCTAAGTTAGGAAATGTTCCGGAGTGTTTGTATGAGGATTCTAGAAGGTTTCGGAATGTTCCGGAAGGTTCTAGAAGATATCTTGGAGTTTGCTTGAAAATCAAGATAGGGATCAAGGAGTCCTGGTGGGTCAAGACACGGATTCGTGGGGGAGGAGGACTCCTCCCCCCTCCCCAAATTCGTTGGCCATAGAGGAGGGGAGTCCTACAAGGACTCCCCCTCCCCAGGCGCGCCTCCTCCCCTTAAATAGAAGGGCAGGGGGGACCCCTCCACCCAAGCTCTCATAACACCCAACCTCTGCCGCCTCTCTCCTCCACCATCTTCTGCACAGGCATAGGCGAAGCCCTGCAGAATTCGCTACTCCACCACCACCACCACGCCGTCGTGCTGCTGGGATTCCGTGGAGAAGATCTACTACCTCCGTTGCTCGCTTGGAACGGGGAGAGGAAGGTCTGCTTCGACTCCGCACGTGTGACCAACTGCGGAAGCGCTGCCGAAACGCGGCGCCGGAAGGATCGACTACTTGACCAACGGCGGAAGCGCTGCCGGAACGCGACGCCGGAAGGATCGTCACTTGACCGACTGCGGGACCGCTGCTGGAACGTGACGCCGGAAGGATCGTCCACACGATCTTGAGATCGGCAAGTGATCGACTACATCAACCACGAGATCTAATCTCGTTAACGCTTTCGGATCTACGAGGGTTAGTTCCTATCTATCTCGGTTGCTCATGTCTAATAGATTAGATCTTGGCTTTTATCTGGATTAGATCTAGGTTTTATTCGTTCTTGCGGTAGAAATTTTTGTTTTCCATGCTACGAACCCATCAGTGGTATCAGAGCCGTATCTATGCGTAGATCTGTTGCACGAGTAGAACACAATGATGTTGTGGGCGTTGATGCTTTGTTGTCGGTGTCTTAGCGTGTACTTTGCATCTTGCGGCATGGTGGGATGAAGCGGCTCGGGCTAACATTACATGTCATCGCACATGAGACTTGCTCCACGCTTGACGTGCAACTTGCTTTGCACAAGTGGCTTTGCGGGTGTCTGTCTCTCCCACCATAGTTAAAGATTCAATTTACAATGAGCATCTTGACAACACTTGTATCAACGTTGTGGTCCTTGTTCGTAGGTAAGATCGGTCTTATGCGAAAGCCCCAAACCACGTAAAACATGCAAAGAAAATTAGAGGCGTCTAACTTGTTTTGCAGGGGTTTTGTGATGTGATATGGCCATCATGTGATTATGATTATATTTGATGTATGCAATGATCCTTGTTGTAATATGGCAACCGGAAGGAGCCTAATGGTTGTCTTTTATTCTATTAAGACCTGCGTGTCTATTCATCTTGTAATAGCTTTATTCCAAGTAGTTGTAATAGTTGCTAGTGATGATGGACAATCATGAAGCGGTGCCACGGACCTTGACGCCACGCCGGTGATGATGGAAATCTTGTCCATGCTTGGAGATGGAGATCAAAGGCACAAGAAGAAAGGCCATATCATATCACATATTATGAATTGCCTGTGATGTTAATCCTTTATGCATCTTGTATTGCTTAGATCGTGACGGTAGCATTATAAGATGATCCCTCTCACTAAATATCAAGTAATAAAGTGTTCGTCCTTAGTTGGCACCGTTGCTAAGACTCGTCGTTCGAAGCATCTCGTGATGATCGGGTGTGATAGACTCTACGTGTGCATACAACGGGTGCAAGCCAGATTTGCACATGCAGAAACTAAGGTTAACCTTGACGAGCCTAGCATGTACAGACATGGTCTCGGAACACAGAATACCGAAAGGTAAAACATGAGTCATATGGATGATATGATGAACATGTTGATTGTTCGCCTTTAAAGCTACATCATCTCACGTGATGATCGGACTTGGTGTAGTGGATTTGGTTCATGTAATCACTAAACAACTTGAGGGATGTTGTTTTGAGTAGGAGTTCATTTGTAATTTGGATTAGTCAAACTCAATTTATCATAAACACAATCAAAGTGAATTTGCATAGTTTGTTGTAGTCATTGGCATCCGTTCACCACCTTACGCTTAGTTATAGTTGAGATAGTGGAACTATAGAAATTCTGGATATTTGCTTTACGAACTGGTATCGTATTGTTTTGAGTGTCAATTAAAATTTATAAGTCCTATTGCAAACTTTCAGCGAACTCAATTTACTCCATGAAGTTTAATAAATAGTTTTAAATCAAGAGTAACAATTCCAGTGTTAGTATCTAATGTATCATGTTAGCCTCCATGATTCTTGATACTCAAAAGATTGTTTTTAATATCAAGTTTATCTAAGAGCTGAAAGCAATGTTTCAGAAACCATCATATGTGAAAGGTATGCGATATCTAAAACAATGTGTTGGTTACAACATGATAGAGTAAACGTCCTCATATTTGATGAGAATTTGTGAAGGTTGGAGACGCTAGTCGTCCTAATCCTCCAAAAGGTTTTGAAAAAGAAACATTATACTCACAATTCACCTTTATAAGCTGTAGTAGCTTGATCATGAAAGTTGTCATGATAAGGATGAATAGAAGATGTAAGTAAAATGTTTACTACACTAAAGATTACTAAAGAATGGATTTTTGAAAGAACACCAAACATTTGATGATGGTGATCCACCTCAAAGTGCAAGTCAAAGGTATTAGTAGTTGACTATATACGCTTTGTACCATGTGTCATGTTGATGACACCGCTATTGATGTTAATAGATTCTTTTAAAAGAAAAGAAATTGCTGAAAGAGAATCTATAAAATATTTGGCAGAAAAGAAAAGATTGGAGATGTCCAACTTAAGCACATAGAAGATATACATGTTATGGTTGTATTCCTTGCTGTTAAACAATGTGGTTCTCCGGTATTGGATGCCGAATTGGGCTATGTCATACAGGACAACGTAATTCATGAACTACAATGGCCTAAGTAACTAGCAAGAGAATAAGTGATGATGTTCATCGAAAACAAACAAAGGGTTGTTGTGTTGCTCGTTAACATCAAAGCTTGCCTTCAAGATTTGTTTCAATAATTGTTATTTTTCCGGTATTACGAAAACAATGGTTGTTCAAATAATTACCGTATTCCATAAGGATGGATGAACTTTTACAAGTCTTGTGGAGAAATCACAGCCATAAACACTATTGCTAAATGTCACAAGACAAAAGATTGAAAGATCACTTGCGAAGTGACATCGCCGTTTAAATTATATTGGAAAGAAAACATGAAGAAACTCCATGTTGATGGAATTTTGGAGTCTTTTGATTTGATCAAATGACGCTTGTGAAACTTTCTACAGATAATTAAAACTTCGTTCATAGGCCAAAAGGAACGAATGACTGGCTTATTGGAACTTGTACATATAGATGTATGAAGCCCATTATGTAGTCAAGAGCGATGGATTTCAACTTCATATGCTTTCTCCGAGAATTTGATGTGAATATATGTATATTTACTTAATAAGGAGGAAGTATGAAACATTTGAAATTGATCAAGGACTTTCAAGATGAAGTTGAAAATCATTGTAACAAGAAATAAAGAGTTTATGATTCGATCATAACGAAGATATTTGAGTTACATGTTTAGCAAAAACACCTAAGACTTGAGGAATTGTTCTATGATTTGTGTTTCCCGATAAACCATAGGATTATGGCATATTCGAGAGATAAAATCAAACCATGTTTGAGATGGTAAGATTCAAGGGTGTCATTTATAAAACTGCCATATTTGTTTTTAAAGATTAAAGCTTTAGTGACTACCGCTTTTACACTGAAAGAGCTCCATCGTGATCCGTTTGAAATGACACCATATAAGTCATGGTTTGGGATAAAACCCGAATTGTCTTTTTCTTAAAATTTTGGTATGTTATGCATAAGTAAAATGTTTACAACCAAAGTCGGATAAGCACGTCTTTGTAGGTTTATCCCAAAAATTTGTTGGGAATTTCTCCATAACACTGAGGACAAAAGAGTTTGTTACTTGGAACATCAAGTTTCTTGAGAAGGAATTTTTCGTGAAAAGTTAAGTGGAGGACAATAGAACTTTGATAAGGTTGTGAACCTTAGCTATATGTGCTAAGTAGCGCAGCCCCGGAAAGTGTCCCGGTGACGGCCACAATGCTCATGGCTCTCGTGATTACAAAAGGTGTGATCTCGGAGATTAGAGTTCCTATAGAACCATGTGGGTCAGTAAGAATCAAATAGTAAGATTTGATAAGCAAGTCGTTATTGTTTTGACAATGATGAACCGACTACATGCAAAGAAGAAGCATGATGGGCCCTGACTCCATAAAATGACTAGAAGTCATGGAATCCGTGATAGCATCCATACACGAGAAATCAATGTTTCTAAACTTTGAAGACCCTCCGGAAAGGCATGAAGCCTATCGGTCATGTTTGGATCTATAAAGAAATAGACATGGATGGTTCAAATCTATGAAATAGTCGACATGTCGGAAAGAGTTTACGACAATGTTCAAGGAATTGACTATGATAAGGTTTGATCTTTCATAGCGATATTAGTCTGGACGGATTAATGTAGCAACCACTACATATATTTTGGTATATGGTAGTTGAACAAACAAAACAAGTTCTTCTAATAGAATAGTTACCTAGGACGTGTACATGACACATCCAAAGGGTTTTGTTAATTCAAGGATGCTAAAAGAGTATGCAAAACTTCAATGGTTGAAGTAAGCATAGCGGAGAGTTGGAATCTTCACCATGATGAAACTGTTAAAAGAGTTTAAAATTCATCGGAGATGATGAAGATGCTTGCATTTGCAAGAAAAATTAGTGGGAGCGCTGTGAGACATATTTCTAATACATTATATAGAGGACACATTGTTGATTGGAAATGATGTATCTTGAATTGACGCAGGTTAAGAATTTCATTTCGATGAAAGACTAGGCATAACCAAGAATTAGGCATCAATGTCTATATGGATAGATTGAGGCGGCTAATATGGTTTTGCCAAATGTACATAGATAAGATGTTGAATGAGTTCAATATGGAAACACAAGAAAGGTTCTTGATGCACGGATAGGACTGCAATCAAGATTCGAGTGTGTTGACACGAGATGTACACAT
>OU342746.1:20467753-20732721 GCA_910589775.1 Avena eriantha
GCCGACGGCGGCCCTCGGCGTACTCCCAGCCCTCGGTGTAGCCCCAGTTCGGACACGGCGGCGGGAACGGCGTTAGGTAGTCAGTCTGTGCCGACGGCCGGGCTATCGGCGCAGGTCTTAGACTTCCTACACGGAGTTGGTTGGCCTGGGGGGCGCTAAGCCGTCGGCACAACCTCCCTATTTTCCTTCATTCTGTTTTAGCCTTATATTTGGTACTAATTTATATTACTCTGATTATAGTCATTTGTACCGTCGCAACAGCAGTCTCCATCGACGTAATTGCAGGAATCCCACGAAAACTTGTGTGTTGCCCTAAAATACCAGAACAAGTGGGGTGAAAGACAGTTCGCGCGCATGCGATAACACTTTGAAACAAACTCAAACTGTAAAGAAGGTCAGACCGGGGATCTAGACATTACATCCATAGACCTTCCACCACACTTGGACACATATACTAGGTCCACGTGCAAGTTCCAGTGGGATTCCGGAGCTTCGGCGGTCCTTTCCAGCGAAACCCTAGTCGGTGGGGCCCGCGGGTCTACCCCTGTAGCTTTCTTTATATGAGGTTCAGACAACGCGCTTTTTGTTGTTTAGCTTTGTTTAGGTCATATCTACATGGAAAACAAAGGTTGGGACCTTATAACACATGCTAGCCCCCGGGTATACCCACAGCGGGACTGTTATCCCTACATGTCTAGGAATCTACTAAGTGTTATCGCACGCGGGTCTACCCCTGTAGCTTTCTTAGTACGAGGTTCAGACAACGCGTTTTTTGTTGGTTTAGCTTTGTTTAGGTCATATCTACATGGAAAACAAAGGTTGGGACCTTATAGCACATGCTAGCCCCCCCGGTATACCCACAGTGGGACTTTTACCCCTACACGTCCAAGAATCTACTAAGTGTTATCACACGCGGGTCTACCCCTGTAGCTTTCTTAGTACGAGGTTCAAACAACGCGCTTTTTTGTTGGTTTAGCTTTGTTTAGGTCATATCTACATGGAAAACAAAGGTTGGGACCTTATAGCACATGCTAGCCCCCCGGTATACCCGCAGCGGGACTGTTACCCCTACACGTCCAGGAATATACTAAGTGTTATCGCACGCACGTGAAGAAGGTCAGATCGGGGATCTAGACATTGCATCCATGGACCTTCCACCACACTTGGACACATATACTAGGTCCACGTGCAAGTTCCAGTGGGATTCCGGAGCTCCGGCGGTCCTTTTCTAGCGAAACCCTAGTCGGTGGGGCCCGCGGGTCTATCACTGTAGCTTTCTTTGTACGAGGTTCACACAACGCGCTTTTTTGTTGGTTTAGCTTTGTTTAGGTCATATCTACATGGAAAACAAAGGTTGGGACCTTATAGCACATGCTAGCCCCCGGTATACCCACAACGGGACTGTTACCCCTACACGTCCAGGATTCTACTAAGTGTTATCGTACGCGGGTCTACCCCTGTAGCTTTCTTAGTACGAGGTTCAGACAACACACTTTATTGTTGGTTTAGCTTTGTTTAGGTCATATCTACATAGAAAACAAAGGTTGTGACCTTATATCACATGCTAGCCCCCCGGTATACCCGCAGCGGGACTGTTACCCCTACACGTCCAGGAATCTACTAAGTGTTATCGCACACATGTGAAGAAGGTCAGACCGGGAATCTAGACATTGCATCCATGGACCTTCCACCACACTTGGACACATATACTAGGTCCACATGCAAGTTCTAGTGGGATTCCGGAGCTCCGACGGTCCTTTTCCAGCGAAACCCTAGTCGGTGGGGCCCGCGGGTCTACCCCTGTAGCTTTCTTTGTATGAGGTTCAGACAACGCGCTTTTTGTTGGTTTAGCTTTGTTTAGGTCATATCTACATGGAAAACAAAGGTTGGGACCTTATAGCACATGCTAGCCCCTCGGTATACCCGGAGCGGGACTTTTACCCCTACACGTCCAGTAATCTACTAAGTGTTATCACACGCATGTGAAGAAGGTCAGACCGGGGATCTTGTAATGTACCTAGGTTTTATTTTTGTGTCTAGATCACCAAGTCAGTCACGAAACCTAGGCGTCTCCCGTTCGAAAGGGTTACACGAATAAATATGTATTTGATTGCATATTTAAAACTGTAACTCTTTTGGATTGTCCATGTTTTTGGATAGCCGGAGGATGTGTAGATTGGATATGTTCTCCACGGTCTACCCCAAACCGAGGCAGGATTTCGGCGGCACCCCCACGTTGTTCTCCCGATGCACATTCCTCTCGGCATTTTTGTCGAGACGTGTATCAGGAGAACAGCGGGGAGGTGCTGCCGAAATTTTGTCTCAGTTCGGGGTAGACCGTGGAGAACGTATCCAATCTACACATCTTCGGGTGGGATTAGGACATATCTTTTCCTATTAGACATGTCAGGTGTATGCATGGAATAACAACGCAAGATTTGTGTATTTAGTTTGATGTCATTAATTAAAATGAAATGTTATATTTGTATTGTGGCTCCCGATGAATAGAGGATGGCTGGTAATGGTTGGATGTACAGTGGCCGTACTAACGCGCTTGAAAACAGAGGAGTGGGTATGGAACACCAATTTTCTGGTGAAGGAGTTAGCGTGTGGTTCAAAGGTAGTTCGTGCAAGGTGTCCTTGTGCTCATTGCATGAGGCTTCGTCGTCAGACAAAGGATGATATGAGTAAACACCTATGGCAGTATGGGTATATGCTTGACTACGAGCCTTCGGTCGACTTTTCTCAGTACGAACGTGATGGAGCCGAGGTGATGCGACAGCGGATCGATGGCATTGAGGATGATGGGATTAGAAACTTGCTAGAGGATCTTCGTGATGCCGACACGCCAGATTCGCCACCTCCACAGGAGGAACCGCCAGAATCAGAGGAACCAGAGGAACCAGGTCAACCGGAGGAACCGGAGGCAACCGCGAAGGCCTTCTTTGATATGATGGCCTCGGCTAAGAGGCCTCTATATCATGGGTGCGAAAGTGTCTAGCTGATGCCATCTCGCAAATACTAGCCGACAAGTCCTAGTATGCCACCACCCGAGCAAGCTTTGACGTAATTTGTTTACGTACGGAACATGTTGCCCGAAGGGCATTTTCTACCTAAAAGCATGTACGAATGCCAGAAAATGATGAAAGCGCTCACCATGGATTATGTAAAGATAGATTGTTGTCCAGCAGGCTTGCCTTTTGTTTTGGAAATAGTTTTGAGGATGACAAGTACTACAGCAAGTGTGGGGCCTCTAGGTATCATGAGAGGAAAGGGACGTGATGGTCAGATGACACAAACAAATGTCGCCGTGAAGAAGTCTTCGTTATCTCCCATTCATAAAAATAATCCAGGGCTTTACATGACCGAGGAGTCTGCCACACAGATGAAGTGGCACAAGATAGGGAAGAGATGCCATGACGAGCACGGACATGAAATGATGGGACATACATCTGATGGAAATGCATGGAAGAACTTCGATGCAAAACACGAGACATTTGCAGTGAGGCTCGGAATGTCAGAATTGCGATAGCAACCGATGGATTCAATCCATGTGGTATGTCGACCGCCTCTTACAGCTGTTGGCCCGTGTTTGTTATTCCGCTCAATCTCCCTCCCGGTGTTCTAATGCAGAGGAATACCATATTCATGTCGCTTGTCATTCCAGGGCCTGAATACCCGGGGAAGAATTTGAGTGTCTACATGCAGCCGCTTATTGATGATTTGAACCACTCTTGGCACCACGAGACATTGACATATGACCGAGCATCTAAGACAAACTTCCTCATGAGAGTTTGGTACCAGTATTCCATGCACGACATGCCTGGCTACGCCCTATTTGCGGATGGTGTACATCTGGTAAGTGGCATGCTCAAACTTGAGTTCTTTTGGCTAACCACGGGTGGCAAGTATTCGCCTTTGACAAACATCGACCTTTCCTCAAAAGAGGGCACCGATTCAGACGAGACAAAAAGAACTTCATGAAGGGCATAGTTGTGAATGAAGAAAAAGCAATACCAACGTTTGATGGTGCAGCTGTTAAAGCCGAGCTACTTGCTCTTAAGCGTACTGAGATTCCTGGCCCACAATTTGAGGGATATGGTAAAACGCACAACTGGACTCACGAGGCAGCCATAACGAAGCTCGAGTATTACAAGGACCTCGAACTTCCCCATAACATCGATGTGATGCACACTGAAAAGAATGTAGGAGAGTCCCTCTTTCACACAATTTGCAACATTCCTAGGTGTTGGGGATATACTTTTCGGGTATCCTCATAGTTCCTCACTAACTAGGGTGGCCCACTTCGGGTTAGAGCTTTGCTTCACGGCGACCCAGTCAGGGAGAAAAGACAGAGTCCAATCCGGCTACGGGAAGGCCCAGAAGACTTACCGACTTAGGCCCATAGTGTTACTTGTAGTTCAAGATGTACTCTGTAACCGGCTCTTAGTCGTAGCTGGATAGATCCTGTAAACCCTAGGCCGGATATCTATATAAGACGTCCTAGGGAGAGCCTTTAGGGCACCCTCAATAGTCTACAATCTCAACTCGCACAGGTGAACCCTTGTAACCCATATTCCGGCTCTGCCGTATTACTGGATTGCTAGCAGGAGTAGGATCCGTCCAAAGCCTTCGGATTTGAACCCTGGGTAAACTTGTGTGCTCACTGTCCCGGAAACACCGTACGTCTCACACTCCTATCTTCCGCGCGCCTCGAGGACCCCCTCATTGCGTACTTGTCATCAATCCGACGATAGTTGCGCCCACCGTGGGGGCAAGTGAGCTTCGGATCCGCGCTTCCGAGCGGAATCTGCAAGAATCGGAATCGGCGAGACTATCGCCGTCGGTCACATCCTCTACGCTAGCGACGTCCCTCTCATCGTTCTCGACGAGACCTGTCCGGCTAGGGAGGCTGTGACTGCCTACACAATCATGTCTTTTGGCGAGATCGATGTTTACATCGGTTTTGCTGAAACTGTCCCACGCACCCCAACGGTGATGATAGAGGCAGAAGAATCTTTTGGATCCCCTTTGTCCGTGGAGGCGGCAGAGTTCTAGATCTCAGAAAACCCTAATCCCACCCAGCCCGCACCAGATGCGGAGATAGTGGAGAAATCCGAACCTGAAGAAGACCTAGCGGCCCAAGTCGAATCTGGAGTGGATCTCCTCGGAGAGGCTGAATCCCAGATCGACCCACCCGCGGAAGTCGAAATCCAGGAGAAGCATATCAACGACACTAATTCCGGCTCTGACGACGCCGGGACAAACATGCCTTTTCTAAGGTACACACTACGACGTATGATAATGCAAAACTCAAGCGCAGATGCAATTCTCGAGACCATCAAAAGTTTCGTCGAAGCTGATCGCGAGAGCCGCAGGTACCTCAGGAGCATGCATTGCACTTCGTCGGATATGTGGGATCCGGATCCGGCTTTGCCGATGCTGGAGACAACACTGACTCTGTGCTGGAGGCAATTGGAACAAACGCCGAAGTACTCGCATCCTGGGATGAATCGATGACGTCAGCAGATTTCCGAAAGTTCTCCATGGAATATGAAGAGGAGTATAACTCCAAAGCTGCAGAGGAAGGAGAAGCCATGGATGAAGGATCCGGGGAACACTCTCCCAAAGCGCAGGATGACATGGAAGTCAGAGATAATCCCGAAGTCCAGATGTCCGGAAGTACCGATCAGAGCTTGACTCCAGGAAACAGACCCAAAGCCGTCTTTGCTACCGGCGCTGCCAAGATGGCAAAGAAGAAGAACAAGAATAACAAGACCCCGACAAAATACCCTCTGGCAGAAGAAGTGATTGCTGAGGAATACGAGGAAGAATCGGATGGAGCACTTATCCCAGAAGAGCCCAAAAAAGAAGAATCGATGGATGGACACGTGATCACTGAATGTGCGCGTAAACTCATCGGTGATGCATTAACCACACCTATTCATACAGCTGTAGAGCTTACTGCTGAAGAATTGGACGAGAGGGGCACAGGCCCTAGAAGCGCGTCGTCAAGTACTCCTCGATGGAAGCCAAAAACATTGAGGAGGAAAAGAAACGCATAGCATCTGCGGAGAAGTATAACTCCAGGCAATACCAGAAGACTAGGAAGCATCATACCAATGACAACCAATTCCCGCAGATTCACGCCGTCCTTTTTGGAGAAGAGATGGGGAAGCCTCGGAAAGATAGCAGAGGGGATTGGGTTTAATCCAACCCCAGTACAGAATACCGTGGCGGCCCGGGAAATTCTATCGGCTAATCTAGGCCTGGAGGAGATCCGGTTGGGAATTAAACTACTCAACAGGGACTGGAGCAGCAAAAGGTCGCCATGTCCGGAAGTCAAAAACTGGTCTCTGATTCCGACCAATGTCGCACGGATCCGGCATGGGCTGATGTAAGACCCCAGCGCATTCCGGAGCAGCACTATCGCCCCGATCGCCAGGAAGACAATTATTCGAGAACCGGAATTTCGGGACAGCACCACAAAGCTGCCCGTGGCTGGCGTAATGTTAACCCAGTTGCGGAGCAAGAGGCAATTGATGCATTGAATCCGAGGAACCAGCCCCGGCGAGAGTCGAAAGACCACGGGGATGATGATAAAGAGAAACACTGGGAGGAGGACCGACAAAGGATGCCACCTCCTAGACATGAAAGTCGTCTGGATGACGGACGAAGGAACGCCAGACACCATGCCGGGATCAGCCGGAAAAAACCCAGCTGCTCCACCCTCTCCGCCAAGTAGCCATCACAACGGCCCCCAGGGAGGCAATGGAGGGCATCGTGGTGGAGGAGGTGGTGGCAGAAGCCGAAGTCCGGCTCCAAGGCACCGCAACCACAGCCAACATTCGGGACGATCTCTATCCCCGAACGACACAAGGCACAGGATCAACTCCAACATAGAGGCGCGGCGCTACGAAAATGATGATATCTACGTGGGCCCAAAGTGCTTCGGACCATGCATCAGAGCTACAAGATTCTCGGAAGGATTTGCTATCTCAAGACATATCCAAGCCTACGACAGCATTGCTCGGCCAGACACCAGGCTATAGGATTTCTTCCAAGCTTGCTGCATCGCCAAAGGCGGAAACAGCCTAGTCGCAACCCGATATCTCCCACTTATGTTGTGGAAGACGGCACGATCATGGCTTAATGAACTTCCGGAGAACACCATCCACAACTGGTATGACATGCAAAGTGCATTCTTTCGAAATTTCGAAGGCACATACCGGAGGCCCTATACGGTCGGAGAACGACAGCGTTGCACCCAGAAGGCCGGAGAAACTTGCCGGGATTACCTCGAACGATGGATCGACACCAAGAACTCTTGTGAAGGAGTAAATGATCAAACTGCGATTGAAGCTTTCATTGCAGGTCTCCCAATTGGTTTACTGTGTCATCGCTTGAAGTGCGACAAGGTCACTGATTTGGGAGAGATGATAGAAACAACGAGCAAGTATGCAGATGCTAAAGACGACGCAGAGGGACTACTCAACGCCCTAGTTGTGCCACAGTCGGCAAAACAACCAAAGCAACAAGCTCAGAAGCGCAAAAACACCTCGGAAGAGAAACCCAACACTGAAAAGGCAGTTGTTACTGCTACTTTCGGGTCTAGAGGACGAGGAGGACGTGGAAGAGGCCGTGGGCGTGGTCGTGGGACTTCGAGAGTTCAAGGTAGAGGAGACCAGCAACCAGGCAAAACCTACACTTGGGCCGACATTGCCAATAACCCTTGCGTACATCACTTAGATGCCAATGGGGGCTCGTCCCACACCAACGCTGAGTGTCGTTTCAATGACGACATAAAAAGAGATGATACCGCTGGCTACAGAGCTAAGCGGAAGAAGGGAAAGAAGAATCCTGAAAAAGATAAAGAGACCAAGGAAGATTCTGACATGGAGGAAGTTGATGCTTCAAATCCCAAGCCGGAAGGGAAGAAAAATTTCCGACCAAGAAAGACACTTATGTCACCTTCCTCGGATCTCAACCAGCAATGTCAAGAAAGCAGTTCTACATGAGCTCAATGCAATAGTTCTGGCTGTCCCCCAATACCTGGACTGGTCGGAAGTGGCAATCACATTTGACCGCGCTGATCATCCGCCTAAGCTACACAGGCGAGGAAAATACGCCTTAATCGTCAATCCACTTATTGACGGTTATGGTTTCTCCAAGACCCTCATGGACAGTGGCAGCAAGTATCAATATTCTCTATGTCGAAACACTACGCCGGATGAAGATCTCAGAGACCCAGCTGAACCATAGCTCTGTGATCTTTCACGAAGTTGTCCTAGGAAGACAAGCTAATTCCCTGGGAGAAATCACTTTGGATGTTACCTTTGGAACACTAAAGAATTATCGGATGGAGGCACTTTCCTTCGAAGTGGTCCCATTCAAGAGCGCGTACCACACTATATTCAGACGTCCGGCTTACTAGGCTTTTATGGCTCGTCCGTGTTACATTTACAATATGATGAAAATTCCAGGTCCCAACGGCATAATCACCATCAGGGGAGACCCGAAGAAAGCGCGAGAGTGCAAGGATGGAAATGCCGCCTTTGCTAAAGCCGTGCTGCACGCCCAAGAGTACCAGGAGATCAAGAAGAGCATAGATCCGTCCGAGATGCCCGCAACGAAGAAGGAGGTTACAAAGCCAAATCCGGAGTTCAAGGCATCAGAAGAGACGAAGAAGACACCGTTGAAGGATGATGACCCCTCCAAGGTGACCTAGATAGGCGTAGGCCTAGATAGTGCATAGGAAAGCGCGCTCGTCAAGTTCCTCAAAGCAAATCAAGATATCTTCGCATGGCAGCCATCTGACATGACCGGAGTACCTAGGGAAATTGCTGAGCACTCTTTAAATGTAAACTCGAACGCTAAACCCGTCAAACAGTCTTTACGACGTTTCGGCGATGAAAAGCGTAAGACAATAGCTAAGGAACTAGCACGGCTTGAGTTAGCCGGATTCATAGAAGAGGTCATCCACACTGAGTGGTCGGCCAATCTTGTAATGGTCCCTAAAAAGGACACCACTAATTTAAGGATGTGTGTTGATTATACTGCCTTGAACAAGGCTTGTCCAAAAGATCCGTTCGCTCTGCCTAGGATTGATCAAGTTATCGATTCTACGACAGGCTCAAAACTCCTCTGTTTTCTCGACGCATACTCTGGTTATCACCAAATCCAGATGAAGGAATCTGACAAAGTCAAAACTTCATTCATAACCCCCTTCCGAACCTTCTATTTTGTTACGATGCCCTTTGGGCTGAAAAACGCAGGAGCTACCTACCAGCGCACGACGAAGCGTTGCCTCCATGACCAACTCGGACGCAATGTACATGCATACATGGATGATATTGCGGTGATGTCCAAAAATAAGGAAATACTGATTTCCGACTTGGAGGAAACATTCGCCAATCTACGAAAATACGACATCATGCTTAACCCGAAGAAATGTTTCTTTGGAATACCAGTCGGAAAATTGTTAGGTTTCATCGTGTCTCAAAGAGGCATAGAGGTGAACCGAGACAAAATCAAGGCTATACTCAATATTTCCAGGCCAACTCACCTAAAGGACGTACAAAGACTAACTGGTTGCATCGCTATAGTCAGTCGGTTTGTAAGCCGGCTCGGTGAAGAGCCGCACCATTATACAACTCCTGAAAAAGACCAAGGATTTTGTTTGGACCGACGAAGCTAAAGCTGCACTACAAGACCTGAAGAAAGTACTCTCATCTGCTCCTATCCTTGCTACGCGGAACCACATGAACCGATGTTGCTCTATCTTGCTGCGACAAACAAGGTCATTAGTATCGTCATGGTGGTGGAGAGACCAGAGGAAAATCAGGAACACCTGGTGCAGCGTCCGACTTACTTTGTCAGCGAGGTCCTGACAGAATCAAAACAGCGGTATCCGCACTATCAAAAGTTGGATTACGGTGTTTTTCTAGCATCACGTAAGCTACACATTATTTTCAGGAGCATCCAATTACCGTGGTGAGCACAGCTCCCATGAGAGATATAATCAACAACAGTGACACCACAGGACGCGTCTCCAAATGGGGCATAGAGCTTCATTCAGCTTTGATATTGAGTATAAACCTCAAACAACAATCAAATCCCAAATCCTTGCCGACTTTGTCGCTGATTGGACAGAGACGAAGGAAAATATGACCCTCCCTAAGTCGGAGTATTGGACCCTTTATTTTGATGGGTCTAAGGTTCGAGGGGGCTCGGGGGCTGGCGTGGTGCTCAAATCACCCCAAGGAGATAAACTTCTATACGTGTTGTAGATCCACTTCATAGCGACAAATAATATTGCCGAGTATGAAGCACTGCTGCAGGGAATCCGGATTGCTAAGGATATCGACATTCGAAATTTGATGTGTTATGGAGATTCGGATCTTGTTGCTCAGCAAGTTTTGGATATTTGTAATGCAAATAAACACATGGCAGCATATAAAGCTGTCATGGATGGTTTATCTAAATCGTTCGAAGGGTTTGAGGTTCAACACATCCCTCGAGCAGAAAACGAGGAAGCAAATGCATTATCTCGGATAGGCTTTGCATGGAAAGAGGTCCTGGATGGCGCTTTTTTAGAGCACCTCAGAGTCCCCTCAATAAAGGGAGTACATGAGGAATATCCGACCAAATCCGACTCACCTCTAATAGCAGTTTTGGCTGTAATTCCCCAGCTGGACTCAACCCTACCTTGATTATCTGGTAGATGACAAATTACTCGAAGACAAGGTTCTGAGCCGGCAGATTATCCGACGAGCGAAAGCCTATACTATATTTAAAGGTGAGCTCTATAAGCGGAGTGTTTCTGGGGGTTTTCAGCGCTGCGTATCTCCGGAAGAAGGAGTGAAAATCTTGAGAAATCCACGAAGGCGAGTATGGTCACCACGCTGCAGCCAAATCTTTAGTGGCAAAAGCTTTAGAAACGGATTTTTCTGGCTTACAGCTCAGGCAGATGCCGAATGATTAGTCAAGACGTGCAAAGGCTGCCAAAAGTACGCCAAACAAGCTCATGTTCCGGCTGATCAGCTGCGAACAATATCTATAACATGGCCTTTTGCGGTCTAGGGGCTTGATATGGTAGGACCGTTTAAAACGAGCTCCAAGTGGATTTACTCACCTCTTAGTGATGGTGGATAAATTCACCAAATGGATTGAGGCTAAACCTGTCACTAGTTGTGATGGAGCAACAACCAAAAGATTTGTCGATGATGTTATAATCTGGTATGGTTATCTGCATAGCATTATCACAGACAACGGGAGTAATTTCTCTATGGGAGAATTGGCCAAATTCTGCAACGAACAAAATATCCGGCTTGACATTGTGTCAGTCGCACATCCACAGGCTAACGGACAAGTCAAAAGAGCAAAATGGTTTAACCCTACAAGGCCTAAAATCGAGACTCGGAGCACCACTACGACGTGCTGTGGGGGCTTGGGCAGAGGAATTACCCTCTGTAATATGGAGTTTACGAACGACTCCAAACAGGTCAACCGGATACCCACCTTTCTTCTTGGTCTATGGCGCAGAAGCAGTTCTTCCTAGTGATTTGATTCATACTTCTCCTAGAGTGGCCGCGTATATTGAAGAGGATACCGAGATTTCCCGACAAAATGATCTCGACTTAGTCGAAGAAGTTCGCATCGTTGCTGAAATGAGATCAACAACCTATCAGCAAAAGTTACGCAAGTATCATAGCCAGAGAGTCAGAAACATATCTTTTAATAAAGGCGATTTGGTTCTCCAGGTTGTGCAGCAAAGAAAGCACAAACTTTCTCCAGTATGGAAAGGTCCCTTTTTAATTAGTCGAGTATTGCACAATGGTTCGTACTACTTAACTGACATGAGGCCAGTCAAGGAAAGACCTGCTACTAAGAAGAGAAAGAGAGCTGGGGGGCAGTACAAATCCGGATGAGTTAGACAGACCATGGAATATTGCTCAGCTACGTCTCTTTTATTCTTAGTTTATCCTTCTTTGTAAACATATATATGTACATGTTCTATGAGAAATAAAAGTCTTGGTTGCCTCAAGTTTTTTCTGAGAAGTTTTTAACCATCTTATTTCCTAATGATCATGTCATAGTCGAAAATCCCAGAATACTTGAAAGTACTTTATGCTCATGTTTGTTCTGGTTTAGATTTCGGATTCTAAAAATGCTACCTTCGGGTATAACCCTAAAGTTTCTAGTCTATACTTTGGTTATTTGTCTGATTGCCGGATGCGGGTATTTTCCGAGTAGTGAATTTTGGTACTGGAAGCCAGCTTTGTTTCCGAGTTAAACTAGTTTAGCAATTGAGCTCCGTTGCTCGGCAAAGTTTCCGTGCAGAAGGTTTAGCCGGCTCACGAAAGGGACGAGGCGGAAAGCAGATAAACGATAAGTATAGGCGAAAAAATACAAGTGCTTATGTAAACATTTCAGGCACACAAAAATTTAAAGCCAAAGTGCTGAATAGATCAAAAGCTTATCACTAGCAAAATTATAGTATTGCATATTTACAGACCCATCATGTTTTTCAGAATAATACAATTGTTTCTGGCAATCTATGATGCAGGAGGAGAGGAAGGAGCTGCCGGCTTGCTGGATATATCGCCTTGATATCGTTCCGAGATGTCCACATCCGACACGGTGTGGTCATCATCGGAAACTTCTGCTGATTCTTCCGGAGGTGGAGGTGGCGTGTCCACGCGGTTGAAGAAGGGAGTGTGTAGCTGGTTAGATCAGCTACATGACATCCATATCCAGCGCAAGAGTCCATGATGGCCTTGATGTCTTGCTCTTGTCTGTCTTCATCCACTATAGAATACCCTCTGGTCACTTGCCATATCTCCAGGCTTCCATGGTGGCTCATGACCATGGTAAGAGCGTTCTATGCTGCGGATCATGCGTAGGACATGTTCCAATCCTGGACAAGTTGCGGCATCTCCTTCGCCTTGTCCCGCACCTGAAAATCCGACATGATATGCATGCCCAGAATCTTGAGAGCTTCGGCAATATCCTCAAGGGATTGGCGGAAGTCATGAAGCAGTTCACCGACTTGGGTAAGCCGGTGGATGCGGGGCTTGGCGGAGGTGGAATCCGTCAAGTTCAGAGGACCTATACACAAAACAGTTAAGAAAATCCAACATTGAAAGAAGTCGGAGAAAACACTATAATCAGACAGATGGAACATACCGAAGATGACGTCGTCAACTTTAGTTTTCTCTTCCCGAAGACTCCGGAGTTCAGCCCTGAGCGCCTCGGAAAGATCCTTCTCTCTGCACAGCTCATTATTGAGGTCCGAGATTTTCTGATCTTGAGCAACAATCTTTCGATCACGCTCATTAGTAGCCATGGAGGAGGATTTGAGAACTTGAGAGATTCTCTTCTCATGATCCGCCTTGAGCTTATCCAGCTCTTGGCGAAGTTCTTTGTTCTCCACCACCAAGGTTTTGAGGTTCTCGGCCTATTCAATGATAGCGCAGGACTGTTTTACCAGTGCTGTAAGTCAGAAAGAACAACAGTTCAGTAAAAATTCGACTCTGAAAACATGAAAGACAAGGGTTTAAGTCTCGGAATGTTTACCTTCGGCCTCATCCTTGGAGACCTTAAGCTCAGCATTCTTAAGTCGGAGAGCTCTGATCTCTCTTCGCCTGTTGCATCCATTTTCAACAAATCCTGGTTATAGGAATATACTTTCTGTAAGTCAGAAGTCTACTAAAGACTCGGGCTAATATTTTTACTAATATCAGCACGAGCCTTGGGGGCTACACTAGTTCATTCTTTGGCATCCTAAGGAAGCGTAAACCCGGATTATATGTTGGAGATATGCCCAAGAGGCAATAATAAAGTGGTTATTATTATATCTTTATGTTTATGATAAATGTTTACATCCCATGCTATAATTGTATTATTAGGAAACACTAATACATGTGTGTTTTGTAAACATAAAAGAGTCCCTAGTAAGCCTCTTGTTAAACTAGCTTGTTGATTAATGGATGATCATGGTTTCCTGATCATGGATATTGGATGTCGTTAATAACAAGGTTATATCATTAGGAGAATGATGTGATGGACACACACACATAGTAAGCGTAGTATAAGATCAAGTCATTAAGTTCGTATTGCTATAAGATTTTAAATGCATAGTAACCTAATCCTTCGACCATGAGGTTATGTTAATCACCATCACCGGATGGATACTTTGATGACATCAAACAGCCGCTTCGTAACTGGGTGGTTATAAAGTGTCATTGGGTATTCTGAAAGTATGTGTTGAAGCGCATGAACCAAGATTGGGATTTGTCCATCCATATGACGGATAGATATGCTCTGGGCCCTCTCGGTGGAATGTCATCTAGTTAGCTTGCAAGCATGTGACTAGGTCACAAGGGATGACATATCACAGGAACGAGTAAAGAGTACCTATCAGTAACGAGGTAGAACTAGGTATGGAGATACCAACGATCAAACCTCGGATAAGTATAGTATCGCGAGACAAAGGGAATTGGTTTCATATGTAAGTGGTTCAATCGATCGCGAAGTCATCGTTGAGTATGTGGGAGCCATTATGGATCTCCAGGATCCCGCTGATGGTTATTGATAGGAGATGTGTCTCTATCATGTCTACATATTCACGAACCGTAGGGTGACACACTTAAGGTTCGAAGTTGTTTTAAGTAGATATGGAATGTGCGTTGGAGACCGAATGTTGTTCGGAGTCTCGGATTGGATTCGGGACATCACGAGGAGATCCGGAATGGTCCGGAGAATAAGATTCATATATAGGGGATCATTTTCTAAGTTAGGAAATGTTCCGGAGTGTTTGTATGAGGATTCTAGAAGGTTTCGGAATGTTCCGGAAGGTTCTAGAAGATATCTTGGAGTTTGCTTGAAAATCAAGATAGGGATCAAGGAGTCCTGGTGGGTCAAGACACGGATTCGTGGGGGAGGAGGACTCCTCCCCCTCCCCAAATTCGTTGGCCATAGAGGAGGGGAGTCCTACAAGGACTCCCCCTCCCCAGGCGCGCCTCCTCCCCTTAAATAGAAGGGCAGGGGCGCCCCCTCCACCCTTGCTCTCATAACACCCAATCTCTGCCGCCTCTCTCCTCCACCATCTTCTGCACAGGCATAGGCGAAGCCCTGCAGAATTCTCTACTCCACCACCACCACCACGCCGTCGTGCTGCTGGGATTCCGTGGAGAAGATCTACTACCTCCGCTGCTCGCTGGAACGGGGAGAGGAAGGTCTGCTTCGACTCCGCACGTGTGACCGTCTGCGGAAGCGCTGCCGAATCATGGCGCCGGGAACGATCATCTACTTGACCGAGGGCGGAAGCGCTGCTGGAACGCGACGCCGGAAGGATCGTCCACACGATCTTGAGATCGGCAAGTGATCGACTACATCATCCACGAGATCTAATCTCGTTAACGCTTTCGGATCTACGAGGGTTAGTTCCCATCTATCTCGTTGCTCATGTCCAATAGATTAGATCTTGGCTTTTATCTAGATTAGATCTAGGTTTGTTCGTTCTTGCGGTAGAAATTTTTGTTTTCCATGCTACGAACCCATCAGTGGTATCAGAGCCGTATCTATGCGTAGATCTGTTGCACGAGTAGAACACAATGTTTTTGTGGGAGTTGATGCTTTTGTTGTCGGTGTCTTAGCGTGTACTTTGCATCTTGCGGCATGGTGGGATGAAGCGGCTCGGGCTAACATTACATGTCATCGCACATGAGACTTGCTCCACGCTTGACGTGCAACTTGCTTTGCACAAGTGGCTTTGCGGGTGTCTGTCTCTCCCACCATAGTTAAGATTCAATTTACAATGAGCATCATGACAACACTTGTATCAACGTTGTGGTCCTTGTTCGTAGGTAAGATCGGTCTTATGCGAAAGCCCCAAACCACGTAAAACATTGCAAAGAAAATTAGAGGCGTCTAACTTGTTTTTGCAGGGGTTCTGTGATGTGATATGGCCAACATGTGATTGTGATTGTATTTGATGTATGCAATGATCCTTGTTGTAATATGGCAACCGGCAGGAGCCTAATGGTTGTCTTTAATTCTGCTTAAGACCTGCGTGTCTATTCATCTTGTAATAGCTTTATTCCAAGTAGTTGTAATAGTTGCTGGTGATGATGAACAACCATGAAGCGGCGCCACTGACCTTGACGCAATGCTGGTGATGATGGAGATCATGTTCGTGCTTTGAGATGGAGATCAAAGGCGCAAGAAGAAAAGGCCATATCATATCACACTTATTATGAATTGCCTGTGATGTTAATCCTTTATGCATCTTGTATTGCTTAGATCGCGACGGTAGCACTATAAGATGATCCCTCTCACTAAATATCAAGTAATAAAGTGTTCGTCCTTAGTTGGCACCGTTGCTAAGACTCGTCGTTTTGAAGCATCTCGTGATGATCGGGTGTGATAGACTCTACGTGTGCATACAACGGGTGCAAGCCAGATTTGCACATGCAGAAACTAAGGTTAACCTTGACGAGCCTAGCATGTACAGACATGGTCTCGGAACACAGAATACCGAAAGGTAAAACATGAGTCATATGGATGATATGATGAACATGTTGATTGTTCGCCTTTAAAGCTACATCATCTCACGTGATGATCGGACTTGGTGTAGTGGATTTGGTTCATGTAATCACTAAAACAACTTGAGGGATGTTGTTTTGAGTGGGAGTTCATTTGCTAATTTGGATTAGTCGAACTCAATTTATCATAAACACAATCAAAGTGAATTTGCATAGTTTGTTGTAGTCATTGGCATCCGTTCACCACCTTACGCTTAGTTATAGTTGAGATAGTGGAACTATAGAAATTCTGGATATTTGCTTTACGAACTGGTATCGTATTATTTTGAGTGTCAATTAAAATTTATAAGTCCTATTGCAAACTTTCAGCAAACTCAATTTACTCCATGAAGTTTAATAAATAGTATTAAATCAAGAGTAACAATTCCAGTGTTAGTATCTAATGTATCATGTTAGCCTCCATGATTCTTGATACTCAAAATATTGTTTTTAATATCAAGTTTATCTAAGAGCTGAAAGCAATGTTTCAGAAACCATCATATGTGAAAGGTATTGCGATATCTAAAACAATGTGTTGGTTACAACATGATAGAGTATACGTCCTCATATTTGATGAGAATTTGTGAAGGTTGGAGACGCTAGTCGTCCTAATCCTCCAAAAGTTTTTGAAAAAGAAACATTATACTCACAATTCACCTTTATAAGCTATAGCAGCTTGATCATGAAAGTTGTCATGATAAGGATGAATAGAAGATGTAAGTAAAATGTTTACTACGCTAAAAGATTACTAAAGAATGGATTTTTGAAAGAACACCAAACATTTGATGGTGATCCACCTCAAAGTGCAAGTCCAAAGGTATTAGTAGTTGACTATATACGCTTTGTACCATGTGTCATGTTGATGACACCGCTATTGATGTTAATAGATTCTTTTAAAAGAAAAGAAATTGCTGAAAGAGAATCTATAAAATATTTGGCAGAAAAGAAAAGATTGGAGATGTCCAACTTAGGCACATAGAAGATATACATGTTATGGTTGTATTCCTTGCTTGTTAAACAATGTGGTTCTCCGGTATTGGACACCGAATTGGTTGGTATGCTATGTCATACAGGACAACGTAATTCATGAACTACAATGGCCTAAGTAACTAGCAAGAGAATAAGTGATGATGTTCATCGAAAACAAACAAAGGGTTGTTGTGTTGCTCGTTAACATCAAAGCTTGCCTTCAAGATTTGTTTCAATAATTGTTATTTTGTTCCGGTATTACGAAAACAATGGTTGTTCAAATAATTACCGTATTCCATAAAGGATGGATGAACTTTTACAAGTCTTGTGGGAGAAATCACATCCATAAACACTATTGCTAAAATGTCGCAAGACAAAAGATTGAAAGATCACTTATGAAGTGACATCGCTGTTTAAATTATATTTGAAAGAAAACATGAAGAAACTCCATGTTGATGGAATTTGGAGTCTTTGATTTTGATCAATTGACGCATGTGAGACTTTCCTCGAGATAATTGAAACTCCGTCCATAGGCCAGAGAGGAACGGATAACTAGCTTATTGGAAATTGTGCATGCTGATGTGCATAGTCCATTATGTGTAGCCATATGCGATGGATCTTTTTGCTTCATATGTTTTCTCCGAGAATTTGAGTGAATATATGTATATTTACTTAATAAGGAGGAAGTATGAAACATTTGAAAATTGATCAAAGACTTTCAAGATGAAGTTGAAAATCATTGTAACAAGAAAATAAAGAGGTTATGATTCGATCATAAAGGAAGATATTTGAGTTACATGTTTAGCAAAAACACCTAAGACTTGAGGAATTGTTCTGTGATTTGTGTTTCTCGATAAACCATAGGATTATGGCATATTCGAGAGATAAAATCAAACCATGTTTGAGATGGTAAGATCAAGGGTGTCATTTATAAAACTGCCATTATGTTTTTAAAGATTAAAGCTTTAGTGACTACCGCTTTTACACTGAAAAGAGCTCCATCGTGATCCGTTGAAATGACACCATATAAGTCATGGTTTGGGATAAAACCCGAATTGTCTTTTCTTAAAATTTTGGTATGTTATGCATAAGTAAAATGTTTACAACCAAAGTCGGATAAGCACGTCTTTGTAGGTTATCCCAAAGAATTTGTTGGGAATTTCTCCATAACACTGAGGACAAAAGAGTTTGTTACTTGGAACATCAAGTTTCTTGAGAAGGATTTTTCGTGAAAAGTTAAGTGGGAGGACAATAGAACTTTGATAAGGTTGTGGAACCTTAGCTATATGTGCTAAGTAGCGCAGCGCCGGAAAGTGTCCCGGTGACGGCCACAATGCTCATGGCTCTCGTGATTACAAAAGGTGTGATCTCGGAGATTAGAGTTCCTATAGAACCATGTGGGTTAGTAAGAATCAAATAGTAAGATTTGATAAGCAAGTCGTTATTGTTTTGACAATGATGAACCGACTACATGCAAAGAAGCGATGATGGGCCCTGACTCCATAAAATGACTAGAAGTCATGGAATCCGTGATAGCCTCCATACACAAGAAATCAAGTTTCTGAACTTTGAAGACCCTCCGGAAAGGCGTGAAGCCTATCGGTCGTGTTTGGATCTATAAAGAAATAGACATGGATGTTTCAAATCTATGAAATAGTCGACATGTCGGAAAGAGTTTACGACAATGTTCAAGGAATTGACTATGATAAGATTTGATCTTTCATAGCGATATTTAGTCTGGACGGATTAATGTAGCAACCACTACATATATTTTGGTATATGGTAGTTGAACAAACAAAACAAGTTCTTCTAATAGAATAGTTACCTAGGACGTGTACATGACACGATCCAAAGGGTTTTGTTAATTCAAAGGATGCTAAAAGAGTATGCAAAACTTCAATGGTTGAAGTAAGCATAGCGGAGTTGGAATCTTCACCATGATGAAACTGTTAAAAGAGTTTAAATTCATCGGAGATGATGAAGATGCTTGCATTTGCAAGAAATTAAGTGGGAGCGCTGAGACATATTTCTAATACATTATAGTAGAGGACATATTGTTGATTGGAAATGATGTATCTTGTATTGACGCAGGTTAAGAATTTCATTTCGATGAAAGACTTAGGCATAACCCAAGAATTAGGCATCAATGTCTATATGAATAGATTGAGGCGCTAATATGGTTTTGCCAAATGTACATAGATAAGATGTTGAATGAGTTCAATATGGAAACAACAAGAAAGGTTCTTGATGCACGGAAAGGACTGAATCAAGATTCGAGTGTGTTGACACGAGATTCAAGTGTTTTGACACTTGGTGAAATTACAAGAATATTTTGATCAATCATTCTTTGAGATGTACACATCCAGATATGTCCTATGCTCTAAATGTTATGAGCATATACCAGAATGATTCATAAGATGATCATTGGACAATAGTAAAATATTCTTATGAGCTTTGGAAGAACTAAGAATATATCATGTATAAGTGACAAATAGTTAAAGGTAGTTCATTGTAAAGTGTTACATTGATACTAGTTTTGTCACAGGATACAAATTAAGTTTATCTCAATTTAAACTATGGGTGGCACAATGTAATGAAAGGAAGTTCCATAACGGATTTGAGTTGAGTACCAAAGTTAAAACATTGTGACAGATACTACAACAAAAGGCTAAGTATATAAACTGCTATAGTAGCAGCAAAGGAGGGCATTTGTGTTAAGTAGTTTGTTATCAAACTAGGTGTGGTTCATAGCGGGATAATACTATGAAGATACATTTTATGACAATAGTATCAACATGATTTAATCCCGAGGAACTAAAGGTCTCACCAAAGGACCAAATTTATACAATGCCATCTCATTGGAGAATGAGTAATGCGTAGAGACGCAAGGACATGCAAATACACACGGACCTGGAAGTGTCAGATCCGAAGATTATGTTTACCACTAGCAATAGGTGTCTATACAACACCAGAAAGCCATAGGTGTTGAATGCACAAGTTTTTAACTAGATTATTGACTCTAGTGCAAGTGGGAGACTGTTGGAGATATGCCCAAGAGGCAATAATAAAGTGGTTATTATTATATCTTTATGTTTATGATAAATGTTTACATCCCATGCTATAATTGTATTATTAGGAAACACTAATACATGTGTGTTTTGTAAACATAAAAGAGTCCCTAGTAAGCCTCTTGTTAAACTAGCTTGTTGATTAATGGATGATCATGGTTTCCTGATCATGGAATTGGATGTCGTTAATAACAAGGTTATATCATTAGGAGAATGATGTGATGGACACACACCATAGTAAGCGTAGCATAAGATCAAGTCATTAAGTTCGTATTGCTATAAGCTTTAAATGCATAGTAACCTAATCCTTCGACCATGAGGTTATGTTAATCACCATCACCGGATGGGTACTTTGATGACATCAAACACCGCTTCGTAACTGGGTGGTCATAAAGGTGTCATTGGGCATTCTGAAAGTATGTGTTGAAGCGCATGGACCAAGATTGGGATTTGTCCATCCATATGACGGATAGATATGCTCTGGGCCCTCTCGGTGGAATGTCATCTAATTAGCTTGCAAGCATGTGACTGGGTCACAAGGGATGACATATCACGGAACGAGTAAAGAGTACTTATCAGTAACGAGGTAGAACTAGGTATGGAGATGCTGACGATCAAACCTCGGATAAGTATAGTATCGCGAGACAAAGGGAATTGGTTTCATATGTAAGTGGTTCAATCGATCGCGAAGTCATCGTTGAGTATGTGGGAGCCATTATGGATCTCCAGGTCCCGCTGATGGTTATTGATAGGAGATGTGTCTCTATCATGTCTACATATTCACGAACCGTAGGGTGACACACTTAAGGTTCGAAGTTGTTTTAAGTAGATATGGAATGTGCGTTGGAGACCGAATGTTGTTCGGAGTCTCGGATTGGATTCGGGACATCACGAGGAGATCCGGAATGGTCCGGAGAATAAGATTCATATATAGGGGATCATTTTCTAAGTTAGGAAATGTTCCGGAGTGTTTGTATGAGGATTCTAGAAGGTTTCGGAATGTTCCGGAAGGTTCTAGAAGATATCTTGGAGTTTGCTTGAAAATCAAGATAGGGATCAAGGAGTCCTGGTGGGTCAAGACACGGATTCGTGGGGGAGGAGGACTCCTCCCCCCTCCCCAAATTCGTTGGCCCTAGAGGAGGGGAGTCCTACAAGGACTCCCCCTCCCCAGGCGCGCCTCCTCCCCTTAAATAGAAGGGCAGGGGCGCCCCCTCCACCAAGCTCTCATAACGTCCAATCTCTGCCGCCTCTCTCCTCCACCATCTTCTGCACAGGCATAGGCGAAGCCCTGCAGAATTCTCTACTCCACCACCACCACCACGCCGTCGTGCTGCTGGGATTCCGTGGAGAAGATCTACTACCTCCGCTGCTCGCTGGAACGGGGAGAGGAAGGTCTGCTTCGACTCCGCACGTGTGACCGACTGCGGAAGCGCTGCCGAATCGTGGCGCCAGAAGGATCGTCAACTTGACCAAGGGCGGAAGCGCTGCTGGAACGCGACGCCGGAAGGATCTTCTACTTGACCGAAGGCGGAAGCACTGCTGGAACGTGACGCCGGAAGGATCGTCCACACGATCTTGAGATCGGCAAGTGATCGACTACATCAACCACGAGATCTAATATCGTTAACGCTTTCGGATCTACGAGGGTTAGTTCCATCTATCTCGTTGCTCATGTCCAATAGATTAGATCTTGGCTTTTATCTAGATTAGATCTAGGTTTTGTTCGTTCTTGCGGTAGAAATTTTTTGTTTTCCATGCTACGAACCCATCAGTGGTATCAGAGCCGTATCTATGCGTAGATCTGTTGCACGAGTAGAACACAATGTTTTTGTGGGAGTTGATGCTTTTGTTGTCGGTGTCTTAGCGTGTACTTTGCATCTTGCGGCATGGTGGGATGAAGCGGCTCGGGCTAACATTACATGTCATCGCACATGAGACTTGCTCCACGCTTGACGTGCAACTTGCTTTGCACAAGTGGCTTTGCGGGTGTCTGTCTCTCCCACCATAGTTAAGATTCAATTTACAATGAGCATCATGACAACACTTGTATCAACGTTGTGGTCCTTGTTCGTAGGTAAGATCGGTCTTATGCGAAAGCCCCAAACCACGTAAAACTTCCAAAGAAAATTAGAGGCGTCTAACTTGTTTTTGCAGGGGTTCTGTGATGTGATATGGCCAACATGTGATTGTGATTGTATTTGATGTATGCAATGATCCTTGTTGTAATATGGCAACCGGCAGGAGCCTAATGGTTGTCTTTAATTCTGCTAAGACCTGCGTGTCTATTCATCTTGTAATAGCTTTATTCCAAGTAGTTGTAATAGTTGCTGGTGATGATGAACAACCATGAAGCGGCGCCACTGACCTTGACGCAATGCTGGTGATGATGGAGATCATGTTCGTGCTTTGAGATGGAGATCAAAGGCGCAAGAAGAAAAGGCCATATCATATCACACTTATTATGAATTGCCTGTGATGTTAATCCTTTATGCATCTTGTATTGCTTAGATCGCGACGGTAGCACTATAAGATGATCCCTCTCACTAAATATCAAGTAATAAAGTGTTCGTCCTTAGTTGGCACCGTTGCTAAGACTCGTCGTTTTGAAGCATCTCGTGATGATCGGGTGTGATAGACTCTACGTGTGCATACAACGGGTGCAAGCCAGATTTGCACATGCAGAAACTAAGGTTAACCTTGACGAGCCTAGCATGTACAGACATGGTCTCGGAACACAGAATACCGAAAGGTAAAACATGAGTCGTATGGATGATATGATGAACATGTTGATTGTTCGCCTTTAAAGCTACATCATCTCACGTGATGATCGGACTTGGTGTAGTGGATTTGGTTCATGTAATCACTAAAACAACTTGAGGGATGTTGTTTTGAGTGGGAGTTCATTTGCAATTTGGATTAGTCGAACTCAATTTATCATAAACACAATCAAAGTGAATTTGCATAGTTTGTTGTAGTCATTGGCATCCGTTCACCACCTTACGCTTAGTTATAGTTGAGATAGTGGAACTATAGAAATTCTGGATATTTGCTTTACGAACTGGTATCGTATTATTTTGAGTGTCAATTAAAATTTATAAGTCCTATTGCAAACTTTCAGCAAACTCAATTTACTCCATGAAGTTTAATAAATAGTATTAAATCAAGAGTAACAATTCCAGTGTTAGTATCTAATGTATCATGTTAGCCTCCATGATTCTTGATACTCAAAATATTGTTTTTAATATCAAGTTTATCTAAGAGCTGAAAGCAATGTTTCAGAAACCATCATATGTGAAAGGTATTGCGATATCTAAAACAATGTGTTGGTTACAACATGATAGAGTATACGTCCTCATATTTGATGAGAATTTGTGAAGGTTGGAGACGCTAGTCGTCCTAATCCTCCAAAAAGTTTTTGAAAAAGAAACATTATACTCACAATTCACCTTTATAAGCTATAGCAGCTTGATCATGAAAGTTGTCATGATAAGGATGAATAGAAGATGTAAGTAAAATGTTTACTACGCTAAAAGATTACTAAAGAATGGATTTTTGAAAGAACACCAAACATTTGATGGTGATCCACCTCAAAGTGCAAGTCCAAAGGTATTAGTAGTTGACTATATACGCTTTGTACCATGTGTCATGTTGATGACACCGCTATTGATGTTAATAGATTCTTTTAAAAGAAAAGAAATTGCTGAAAGAGAATCTATAAAATATTTGGTAGAAAAGAAAAGATTGGAGATGTCCAACTTAGGCACATAGAAGATATACATGTTATGGTTGTATTCCTTGCTTGTTAAACAATGTGGTTCTCCGGTATTGGACACCGAATTGGTTGGTATGCTATGTCATACAGGACAACGTAATTCATGAACTACAATGGCCTAAGTAACTAGCAAGAGAATAAGTGATGATGTTCATCGAAAACAAACAAAGGGTTGTTGTGTTGCTCGTTAACATCAAAGCTTGCCTTCAAGATTTGTTTCAATAATTGTTATTTTGTTCCGGTATTACGAAAACAATGGTTGTTCAAATAATTACCGTATTCCATAAAGGATGGATGAACTTTTACAAGTCTTGTGGGAGAAATCACATCCATAAACACTATTGCTAAAATGTCGCAAGACAAAAGATTGAAAGATCACTTATGAAGTGACATCGTTGTTTAAATTATATTTGAAAGAAAACATGAAGAAACTCCATGTTGATGGAATTTTGGAGTCTTTGATTTTGATCAATTGACGCATGTGAGACTTTCCTCGAGATAATTGAAACTCCGTCCATAGGCCAGAGAGGAACGGATAACTAGCTTATTGGAAATTGTGCATGCTGATGTGCATAGTCCATTATGTGTAGCCATATGCGATGGATCTTTTTGCTTCATATGTTTTCTCCGAGAATTGAGTGAATATATGTATATTTACTTAATAAGGAGGAAGTATGAAACATTTGAAAATTGATCAAAGACTTTCAAGATGAAGTTGAAAATCATTGTAACAAGAAAATAAAGAGGTTATGATTCGATCATAAAGGAAGATATTTGAGTTACATGTTTAGCAAAAACACCTAAGACTTGAGGAATTGTTCTGTGATTTGTGTTTCTCGATAACCATAGGATTATGGCATATTCGAGAGATAAAATCAAACCATGTTTGAGATGGTAAGATCAAGGGTGTCATTTATAAAACTGCCATTATGTTTTTAAAGATTAAAACTTTAGTGACTACCGCTTTTACACTGAAAAGAGCTCCATCGTGATCCGTTGAAATGACACCATATAAGTCATGGTTTGGGATAAAACCCGAATTGTCTTTTCTTAAAATTTTGGTATGTTATGCATAAGTAAAATGTTTACAACCAAAGTCGGATAAGCACGTCTTTGTAGGTTATCCCAAAGAATTTGTTGGGAATTTCTCCATAACACTGAGGACAAAAGAGTTTGTTACTTGGAACATCAAGTTTCTTGAGAAGGAATTTTTCGTGAAAAGTTAAGTGGGAGGACAATAGAACTTTGATAAGGTTGTGGAACCTTAGCTATATGTGCTAAGTAGCGCAGCGCCGGAAAGTGTCCCGGTGACGGCCACAATGCTCATGGCTCTCGTGATTACAAAAGGTGTGATCTCGGAGATTAGAGTTCCTATAGAACCATGTGGGTTAGTAAGAATCAAATAGTAAGATTTGATAAGCAAGTCGTTATTGTTTTGACAATGATGAACCGACTACATGCAAAGAAGCGATGATGGGCCCTGACTCCATAAAATGACTAGAAGTCATGGAATCCGTGATAGCCTCCATACACAAGAAATCAAGTTTCTGAACTTTGAAGACCCTCCGGAAAGGCGTGAAGCCTATCGGTCGTGTTTGGATCTATAAAGAAATAGACATGGATGTTTCAAATCTATGAAATAGTCGACATGTCGGAAAGAGTTTACGACAATGTTCAAGGAATTGACTATGATAAGATTTGATCTTTCATAGCGATATTTAGTCTGGACGGATTAATGTAGCAACCACTACATATATTTTGGTATATGGTAGTTGAACAAACAAAACAAGTTCTTTTAATAGAATAGTTACCTAGGACGTGTACATGACACGATCCAAAGGGTTTTGTTAATTCAAAGGATGCTAAAAGAGTATGCAAAACTTCAATGGTTGAAGTAAGCATAGCGGAGTTGGAATCTTCACCATGATGAAACTGTTAAAAGAGTTTAAATTCATCGGAGATGATGCAGATGCTTGCATTTGCAAGAAATTAAGTGGGAGCGCTGAGACATATTTCTAATACATTATGTAGAGGACATATTGTTGATTGGAAATGATGTATCTTGTATTGACACAGGTTAAGAATTTCATTTCGATGAAAGACTTAGGCATAACCCAAGAATTAGGCATCAATGTCTATATGGATAGATTGAGGCGCTAATATGGTTTTGCCAAATGTACATAGATAAGATGTTGAATGAGTTCAATATGGAAACAACAAGAAAGGTTCTTGATGCACGGAAAGGACTGAATCAAGATTCGAGTGTGTTGACACGAGATTCAAGTGTTCTGACACTTGGTGAAATTACAAGAATATTTTGATCAATCATTCTTTGAGATGTACACATCCAGATATGTCCTATGCTCTAAATGTTATGAGCATATACCAGAATGATTCATAAGATGATCATTGGACAATAGTAAAAATATTCTTATGAGCTTTGGAAGAACTAAGAATATATCATGTATAAGTGACAAATAGTTAAAGGTAGTTCATTGTAAAGTGTTACATTGATACTAGTTTTGTCACAGGATACAAATTAAGTTTATCTCAATTTAAACTATGGGTGGCACAATGTAATGAAAGGAAGTTCCATAACGGATTTAGTTGAGTACCAAGTTAAAACATTGTGACAGATACTACAACAAAAGGCTAAGTATATAAACTGCTATAGTAGCAGCAAAGGAGGGCATTTGTGTTAAGTAGTTTGTTATCAAACTAGGTGTGGTTCATAGCGGGATAATACTATGAAGATACATTTTATGACAATAGTATCAACATGATTTAATCCCGAGGAACTAAAGGTCTCACCAAAGGACCAAATTTATACAATGCCATCTCATTGGAGAATGAGTAATGCGTAGAGACGCAAGGACATGCAAATACACACGGACCTGGAAGTGTCAGATCCGAAGATTATGTTTACCACTAGCAATGGTGTCTATACAACACCAGAAAGCCATAGGTGTTGAATGCACAAGTTTTTAACTAGATTATTGACTCTAGTGCAAGTGGGAGACTGTTGGAGATATGCCCAAGAGGCAATAATAAAGTGGTTATTATTATATCTTTATGTTTATGATAAATGTTTACATCCCATGCTATAATTGTATTATTAGGAAACACTAATACATGTGTGTTTTGTAAACATAAAAGAGTCCCTAGTAAGCCTCTTGTTAAACTAGCTTGTTGATTAATGGATGATCATGGATATTGGATGTCGTTAATAACAAGGTTATATCATTAGGAGAATGATGTGATGGACACACACCCATAGTAAGCGTAGCATAAGATCAAGTCATTAAGTTCGTATTGCTATAAGCTTTAAATACATAGTAACCTAATCCTTCGACCATGAGGTTATGTTAATCACCATCACCGGATGGCTACTTTGATGACATCAAACACCGCTTCGTAACTGGGTGGTTATAAAAGGTGTCATTGGGTATTCTGAAAGTATGTGTTGAAGCGCATGAACCAAGATTGGGATTTGTCCATCCATATGACGGATAGATATGCTCTGGGCCCTCTCGGTGGAATGTCATCTAGTTAGCTTGCAAGCATGTGACTAGGGTCACAAGGGATGACATATCACGGAACGAGTAAAGAGTACTTATCAGTAACGAGGTAGAACTAGGTATGGAGATACCAACGATCAAACCTCGGATAAGTATAGTATCGCGAGACAAAGGGAATTGGTTTCATATGTAAGTGGTTCAATCGATCGCGAAGTCATCGTTGAGTATGTGGGAGCCATTATGGATCTCCAGGATCCCGCTGATGGTTATTGATAGGAGATGTGTCTCTATCATGTCTACATATTCACGAACCGTAGGGTGACACACTTAAGGTTCGAAGTTGTTTTAAGTAGATATGGAATGTGCGTTGGAGACCGAATGTTGTTCGGAGTCTCGGATTGGATTCGGGACATCACGAGGAGATCCGGAATGGTCCGGAGAATAAGATTCATATATAGGGGATCATTTTCTAAGTTAGGAAATGTTCCGGAGTGTTTGTATGAGGATTCTAGAAGGTTTCGGAATGTTCCGGAAGGTTCTAGAAGATATCTTGGAGTTTGCTTGAAAATCAAGATAGGGATCAAGGAGTCCTGGTGGGTCAAGACACGGATTCGTGGGGGAGGAGGACTCCTCCCCCCTCCCCAAATTCGTGGCCCTAGAGGAGGGGAGTCCTACAAGGACTCCCCCTCCCCAGGCGCGCCTCCTCCCCTTAAATAGAAGGGCAGGGGCGCCCCCTCCACCCAAGCTCTCATAACACCCAATCTCTGCCGCCTCTCTCCTCCACCATCTTCTGCACAGGCATAGGCGAAGCCCTGCAGAATTCTCTACTCCACCACCACCACCACGCCGTCGTGCTGCTGGGATTCCGTGGAGAAGATCTACTACCTCCGCTGCTCGCTGGAACGGGGAGAGGAAGGTCTGCTTCGACTCCGCACGTGTGACCGACTGCGGAAGCGCTGCCGAATCGTGGCGCCGGAAGGATCGACTACTTGACCAAGGCGGAAGCGCTGCCGGAACGCGACGCCGGAAGGATCGTCTACTTGACCGAAGGCGGAAGCGCTGCTGGAACGTGACGCCGGAAGGATCGTCCACACGATCTTGAGATCGGCAAGTGATCGACTACATCAACCACGAGATCTAATCTCGTTAACGCTTTCGGATCTACGAGGGTTAGTTCCATCTATCTCGTTGCTCATGTCTAATAGATTAGATCTTGGCTTTTATCTAGGATTAGATCTAGGTTTTGTTCGTTCTTGCGGTACAAATTTTTTGTTTTCCATGCTACGAACCCATCAAATACTCAAGCCTTTGTAGGAGTTCGTATAGAATAGCTACCCTAGCACGGGATGGGGTTGCTACTGTCCTCTCAAATAAATGGTCATGGAAGAGAGATGTTTTGGAGTATACTCGGAGCTCCTCTTGCCAAAAGTAATAATCCTTGGATCTTCTACAATGATCATCTTGTGTAGACACATTTGTAAAAAGTACTACTGTAACTAATGAACACATAAAGGTTCCACCGGTAATTAAGGTACAAAACTGGAATACTACTACTCTCAAAATCTTGTGTAGTACAACAACAAAATGCTCATAAAATGGGCTACCAGTACCATCTGTACACCCACACGCTGCCACCTCAAATAAGCTTGCCTGCCACACCGCCGATTTCTTCTGCGCTGTCAGCATCTATGCCCCCGTTACCGGACCGCAAATCGAACATCTCTCAGTTCAATAAAGAAAAAAAGTCGACAATCTCTAAAAAAAATCAACCATCCACCAAAATAAAATCCATTGTCTAATGCTTCCCGTTCATTATGAACGGACGGTCGCAATTTCTCGAGCGCCTCGCGGGAAGTAGTCTTCTGAGCTACTGGTTGTAGCTCCGCCAAAGCACGCGCCTGGAAGCGGTAGAAGAATTTATTCTCTATCAGTGACAGAAGAAGATCGATGATATACAGTACCAAATCAACAAGTCAATGGCTTTATCCGTTTGACCAGTGAGAGCCGACACAAGTGGTGGACAGCTTGAAGAGCAGCGGAATAGGTGCCTTTAAGACGTACTCCGTTCTGATTTAGGATGGTCACATAGTGCTAAATAACTTTAGACTAGTAACTTGCATATGTACAAAAGGCCTAATTAATTAGGGTGTACTCCCTTCGTTTAGAAATACAAGACATTTAGCTTTGTGAATCGAATATATCTAGACGCCTTTAGAGTGAACCTATACACTAAAAGGTGTCTAGATACCTTCATTTCACAAAGCTAAAACATCTTATATTTCATAACAGAGGGAGTGGAATCATATACTACTAGTCTTGGTATGTGTGATGTTATGGTAACTAGATAAGTTATTCAGCACTTTATTTTTTTCATTAATTAACTCTAAAAAGACATTTAATTCGAGACAAGTATCTACGCTTACTTGTAGTTCAAGTTTGTCAAGATGCAAAATCTTAGTAAGAAATTGAACCTCTTGTCAAACCACTCTATGCTTTCTGATACGGAGTATATTAATTGACTGTCTGATGGGTGCCTCCAAAAGCTTTTTCTTAAAACTTGCATAGAAACCTACAATTTACTTCTAGTTCAAATTGACCTAATTTTGATGAATCTACATAGAGTCATTCAAGTGTCGGAGTTAGCTAGGAAGTTTGAAAACTCATAAAACATAGGAATTGTTAGTACAACATGTTGGTCCACATAATGTATCACAATTTATGAACAATTGTAGTGAAAAGTGTTTTCTACTAAGCAAGATTAGGATGTATAAAAAACAAATATATTTATAGATTAGGATGTATTGCAACACAGCACACAAAAATTAAAAAAATTGACAGCAAATTTTTTGTTGCAAACTGGAAGCATTCCCCTATTATGAAAATCCTGAATATATTTGTGTGTAGCAAAGGTACTGAATATTTGTAGAAAAATCTAATAAACATTTGTAGCACAAAATTATATCAGATGTAGCAAGAAACTTGAATAAAGTTATATCAGATGTAGCAAGAAAGTTGAGATTGACGGTAAAAAGGGAAATATGACGAAGCACCAAGTTTTCATATATATGCTGCATGTAAACAAAGTCATATGTCCACATGATATACTTGTTTCATCTTGTTTACAAGAACATTCCACCATTACATCGCATTTAAAATAGATACTACAAGGACAAACTCCTCAGATATCACAACACAAAACATGCTGCCAAACTCCCCCCCCCCCCCCCAAAATAACAGATCATCTACAAATAGCCTAGATGCTACATGGGCATCACTAGTTCTGAACCAACTCCTCAGACATGAGCTTCTCGACATCATCATCATGGTTTTCCCTGCCTTCGATGAGGATTGCTATGACAACCTTGCAAAAATCCATAATAGCTTCAGCATCGAACTCCGGTAATACCTTGTTGTTGAAGTTCTCCATGTAGAGAATGCAGTGAAAACCACAGTCATACCTGTAGCAAAAAGAATAGTAGGTAAAACTCCTGATGTTGTAGGTAAATCTTGCTACAAAGAAAATAGAACAAAAAATTATAGTGTAGCAAAAAAATTACAATGTTTGCTGTTGGGGATGGCTGGGAGTAACATGCTTGAATGTAGCAAAATTGTAACATCTCAAAAATATTAAACAAGCTGATCAATTTCTAATCACCCAAGATTAGGGTTAACAAAAACTTTCATTATAAAATTCCATTTGAGTGCATGTGTGATTTCTATTAATGTATGAAGGATTGCATTTGCCATGTTTGATTGCTACCAAAGTTGAGGATTATTTTAAAGATGAATACCACATCATCTAGGTCTTTTACAAACAAAATCAAATGAAAGGAAAATCAAATATAAGACATATGATCATATGGTCACTTTTGCCAAAATTAACCACTAGCCCACTTTGGGCATCTCTAGTAAAAGATTTCCAACAGAAACAATTCTAGTTCTTTTCACCCCTTACTAGACCAAGTAAAAATGAACCCAAGCAAACTTTATAAATCTACAAAAACCAATTTCAAATCTATTTGAGAGGCAATTCAAAATTGAATCAAGTATAGGTGCATAGATCACCATTTTGCAAAAACCACTTAAACCAACACCCCTTGACTATTCCCAACAACCATAGACTACCAAGCATGTTACTAGCTCACCCACCAAAATCATGGAAAATTTCCAAAGTTAAGTTCATGCGGCCATTTAGTCGAACACTTAGCAGAAAAAGTACAAACACAACTACTATCTACTGTTTTGATTCAATCTTGTGCTCACTCTTATACTACAATCAACCCAATAAATCACCCACGATCACCCCAGCACCTGGCCGTGCAGTGGAGCAGCTCACCTTCGTTGTTGCGCCAGTGCCATGTCGTACCCGAGCGAGGTCATCCAGTCGACCATGGACAGGTCGCCTCACGCCATGCCGCCCTCTCCCATGATGCCTAGCTGCTAGCCGTGACCTCACTTCCCCTCTCTGTCCATCCCTTGAACAACGGCGAGGAGTGGAGGAGCCAGAACAGCCGCGCCCATTTATGTCTCTGCCATGCTAAGAGCACGACGGAGCATCGAAGCTGCCTGGCACACACACGTCGTGCCTTGCTCTCTCCACGCGTACCCGCACCCGCCGCGTCACCAGTGATCTCCCAGACACGATGATTCGTCGCCGTGCTCCCTGTGACCATCGTACTCGATGACGAACACCTCCATACCTGAACAGAGCACCGACGTTGCCCGACCGACTGAGATCGCCCCTTGCCGCACCACTATGCATGTGACGATCGCCGCAGTCCACCGCGTCGACCCATGCCATCCGCCATGCTTAGCTCGACCAGTAGCAGCGTCGCCGATGAGCCTAACCATGCCGCCCTACCTCCAACACCAGTGTATATATAGGAGCCACCCCATACCTCAATCGGCACACCATTACACTCCCCACTCACTCAGGAACCTCACTGACCTTTCCCCAGAGCAAGGCGAGCACCACACTACCCGGAATTTCACCGGAGCAAGCCGCTGCAAATAAGGAAGGGAGCCATCGATTGGAGCAACCCCAGGAGCCGCCGCGACCACCAATCGACTCGCTGTCATCGACCAGCTCGTTCGCCCCCATCACCGGACCTAGCTGGAGCCATGATAAGCCTCCCACGACCCCCACCATGCCGCTAGGTTTACAATCTCGCCGGAGCAGCTCAACATAGACGATGAACCTCAACCGTAGATTTCGTTCTAATTGTAAGGCTGAGATTGATAAATACTGTTTCGGGTTAGATAAGTCGCTGATGCGTGGGACCGTTCTGTCAGGAGCCCGCTGCACATACGCTATGTAGTTGGGTCGGCCCAGTTTCTTTCCCGCACAGAGCCCAGCGATTCAAATAGAACTTTTCAATTAAATCAAAACCCTGTCTTGCCAGTGTATTCAAAATTAAATTCAAAGAGTTGTACTAAACCAAATTGCATGATTCCAATTTTGTTAGAAAGGTATTAAAAATATCTAGCCCGTTGGATTAAACCCATTTGAACTTATAGATCACCTATACCAAAAATAACAAGACAGATACTTTTACCACTTCAAATGTTTTTATAAAATCAACCATAAATGCTTTTGAATTGATTCCAACTCTCAAAAATCACTTTTGCCATGCTCTACATGAATATGTCAAAATATTTGGTTTTTATAGATATTAAACATGGACTAGTATTAAAAGAATGCTATATAGGCATTTCTATTCACTTTAATATTATTAAATAGTAATATTAAATCTTGTAATATAGGCCAACCCTTTTAAATCACATTCCCAAGTATTGAAATGGGTGGTGAGGACATGTTTCAATATGATCCCCTATTTTAATTGGATAATATTAAATCTTAAGTATTTTTCAATGAGTAGAAATTACTTTTCTAAAATAAAGATAAAGAAGAATATGTCAATATTCCATATGATGATTGAGATGATACTAGATCATCTAGGGTGATCCCTTGGGTGCTAAATAGAAGTAGTGAAATGTTGTTTGGTGATTGTGTACCTCGTATGTATTTATAGACGCTAGTACTGACCCGGGGTACGACGAGGAGGAGTACTTCGAGGAAGAGGAAGATAACTTCAACGACTGCAACCAACAAGGTAAGCTAATACTATGCACGCTATCAGTGCAAGCAAACTAATGCAAGATGCACTGGGCATGCTTGGTTATGCAATTTTGATTATACCCATCCCAAGTTTTACCTGCAAGCTTTACTTTCACTTTTACTAAAGTTTCTTACTTAGTTAATGAATTGTGATTAGTGGAAAATAGGATGGATCCCATCAAGATCCTAAAGCTAGTCTTGGATACTTATACTTGATTAGCACCCCTCAATAGTGATACTCTCAATATTAGTGGCTAGTGCTAAGCTAAAACTTGGTCACTTTAGATGGGAACACTTGGAGGAAAAAGATTATGAAAACCTAGGAATGATGATTCATTCTATTGAGATGTTTTGACATGTGTTATGAAACACAATGGTTTGATGATGAAACTGAGTGAGGCATGAGCCTTGACTTTGATAAAAACTGATGGATGGGTTCGGATGCGATGTCGTTCCAATTTTACCATACAACCACATTAACTGAGTTGGGTAGGGCTTAACTGCAAGTTTATATGTCTTAGTATGGGTTCCCTTGCGGAAGAGGTTGAGCTGAGGCTACCTCATGAATGAACGCCCACCTATGCAGTGCCTAGGATGGAAGATGGCCATGGCTGGGAGGCCAAACTCGTAGGGAAGGTGCCTATACTAGGGTGTGTAATTGAAAAGTTAGGATTGATTATCGGCATACCAAGAATGATGATTCAGGGTTATCCCTGATGGATGTATCGAATCTTGTGGTGAAAGTGTACCACCTCCGCAGAGTGTTAAACTATTAGAATAGTCGTGTCCGCGGTTATAGACAGTTGGAGTGGTCATATTGTTCCGTTGTCAGATGTTTCCAAATGACTTGTGACTTGAAAGATGACTTCGACTTGACCACAATAGAGTTGTGGACATGAAAACTGGTTTCCCACTTAAGTAACCTAGAGAACTAATATAGGCTTTACTATGAAATCCTTATGAAATAAACCTGGCTTTTTGCAAACAAACCTAGAGCTTAAGGTTCCTACTAGATTTTACCTTACTCATGCTAGTGATAGTTTGCGAGTACTTAAAGAGTGCTCATGGCTTTGTCCCTGGCTATTCCCATGGCCAGACTATGAGGAGGACTACCAGGAAGATGGACAGTAGGAGGTCTATGATAACTAGGATCATCTCCCATCGTCAACATTGCCTGTGACCCTGAAGATGGAGTCTACTACGTTATATTTCCGCTGCTATGATTTGTATTAAGACTGGATCATGAGATCCTTTATTTGTAAGACTATTATGGTTTGTAATGGATGATGTACTGTAGTACCAATTCTTTTATGTCTCTCAAAAATGGCAATCCTAGGATTGCGATGTAGGGCATAACAGGCATCTGGACTTAAAAATCCGGGTGTTGACAAGTTGGTATCAGAGCCATCCTGACCATAGAAGACCCTAGTTAGAATGGACGTCTGAAAAACCTAGTTTCAAAACAAAGTAATTGAGTATTTATGAAAACCTATTCTCACTCTTACCCTTGAGATTCTTTCAAAAAGGAGTTCACATGTTCCTCAAAATTCTTGCAATCCTACCTAAAAATTTGACAAAACTTGATCACCCCACTAACTTACTCATCTTAATTGCTTATAGATGGAGGTCAAATATAGCAAGTTTTACCAGTTGGGCAATGGAAGGCAACTTATCTTTGAGAGGGATTTGGACCAGCTCTCAGAGTATCTTGGACGCCCGCACCCAGAGTTCTTCGGAGCACAGCTCAATGACTAATCTGGAGGGGAACTACAATAGCTGATTGTTGCGGATCTGAGAGGCAAAATGGAGCCACCTCTTTCGGATAAGATTCAGTTCAGCGTAAGGGAGAACAATTGGCTAGACAGACTAGCCAGGGCTATGCAGGAAGCTCTTGCATGTCTGTGTGCACAAAACATCAACCAGATCAATGGCACCCGTTTTGCTCACTATGCAAGGCGTGAATCTAGCGGACAACCATTGGCCATGCCGGCACATCCGGAGTTGAAGCATTACGTGGACCACATGGACTTCATGCTACACGAGACTCAGAAGGAGTTGGACAATGCCCGTGCCTATGCAAACCAGAACCATGTTGAAGCCACTAAGAGGAAGCAAACCCTCACCATCTTCGCCAAGGAATTCAAGTCACTTCGTCGCTAGCGCGATAAAAAGAATCGCATCATCGCCCGTCTTCGTCAGAAGGTAGCCACCCTGGAGGAGACCATCCACAACCAGGAGATCCAGCTGGAGTAGAAGGAGGAGGAAGGGGAAGAAATCCGTGGTGATATTCACTCTAACCTTAGTGATGATGATGACTATCGGGAGGACGTCGCAACACTGATGAGGATGATGCACATTTCATTGATGACAAGGAGCCCGACACCTTTGATTATGAGTAGTCGCACCTAAGCACTATCGTAGGTGTGAGTTGTAGCCGGTCCCACTATATCGTAGCTTCATAGAATGGTTCTTAAAACCATTTATTTTCTTAGTGTGGTGTATGTTTGTATTGTGTGCTTGGAATGAATGAATGAATGAATGAGAAAAGTTTATTAGTTTCAAAACCTTAGTCATGCTCAAAGTTTTAAAATCTTTTTCAACCCTACTAGTGAACCATAGAAATTTCCCTCTTGTCTCACTATCTATCTCAATCTTCAGATGACTCGCGGTAACCCTAGAGGAAGCAGCTCATCTCAGGATCCGATGCTGCAGATTCTGCAAATGTTAGTTTCTGATCGTGAAGCTGAACGTCAAGCCAACCTAGCCACTCTTCAACAGATGGCTCAGATGGCCCATAATAATCAAGGCCATGGAAACCAGGATCATCATGGATCCAGACTCAAGAACTTCCAAAACACCAACCCACCCATGTTTAGCAAATCAGACGTGCCTTTAGATGCTGATGACTGGCTGCAGACAATGGAAAACAACTTAGAAGTAGTAGGAGTTGATGCCAATGAGAAGGTATTGTTCGCCACCCACTATCTGGCAGGATATGCAATATCATGGTGGAATAGCACCCGTACCATGAACAGAGGTCAGACAATGACTTGGGAAGAGTTCAAACTTAAGTTCAGTAGGACCCATGTGCCCCTGGGTTTAATCAAGAGGATGAGGGGTGAATTCAGGGAGCTGAAGCAGGGAAGAATGACTATGGTTGAGTATCATGACAAGTTCTTATCTCTGGCTAGGTATGCCCATGATGAGATTGACACTGGATCAAAGAAGAAGGAGAGATTCTTGTATGGCCTGCATGATGAGATGCAGATAGTGCTAGTCAACATTTCCTTTGATGACCTAGAAGCTCTAGTGAATTTTTCCATCCAGATAGAAGGAAAGATCAACAAAGCCAGTGAGAACCGCAAGCGTCGTATGATGCACCAACCTGGACCCCACCATACCCCGAAGTATCACCCCAACCCGTCTGCAGGATATGCACCCCGAAACAACAGACACCCTATGTCCCATCCGAACTACCCCAACCGTGGCGGAGGAAACCCGAGGCCCCGAGGCCCCGGGGCCACCACAACAACAACCCCGACAATCCCAATAACTTGAACTGTGAACCACCAAAGTCCAATAGCAACAATAACACCAACAATACTGCCCCAAGGACTAGAAGAAATGATGTGTCTGTCGCAAGGAAAGACAAGTCAATGATCACTTTCTTTGAATGTGGAGTCACGGGTCACTACTCCATCGAGTGCCCCAAGAAGCTTGCCGCAGCAAGCAATGTTACTGCACCTGCCCCGCAGCAACGCCGTGTCCAACCTGGAAAGAGATTTTCCCTAGGAAACCTTCACAACCGTACCGGCCATCTATTCCACATGAATGCTGAGGAAGCCCAGGAAGCGCCAGATGTCGTGTTGGGTATGTTTTCTGTTATCTCAGTATTAGCAAGAGTTTTATTTGATTCTGGAGCATCGCACTCATTTGTTACCGAAGAATTTTCATGCACTAGTAAGATTCAACCAACAAATTTGAAGCATGTTATGATAGTTCAAATACCCGGTTCAACCACCAAAGCTAGAAAAATTTGCAAGGCCGTACCTATCAGAATCCATGGGATATATTTTTATGCCAATCTAATAGTACTTGGAACCAAAGGTTTGGAAGTAGTACTAGGAATGGATTGGATGTCGAAACATCAAGGATTAATCGATTGTGCCAAGAAAGCCATAACCATGACCAGTAGCATCGGAGTATTAGTAGAACATGTATCTGAGACACTGCCCCGTCAATTCAAGTGTAACAAGAGTTTAGCCAAATCAACCATTGACCAAGTCAGAGTAGTCTGTGAATACCCCGATGTGTTTCTAGATGAACTGCCCAGTATGCCCCCGGATCGAGATATCGAGTTTATCATTCAACTAGTTCCTAGAACCAAACCCATAGCTCAGAGACCTTATAGTATGAACCCATCTTAATTAGTGGAGCTGAAGAAACAACTTGATGATATGTTGGTAAAAGGTTTGATACAACCAAGTGCATCGCCATGGAGATCACATGTTTTGTCCGTGGATAAGAAAGATGGTGCCAACCGTTTGTGTACGGACTACCGGAAGCTGAATGATGTCACCATCAAGAACAAGTACCCACTACCAAAGATAGAAGATTTGTTTGACCAACTGACTGGTGCCAGAGTGTTTTCTAAGATTGATCTTAGAACTGGTTATCATCAATTGAAGATCCACGCAATGGATATTCCAAATACCGCCTTCACAACCAAATATAGATTGTATGACTATAATGTCATGTATTTTGGATTAACCAATGCCCCCGCTTACTTCATGAACCTCATGAATAAGATTTTTATGAACTTCCTGGATAAGTTTGTCGTTGTTTTTATCGATGACGTTCTGATATACTCCTAGTTAGAAGAAAACCATGAATAACACCTAAGAACCATACTTGAAACCCTTAGGGAGCATCCGTTGTACGCCAAGTTTAGCAAATGTGAATTCTGGTTAAAGGAAGTAGCATTCCTAGGTCATATCTTATCGGCAGGAGGAGTTGCTATCGATCCCGCCAAGATTAAAGATGTTGAAGAATGGAAAGCCCCAACCACCCAAACCAAAGTCCACACATTTCTTAGATTAGCCGGATATTACCGCAACTTTGTAGAAGGATTTTCGAGCATCGCAAGACCGATGACTCAGTTGTTGAAGAAAGATAAGAAGTTCGAATGGACGGACAAATGTGAAGCAAGTTTTCAAGATCTCGAGAAGAGATTGATTTCAGCCCCAATTTTGATCATGCCGGATATCAAGAAGCCTTTTGATGTGTATTGTGATGCATCCAAGATTGATCTCGGATGCCTGTTAATGCAAGAAGGAAAATTCATATCTTATTTGTCCCGACAACTGAAGCAACATGAGCAGAACTACCCTACCCATGACTTAGAACTGGCAGTCGTAGTGTTAGCTTTGAAGACATGGTGTTATTACCTTATGGGTAACCGCTGTGAGATTTATTCAGATCACAAGAGTCTGAAGTATATTTTCACCCATAAGGAGTTGAATATGAGGCAAAGGAGATGGATAGAGTTAATCAAGGACTATGACCTTGACATTCACTATCACCCCGACAAGGCCAATGTGGTAGCCGATGCTCTTAGTAGATTGCCGTGTAGATTAAACACCATGATTAAGGAAGCCCAGCCAAGTCTGCATCAGGAGATGGAGAACTTTAGAGTGGAGCTGGTTAGCGAAGGATTTCTAGCTAGCATAGAACTTCAACCCACCCTGATCAGTCAGGTAAAGGAGGCCCAGAAAGGAAACGCAAGTATTGATGGAATCAAGCGTCGTACCGGTACAGGGAAGGTACACGGATTCACTGAAGATGAAGAAGGAGTTTTGTGGTATAAAGGATGTATCTGCGTGCCAGCAGATTCAGAGTTGAAACAAGTCATTATGCAGGAAGCCCATGATACCCTTTATTCTATTCACCCGGGAGGAACCAAGATGTATCAGAATTTGAAGGAGCAATTTTGGTGGAACAAAATGAAGAGAGAAGTTAGAAGCTACATAGCCAAGTGTGATATCTGTCATAGACTCAAGGTGGAACATCAGCAACCCGCAAGACTTTTGCAACCATTGCAGATTCCAAAATGGAAATGGGATTCTATTGTAATGGATTTCATCACCGGTTTGCGTAGAGCCCGAGCCATGCCTTAACCTATAGGAAACTGACTACGAGAATGTCCTAGCTCGCATAGTCATCGACTTCACCTTCTTCTCAATATCTGACCAAGTTAATTGCCAGGGACAATGTCAGTGAGTACTTTGAATATACTCGCAAACCACCTTAAGATAATAATAATAACAAGAGAAATATGCATTATGGCTGTGGTAGTAGGAGGGCTCCAAGAGAGGTTCTTTCCTCAAATAGTTTCTCTTGTAGATATAGCATCTACATAACTTTGTGGAAAACTTTTGTAAAACATTTTGGAAACCTTTTAAAATGTTTTGGAAAACACTAGGACTGGGTCACCCATTTGTTTCTTCTTTCCAGTCATCTGATGACCAAACTCCTTTTCTTCCTTTCCGACCATCCTAGGGTCAAATCATTTCCAAAGCCTTTGCTTTTCCGAAGTCCTTTTTGAAATCAAAACCAGCATCGCTCTACAGTAGTTTGTCCAACCGTCCATAACCGTGGACATGGCTATTCGAATACATTTACACTCTGCAGAGGTTGTACACTTTACCGACAAGATTCGATCCATCTTCCGCGGTTCACCGCGAATCGTCATACACTAGTATGCGGGTTTAGGATAATCAAACATAACCCTCAGAAAGTCCACTCCGACATGGGCCCTACCCTATGAGTTGTTCCCATCAAGACCGGGACATCTGGATCCACGGACCAACCGGAGCACCCCACTCAGACCTGGAGGGGGCACTTTCAATGAAGTGCTCATAGTTCGCCTGGTCACTCGCATGGGTGAATCTGCTTCCTCTAGGTGATTGCATAACAGTTGACCCTTTCTGTAAAGGTAAGCCCGAATTCTGAGGGAGATGATCCCTCATACGTAGCAGTGAGAATTCCCATATCAGAGTGAACTACCTTGAGTTAAGCCCCGTCCCATTCCGGGGTAATGTGGTTGCACGGGTTTAGTTGTTATAGCTAAAGCTGCAAAGAACCGGGTGCATTTTCGTAAACATTTTCTCCTCCTCCTTTCCAGCATCATTTGTAAAACCAAAACATTGTTTTTTCTTAAATATCTCTTGGTAGGTCAAACATCACCAAGGATTTATCATAAAATATTGTTGTGAACCTTTTTCTGGGGATCTTCCCATCCTATAGTTTTGCTCGGCTAAAACGGGGTCTCCAAAGAGGTATGGTGTTATACACCAACTATTATACTAGGTACCAGTAGGTGTCATCAAGGGGGTTGTACTTAATAGTAAAAAATGTAATGGTTTTTAGGAGCCAAGCCACTACCAGGTATAGATCATCATAATATAAAACGATGCAATTTTCATAAACAGTAGATAAAACATGCATAAGTAAAACAGTAGGACAAGGCTTATGAGCAAGAAGGTGGCTTGCCTGAGATTAGCAATCTGGCAAAATATGCCCTTGGACTTCTTCTTAGAATACCAAATAATCAATTAATAACCATCTTCTTTGGTTCTTTGATATAATCGCAACTACCGTCATCAAAGAGGGTACATGCAAAACACAAGGCATACAATCATCTCTTCAATACAGCAAACAAACATACAACACATCATTCAATTTAGTAGGTTTGCTATATTGAGATCATAGCATTTGAAATCACTTAAAATACCTTTGCGGAATTTCCTTTAGGCTTTATTTGCCAAAACCACTTAAAAAAGGGGTTTGGAACTTAGGGTTGAACCTATATGATATCAATGTGAAAAATTGATATCTATACATAGGTAATGGAATAACAAAGCCAACCAAAGTGGTTTCATGATTTTATCAATTTTCTATATTTAGTTATGATTTTTCTAGTAAAATAACCTCTAGTTTAGGTGAATAAATCACCAGAAAAGATCTGTAAACCAAATAAATGTGTACTCAGATTATGTTATGTAACATTTAGTTTGTGATTTTTGAGAGTTGGAATCATATCAAAATAATTCCCACAATGCCCTTGGGATAATCCCAAAGTCAGTTATGCAAGCTTCTTGTCTTTTTCACCAGATTAAAAATACAGGGAATTTTGATATGAATCCAAAATTACATGCTAGGTCTTTGGAATACCTTTCTGTATGATCTGGAATCACCCTTTTTGGCATTACAGAGCTACTAGAGTGATTTATCTAGTGATAAAACCATATACAGAAATGTTTAATTTATTAAAAAATCAACCAAGGCTCAATAAATAGTGATCTCATAGGTTTTGAAAGGTGCTAATGTACCACATCATAGAGGGTTGGAATGAGGTCAATTAACTTCATGGTTTAGCCTAGGGAATTTTCTAAAGTCATAGATGAATTGTTTTTGTTATTTTTGCTAAAGGAAAACTAGAGGGATTTTTGAGGTGCGACCAACGTTTCATACAAGCATAATAATTATATTGCAGTACCTGGTGGATTTTCCCCATTTGGATATCTAAAACTCCCTAAAAGATTTAATTAGCCAAAAAGTAACTTCCAGGTATAATATTTATCAGAAAAGTTACATTACATTATTTTGGGTATTTGTTTGAACTGTATGTTTAATAAAACATGTAAGTACCTGTTAAATTTTAGATCTGGTCATTTTAAGTTGTTTAGCATTTTTTAAATGATTTAAGATCAAGCAGGTAATAAACAGATTCTGGGGTAAATATAAAAAAGGGTTGGGGAGTCCTGGGCCGTATATGGCCCGATGTTGGTTGCACAGCGCCTAGCCGGCCCACTTGCACTGCCGTGAGTGCATGGGAGGCGAAAAGAACCTAGCTAGTGGGGCCCGACGGTCATCCTGAGCGGGGTGTGAAGGGGTATGGGACGCTGGGGACCGTCGGATCAAGTTAATATCGAAGGCCCCAGGTCGTCTTCCTTCTTCGACTCGAGGCGCTGGAAGAGAACCCTAGGGAGCTTCGATGGGGGACTTGGAGGCTTACCTAGGGTGTTCCGGTGGCCAGGAAGCGGGGACGGAGACGCGGGGCACGACGGCGATCCTGGGGATGGGCGGCAAGGTAGGGTTCACTTCAGGTAGTTGTAGCATGCAGTCCCGCGGTGGCTGTAGCTCGGGTGCTCTCCGGAGTGCGGGCCTGAGGTGCATGCATGCAATAAGGGAGACATTAGAGAGGGTGTTAGTGCCCTGGAAAGGTAGGAGGTGTGTGGTTACCGTTGTAGAGGGATCGGGAGGAGGGTGCTTCGTCGGAGAGGTTCCTCTTAGCCGTGCTCGACAGCGAAAATAACACATGCAAGTGATGGGGAGCAGGGAGAGGGTGACCTCGTGCACGAGTTTGACCATGGCCGAAACTCATCTTCCTTCTTTCTCTCGTGCAAGGCAGGGCAGGGGAGGAAGAGGGAAGCTTGGGGAGGTAGGTGGGGAGGAGATAAGCGAAATGGGGTAGTGGGAGGGGTCGGGGTGGCCTGGGCCCTTTTATCTCGAGTGAGAGGGTTCATGGTGGACACTGTCCATGTTTGTACAAGGGCGAGGGTGCTAGGCTAGGATAGGGCAAGATGGGCGGTGTTGGGTGGTGTGTGAGGGCCCTGTGGTCATGCTGGAGAGCAGAGAGGGGCAGAGGCTGTTGTAGCAAGGAATTGAAAAGGCAAGAAGGATATATTACTTATCTCCTATTTCTACAAGCACATAGGAAAAGGGAGAGGGGTTGCTATAGTGCTACAGTAGCTTAGCTATAGTGCACACGACCAGGACTGAGGGGTGGTTTCTGTGGAAAGGTAGTGGGCAAGTTTTGATGAGAGTTGGAGATTATTGGAAGTGGTTTGTGTCTATGTTCAGATCTGCCTCCATAGATGATCATGGGTTATTTCTTGATTTTTGATCTTAACTTGGTGCAATAAGAGTACTGCTAGATAGTTAAACTCAAGGTACATGTCCCAGATTTATTTGGTAATTTCTGGATATTTTAGATCATTTTAATATCCAATCTTCAAAAAGTGCTGAAATGGTTTCTAGAAGCTCTTTGGATATTTTTACATTAGGCAAGGTTGGTTTTTGATGTGAGATGGTCCTAAATACAATATCACACATTGGGGGATTTTCTTAGAATTTATTGGGGAGGAGAAGTATTTTTAAACAATTATTTCTTGTTTCTGCCATTTAAGCAAAAGGGCAAAAAGACATAATAAAGCTTCTCAAAAATATTTATTATTGAGATGGAGAGATAGGATAAGATATTTAGGCCTCAACTGTGACCTAAGTTGGAGATGTGTTTTGGCAAAAACCAAACTTTCCTTTATGGAGAGAGTTTTGGGGGTTTTGCCCATTAAATGAAATAAGTAGTTTTTGAGCCATAATAATTATGGATAAGATTTGATAAATATTTATAATCAACGTAGATGATGTATACAAGGTGTATATAGTATTTTCAACCTTGGGTGATGAGAATCCAACTTGACTTTGGTAGGAAACAATGGATAAAGGATCTAGGGGGGTGTTATTTTCATACCATGAAAACATGGTTGGATCTTGGAGCTCGGAGCTCCCCTTTGGGCATGGGATAGATGGATGAATAGACCAAGTGATGAAGATCACCATGGTGTACATATTTTATCTTGATCATACTTGAGGGTTCCAAGAAATAATTTCAAACTTTGAATAAAATAAGGGTGCCAAAGCAGGTTAGCAATTAGCCTTCAAAACCTTGTGGGTTTTTGAAGCACAAGGATCCATTTGGAACAAGTGAAGTATGTATTGCTACACCTTTATGAGTAGAACACAATCATGCAAATAGTTGGTCCAAAGAAGGTAGGATGAAGGTGTGAGCTTCTGGCCAAATACGCTAGTTGATAAGATTTGCAGAAAAAGTTATTTTCTTGCCTGCAAAACAATCGAGAACAAGTGGTATCAGAGATGATATAGACAAGGTAAAGAGTGGGCCTTGGTACTCCATATGATGGTCTATAATATGGTTCAAGTTCATTACTAAAAATGCACAAGGGTTGAGAAAGTGAAGCATTCAAAGAAGTGGTGTTGAAACAGTTTCCAGACTTAATCAAATTTAGCAGATTTAGGGTTTTTGACTAGAATATGAGGGGAATGTTTTTGAGGGTTTGCAAGGTAACAAAGCATCAAGTGGATGATGTTGAAGTTTATATTTGGTATAATAGATCCATGATTGATATTGGTCTTCATTGACTTGGAAACTTCTAGAATGGATCAATTTAGAATTGATTTGGTTAAGGGTTTTAGATGATCACCTAGTGGCTAGAGATCAGATCCATCTTGTATTCTTGCTTAGGGTTTGGTGATCTTAAAGTATCTTGATCCTAGAGGATGAGCTTCTAGAGTATCTCATACTACTTCTAAGCAATCAAGTCAAGGAGTAGATCAAGTCAACTCATCTTACAAACAAATCAACTATTACTAGGGTTACCATCAAGCTTAGCTTGAGGCAAGGAAGGGCATTTTTGAAAGGTTGGAGTTTGCATAAGGTAAGAGTCTTTGGTATCCCTACCAAGAATAGAATTCAAAATCTTTATAAATGGTTTTGGAAATCCTAGAGGTAAGATTAGTTGAAGGTTCTGTCTTGAAAACATAAGGAGATTATAGCTCTCCATTGTTTTGTCAATAGGAGATACTAAAATAGTTTTGGTTACACAAGCATCTTGGCTCATGTTTTGAAATTCCAGAACATTTGAGAATATGAAAAATGAGCCAGGATAGTTTTGTTAAATAGCTTTTGACAAGTGATGTTGAGGTAAGGAGTGTATCATAAGCTATACAATCAGAAGCATAAGAACAGACAACAACAAGCCAACACTACAACAGTTAACCAGAAAAAGTTTTTGTTCCCCCTGATTTTTGCACTCTGGACAACCAATCAGGGTTGCTAAAAGTGGGATGTTACAGACCTTTCCCCCTTAAAAGAATATCCTCCCAAGATTTGGGAGAGTAGGGTTGGGGAAATTTTGAGTCGAGGTTAGTACTATGTGTCCTAAGCATACTCACTTACGGGATCCACCATTGAACATGATTACTTTGTCGGTGAAGTTGGGCTCCAATCGTCTTGGATGCACAGAGTGTTGAGCAGGTTCCCATCCTGATTGCGATGGAGGAGCTTCCTTTTGTAAGGATTCACGACATTTCTATTAAGGGCTTATCTAATTCTAGTTCATGACTTTCAGTCTAACTCCTGAGGTTGCTTCTGTCAGTTGGTTAGTCTATTCTTGTGGGAAAGACGCGGTATTTCCCCCTTAGGAATATTCTAGGGTAACTCAAAGATAACGCTGGTTCTTCCTCCTTGGAGTCGTTGAATGATGTTAGGTGGATATCGCAATCTTCTGCCCAGAGTTGAAATCTTCAGATGACTTTTGCCAAATGGGTCCTACGAGACTCATATACTACTTTATTTGTACCTAGCCTATTCGACATTGTTGAAGTTGCAAGTCCTCTAAATGGTTTAGAATCTGTGGGGTTAGTGATTTGGTGATCTTTTAGGTGGGTCTTCAACTGAAGTAGCTGGGGAGGATCTCCATGGAATCTTCTTAGATATTGACTCCTTAGTCTTCTTTGAACCCTTGGGAGGATAGTTTGGTCGGCTTCCATAGTCTGGTTGACTTTAGGTAGTCAGGTTGTCCTGATTAGGGGCTTCTAGGGTTCTGAGAGATTGAGTAGTCTTTTGATGGCTGTTGACGAGGTTTATCCTCTTAGGTTTGGACGATTCTAAAGATGATTCCTAGAGAAGGACGTCTGGGTTGGAATTCTTCCTGAATTATCTTCCGGTAGGTAGTCTTCGAGAGTTGTATTTCCACCTTAGATCTTCACTAGGGGTCTTCGAGAGTGGTGCAGATCTTCCGCCTTGAAGGGGTTGCGTGGTGCTGAAAAAGTTTGTATCTTCTTGGGTCTTGAGTTGAGGTCCTTGAGTGAAGTTCTATGCTTCAACCTTGTCGGGGTGGTTTCCTAATGAAGTGCTAGAGAGTTAGCTCTAGGCAGGTTAGCGGCTAACAACACTTCTTGTTAGTCTTTAGTCAAGTTAGAGGCATCCAGCTTTGGAGAGGTTATCTTCACTCGAACTATTGTTGTTCTTTCGCTCGATGTCGAAGTAGACTCGTTGTCTTTACGTAGTCATGTATTCAGGATTTTGGAGTATTCTGGCCTTTTGGGGAGGAACTTCTCGTCGTTGGGGCAGGGTCAACTAGAATAGTTAGTCTCTTTGGGGCTGTCAGAAGCTCTAATACACCGAAGGTTAGTGGATCTAGGTCTTCACTTCTTGTCTGGGTTAGCAAGTCTTGTGGCTTCTTGCGGATGGTGGGGATCCTAAGGGGGTAGACCTTTTGGATTCAACGGGATTCTTGCTACTATTGGCATGTGAATGATGGCGTGCAGTGCTGGTGGAGAGTCTTGAGAGGTGAGTTTTGGCGAGGTATGCCATCCTGATGAGGAGGAGTCTTCTAGTTGCTCTAACTTGACGATGTCGAAATCCTGGTTCTTGGGGCACTTTAACTCTCATAACTCCCGAGGTTAGTAGGGTTTTTGTTACTAACAACAAACAGGGATTCCTGAGCTATCGATCCTTGAGTCACATTTGACTAAGGTCAGAAGAAAAACCACAATACACATCAAGCAACACATTATGCACTTAGGCGAGCAAACACGACCAGCTAGGGGGACCAAGGAGTTAACTACTCGTGATATAGGGGAATCCTAGTATTAGGACTATTAATCTTAGAGATCACGTTATTGAGGTTTGGGTCACTATCTTGCAAATGAAGCCTCTGCCGTGTCATCAGATGTTTCTCGATAGTGCAATACTTGATTTCTTCTGGTTATGGGGATTTCACTTGTAGGGCGATCTTGTAGTCTCCTTGTTCTTGCTGGTAGTTGCTCTCTTCATCTCGCTCCCATCATCTTCACCTAGTTCAAGGTCCTATTTGTTTGAAATCCGTATGTTTGAAATTTTTATAAGAGATAGAGGAAGTCATTTTCAAAATCATTTAAACTAGAATGAGATAAGAAGTAGAATCTTTTGAAATGTTTTGAGGAATTAGTTTTTGAAAGTCGGTGTTTCCAAAATAGTTTTCCTGTCTAACGACCATGCTAACTAAGGTTCTCCTATGGTTAGGACGGCTCTAATACTAAGTCTGTGGGGCCCCCGGATTAATCCTCCGAGGATCCCTGTTATGCATACACCACGATCCCATGATCAGTTAGGCATGGCACATAACCAACAAGTATCAAAGTAAACATCCATTACTTAAGCGGATACATGTCATACCTTACATGCCCTTACGGCTACATCAAGTATCATCAGCGGAACTTCATTAAGCATAGAGCCCGATCCACGCCTTAACCTACAGGCAACTGACTAGGAGAATGTCCTAGCTCGCATAGTCGTCGACTTCACTTTCTTCTCGATATCAGACCAAGTTAATAGCCAGGGACAATGCGAATGAGTACTTTGAATGTACTCACAAACCACCTTAAGATAATAATAATAACAAGAGAATATGCAATATGGTTGTGGTACTAGGAGGGCTCCAAGAGAGATTCTTTCCTCAAATAGTTTCTCTTGTAGATATAGCATCTACATAACTTTGTTGACTTTTTTTGTAAAACATTTTGGAAAACTTTTGCAAACTTTTTGAAAACATTAGGACTGGGTCACCCATTTGTTTCTTCTTTCTAGTCATCTCGTGACCAAACTCCTTTCCTTCCTTTCCGACCATCCTAGGGTCAAATCATTTCCAAAGCCTTTCTTTTCCGAAGTCTTTTTGAAATCAAAACCAGCACCGCTCTACAGTAGTTTGTCCAACCGTCCATAACCGCGGACACGGCTATTCGAATAGATTTACACTCTCCAGAGGTTGTACACTTTACCCACAAGATTCGATCCATCCGCCGCGGTTCACCGCGAATCATCATATACCAGTATGTGGGGTTCGGATAATCAAACATAACCCTCGGAAAGTCCACTCCGACACGGGCACTACCGTATGAGTTGTTCCCCTCAAGACCGGGACGTCTGGAGATCCATGGACCAACCGGAGCACCCCACTCAGACCTAGAGGGGGCACTTTCAATGAAGGGCTCATAGTTCGCCCGGTCACTCGCAGGGGTGAATCTGCTTCCTCTAGGTGGCATAACAGTTGACCCTTTCTGTAAAGGTAAACCCGGATTTTGAGGGAGATCATCCCTCATACGTAGTAGTGAGAATTCCCATATCAGAGTGAACTACCTTGAGTTAAGCCCCATCCCATTTCGGGGTAATGTGGTTTCACGGGTTTAGTTGTTATAGCTAAAGCTGCAAAGAACCGGGTGTGTTTTCGTAAACATGCTCTCCTCCTCCTTTCTAGCATCATTTGTAAAACCAAAACATTTTTATTTCTTAAATATATGTTGGTAGGTCAAACCTCACCAAGGTTTTATCATAAAACATTGTTGTAAACCTTTTTCCAGGGGTCTTCCCATCCTATAGTTTTGCTCGGCTAAAACGGGGTCTCCAAAGGGGTATGGTGTTATATACCAACTATTATACTAGGGACCAATAGGTGTCATCAAGGGGGTTGTACTTAATAGTACAAATATGTAATGGTTTGGAGGAACCAAGCCACTACCAGATATAGATCATCATAATATAAAACGGTGCAGTTTTCATAAATAGTAGATAAAACATGCATAAGTAAAATAGTAGGACAAGGTTTATGAGCAAGAAGGTGGCTTGCCTAACATTAGCAATCTGGCAAAATATGTCCCTGGACTTCTTCTTAGAATACCAAATAATCAATTAATAACCATCTTCTTCGGTTCTTTGATATAATCGCAACTACCGTCATCAAAGAGGGTACATGCAAAACACAAGGCATACAATCATCTCTTCAATACAGCAAACAAACATACAACACATCATTCAATTCAGTAGGTTTGCTATATTGAGATCATAGCATTTGAAATCACTTAAAATACCTTTGTGGAATTTCCTTTAGGCTTTATTTGCCAAAACCACTTAATAAAGGGGTTTGGAACTAAGGGTTGGTCCTGTATGATATAAATGTGCAAAAAATGATATCAACAGATAGGTAATGGAATAACAAAGCCAACAAAAGTGGTTTCTTGATTTTATCAATTTTCTATATTTAGTTATGATTTTTCTAGTGAAATAACCTCTAGTTTAGGTGAATAAATCACCAGAAAAGATCTGTAAGCCAAATAAATGTGTACTCAGATTATATTATGTAGCATTGAGTTCGTGATTTCTGAGAGTTGGAATCATATCAAAATAATTCCCAGAATGCCCTTGGGAAATCCAAAATTCAGTTCTGCAAGCTTCTTGTCTTTTTCACCAGATTAAAACTACAGGGAATTTTGATGTGAATCTGAAATTACATGCTAGGTATTTGGAATACATATCTATATGAATTGGAATCACCCTTTTTGGAGTTATAGAGCTACTGGAGTTATTTATCTAGTGATAAAACCATATACAGAAATGTTTAATTTATTAAAAAATCAACCAAGGCTCAATAAATGGTGAGCTCATAGGTTTTGATAGGTACTTTTACCAAATCCTAGAGGGTTGGAATGAGGCTAATTAACTTCATGGTTTATCCTAGGGAATTTTCTAAAGTCATAAATGAATTGTTTTTGTTATTTTTGCTAAAGGAAAACCTGCTGGATTTTTGAGGTGGGACCAATGTTTCGTGCACGGCATAATAATTTTATTGCAGTACCGGGTGGATTTTCCCCATTTGGATATCTGAAACTCCCTGAAAGATTTAATTAGCCAAAAAGCAAATTCCTAGTATAATATTTATCTAAATAGTTACATACATTATTTTGTGTATTTGTTTGAACTTAATGTTTAATAAAACATCTAGGTACCTGTTAAATTTTAGATCTGGTCATTTTAAGTTGTTTAGAATTTTTGAAATGATTTAAAATCAAGCAGGTAATAAACATGTAACATCCCAAAACTACAATCCAAGCTTATCAAGATCAAATCAATCAAATTTGGGGTTAACAAAAACTTTTTCAAAGTTAAAATGAAAGCATTCATATGTGTGTGCATTTAATTTAGGAGTTGTTTGAATTGCCATGATTGAATGATCCAATGCTTTTAAAATGTTGCTTAGGAGATTTAAACATCATCTACATCATTCCCAAACTTTTCCTACAGAAAATCAAATCAAAAAGAATTTAAGAGGAATGGTCATTTTGGCAGATTTAACTCTCATGCCTACTTTGGCTATTCCTAGTACTCAAAATTCAACAGAAACAAGTCTTGATCTTTGTACCCCTTACTAGTACACATAATGAGGTACCAAGGCCCACCTTTTGATCTGCTGAAAAATTCTGTAAACTAATTTAAATGACAGTTTAAAATTGAATCTAATGCATATGCATAGATCACCCCTATTTCAAAACCCATCTTTTTGAGCTCCACTTTCAAAACCCTTGCAACCAGAGACTACCTAGCATTAGTGGAGATCACCCAAAAAATTTGAACTCAAAATTCAAAAATAATTTTCATGCGGCCATTTCATCAAACACATGGCAGGCAGAATCAAACACAACTAGCTAGCTCACTATTTCTATAGTGTTTTGCCACCCATTTGACCACAAAACACTCCCTCTGTCTCCACTTGATCAAACCATGCCATTACTACCCCATCCCCTACACCCTAGTGGCAAGGCCAAGCCATGCCGAGCCATGCCTCGCCGGCCAACCCTTGCCCCGCTGCAGCAGACCACCTCCCCTTCCCTCGCCATGTCTAGGAGGTAGCCAGGAGCTCACCGCCACCCCCTGTCCCTTGCCCGAGCCCAGGAGTGCAGTGGACCACCGAGCACAAACCGCGCCCAGTGCCACCGCACCATGCCGAGCGCACGCCAGAGCGCCGCACCCGGCACGCGTGCACAAGCCGCCGCTCGACCGCAGCCCACGCCTACCGCTCCGCCACGACACAGGGAACACGACGGACACGCCCGTTCGCCGCCCAACGTACCCCAGCCACCGCTCGCCGTGGACACCGCCGCCTCTGCCGCGCAGAGTGCCACCTCGCCCCGACCGTGTGCCACCGCCCCTACGGCCGCATTTAAGCTCTAGAGCACCGCCAGGGAACCGCCCATCGATCGCCACCCCCAGCCATGCCTCTACCTCGCCGTAGCCATGTCGCCACCGTCGACCGCCCATCCTGCTCCGTCTCACCGTCGATCCTATAAAAGGAGCCCTCCCCAGCCTCTCTTCTCCACACCATTCCACTCCCCTCACCTCTCTGAACCTCACCCACCTCTAGCCGGAGCAAGTGGAGCAGCAGCTCGCCAGAATTGGAGCCGGAGCCGCCGCCTCGGGAAGAGAAGGGCGCCTTTGATTTCGACGGCCCCAAGCTCCACTACAACCACGCCTTGCCTCGCCGTCGTCTTCCACATTGTTTGCCCGCCTCGCTGACCCTGCTGGAGCCCTGGTACGCCCCCAGCAGACCCCCACCGAGCCGCTAGGGTTCGAGCTCGCCGGCGACCTATCCGTCGTCGACGACGACCCTCAGCCGTAGATCTAGCTTCTAATCGCACGGCCCACAGCGCGCGTACCGTTTCGCGTTTTAAGTGCCGCTGACACGCGGGACCCCCCTGTCAGCTGAGCCCCGCGCCACGGAGCGCCACTGGGCCGGCCCATTCCTTTTCCCGCGCTAGCCCATCGATTCAAATCTGGATTTTTCTTTTTTAGTTAAATCTAGTTTATGTCCAGTATTTCAAAAATCAATTATGTGAGTTTTACAAATCCAAATTGCATGAAACCAATTTTGTCTGAAAGGTATGAAGATGATCTATCCAATCCCATTGGATTTAATTCAATTATAGTTATAGATCTCTCCTAATAAAAATAAGAAGACAGAAGCTTTTGCAACTTGCAACATTTTTATAAAATCAACCAAGTTAGCTTTTGAGTTGATTCTAACTCTCAAAAATAACATTTCACCATATCTATCCAAATATGTAATAATATTAAGGTTTACATTCAGTGACTTTGGACTAGTACCAAAATAATGCTATATAGGCCTTTCTAGTCACTTTAAATCATTAAATAAGGAACTTAAACCAAAGTAATATTGATCCAACCCTTAAATCTCATTCCCACATGTTAGAATATGTGGTGAGGACATGTGTACACATGATCCCATATTTTCGTGGTGAATATTAAATTTTAGTAAATTTTTCAATGAGTAGAAATTACTTTTCTAAAATAAAAAGAAGGAAACTTTTGATTTAAACTTGGGATGCTTGTGATGGTAATAGATCATCAATTGTGTGTCTAAGAATGCTATCTAGCCTAGTTAAGTATTGTTTGGTGATTGTGCACTCCCTATGTATTTATAGACAATAGTACCGACCAAGCTTTCGAGGAGTTCTACCAAGAAGAAGAAGAAGAAGAAGAAAACTTCAACCACTGCACCAACCAAGGCAAGCCACCATTAACGATGCCAGGTAATATTAGCAAGCTAGCACTATCCTAGATTAACCCCTGCAAGTTAGCACTTGCAAGCGTAGTACTTAGCAAACTAGAATCAAAGTAGATGGTTTAGCAAAGATGCCTTAAGCATGCTTTGATCACACCCTCCCTTATTTAACTAATAGTACCCCAAGTCCTAGTTATAAGTTTAACCCTTCTTAGGTTATACAAAGTTCTTTACAAGTTTTTAAGGTAGCATAAAAATTATAAAACTTGGCCTATTTAGAAACCTTTAGATGTCATTCTATGGCATGAGATTGAAACCATCTTTACCACCTTAGTGAACACTCTTAACTTGAGTCACTTTAGATGGGAACACTTGGTGAAAATGAATTATGAAAACCTTGGAATGATGAGTCATTCTATTGAGATGGTTTGACCTGTGTTGAGAAACACAAAGGATTGATGAGGATGAAAATGTTGAGGCATGAGCCTTAACCCTTTTATAAAACTGATGGTTGGATTCGGATGCGATACCATTCCAAATTTACCGTACAACCACATTATCTTAATTGGGTAAGGCTTAGCTGGAAATTTATATGCGTTAGTATTAGTTCCCTCACGGGAGAGGTTTGAGCTGAGGCTACCTCTCAAGGTTGTCCACCTATGCAGTGCCCAAGATGACTGATGGTCATGGTTGGGAGGACATGCTCATAGGAGAGGTGCTTATACTAGGGTGTGTAAAGGGAAGGTTATGTTTGATTATCTGCATACTAAGTATGATGATTCAGGGTTATCCCTGACAGATGTATCGAATCTTGTGGTTAAAGTGTACCACCTCTGCAGAGTGTCAAACTATTCGAATAGCCGCGTCTGCGGTTATGGACAATTGGAATGGCCATACTGTTTCGTTGTCAGATGTTTTCTAAAGACTTTGAAAAGAATGATGAATCTTGACTTGACCACAACAGGGTTGTGTTTATGACAATATTTTCCCCAACTTAAGTGATTTTAGATTTTTATCTTATCTTTATTTGCTTCAGAACTTAGTTTAGGTTTCAAACATAACTTGACAGTTAAGCATAGAGTTAGCATTTTAACTTAGATTTATAATACTTGTTAGTGGTAGTTTGCGAGTACTTAAAGAGTACTCATGGCTTTTGTTCCTGGCTATTATCATGGCCAGACTATGAAGGAGATTATCAAGATGATGGTCAGCAGGACGGCTATGATAACTAGGACTATCTGCCTTCGTCAGCATTGCCTGTGCCCCTGAACATGGACCCCACCGCTACGCTATCTTTATTTCCGCTGCTTATTGTATTAAGACTGGATCATGAGATCCTTATTTGTGTAAGAACCTTATGTATGGTTCGTAATGGATGATGTACTGTGATATCCAATCCGTTATGTCTCTCAAAAATGGTAATCCTGGGATTGCGAGGTATGGCATAACGGGCATCTGGGATTAAAAATCCGGGTGTTGACAAGTTGGTATCAGAGCCATCCTGACCATAGGAGACCCTAGTTAGAATGGACGTCAAACAAAAACTTAGTTTCCAAACCAATGTGAGTATTTATGAAAAACTATCTCCTCTCTTACCCTTGGGGATTCTTTATCAAAAACTTCATGATCCTCAAAAATTCTTACACTACTACTTAAAAATTTGACACACTTGATCACCTCACTAACTTCCTCATCCTTAATTCTTGTAGATGGAGACCCAGTTCAGCAAGTTTTACCAGTTGGGCAACGGAGGTCAGCTGATCTTCGAGAGGGATCTGGATTCACTGTTAGAGTTACTAGGACGCCCGCACCTGGAGTTTTTTGGAGCTCAACTTCCAGGACCCCCAGGAGGAGACCTACAGTGGCTAGTCACCGCAGATCTTAGAGGAAGCATTGAAGCACCAACTTCTGGAAGAATTCAGTTCTCCGTGAGAGAGAACAGCTGCCTAGATGGATTAGCTAGGGCAATGCATGAAGCTCTTGTACGTCTATGTACCCTCAGCATCAACAAGACCCAAGGAACCCGTTTTGCTCACTATGCAAGACGTGACTTCATGGGACTGCCAATGGAAATGCCGGGCCACCCCGAGTTGAGGCGTCAAGTGGAGAACCTTGACTTCTTGCTTCTTGACAGATAGTAGGAACTGGACAATGCCAGAGAGTTAGCCAACCAGAACCGTGCCATTGCCGACCAGAAGGCCAGACTTTCGCACTGCTTGTCCAAGACTGTCAGTCTCTTCGCCGCCAGCGTGCCAAGAAGGATCACACCATCGCCCGTCTTTGCAAGAAGGTGGCTGACCTCGAGAAGACCGTCAAGGAGCAGGAAGCTCAGCTTGCCGCCAAGGAAGAAGAAGATGAGGGTGAAGACATCCAGGGAGACATGGATTCTTACCTCAGCAACGATGATGATTTTCTGGCGAAGGATGCCGTGGACTTCTACACTGACGATGAGGACTCAGACTTCATCGACGATGAGTAGATGCACTAGAGCACTATCATAGCCTGAGATGTATCGATCTCACTGTATCTTAGCCTGCAAAATGGTTCTTCAAACCATCTGTTTTCCCTTTGATTGTTGTGGTGTGTGTTGTACCGTGTGCTTGCCTGCATGAATGAAAATGAAGTTAGTTGAAAAACCCGAGTCTAACTCAAAGTTTTAGATTTTGAAACCAAAACCATGAACCTTAGAATTTCCCTCTTACCCCTATATCCATCTCAATCTTCAGATGACTCGTGGAAACCAAGGAGGGAGCAGCTCATCGCAGGACCCAATGCTGCAGATCTTGCAGAATCTCATCGCAGACCGTGAAGCAAGCAAGGCAGAATGCCAAGCCAACTTAGCAACACTTCAACAGATCGCCCAGATGGCTCTCAACAAGCAAGGGCAGGGAAATCAGGATCACCAGGGATCCAAACTCAAAAACTTTCAGAACACCAATCCCCCAATCTTCAACCAATCTGAGAACCCACTAGATGCTGATGACTGGTTACAGACCATGGAGAACAACTTAGAAGTTGCCAGAGTTGATGAAAATGAGAAAGTTCTCTTCGCCACCCACTATCTGGAAGGAGATGCAAGAGCTTGGTGGAATAGTATCCGCAATATGAACCATGGTCAAATGATGACATGGGAAGCATTCAAGGTCAAGTTCAGCCGCACCCACGTACCGCAAGGTCTAGTCAACCGGATGAGAGATGAGTTCCGCGAATTGAAGCAAGGAAGAATGACTGTGGTGGAGTACCGTGACTGATTCCTGTCACTTGCCAGATATGCACCAGATGAGATCAACACGGAGGCTAAAAAGAAGGAAAGATTCTTGAACGGGCTGCATGATGAGATGCAGACTGTCCTTGTCAATATTCGTTTCTAGGATCTCGAAGAGCTAGTCGACTCTGCCATCCAGATGGAAGGGAAGATCAACCAGGCAAACGACAACCGCAAGCGTCGTATGATGCAGCAGTCTGGATCCAATAGTCACCAGAAGTACCGTCCCAACCCCTCACCGGGATATGCACCAAGGAACAACCGACCCCCAAATTCTTGCCCAAGCTACCCCAACCGTGGCGGAGGAAATGTGAAGTCTGGAGGAAACAATCACAACTTCGATAATGCCAACAATTTCAACCGTGCACCCCCCAAGAACAACAACAACACTGCACCTAGAACTGGCAGCAATGATGTGCCTGTCGCAGTCAAGGACAAGTCCCAGATCAGTTGTTCGAGTGTGGAGTGAAGGGTCACTACTCCAATGAGTGTCCCAAGAAGACTGCCGCCAATCCCAATGTGAATGCCCCAGCTCAGCAGCAGCGTCGTGTTCAGCCAGGAAGGAGATTTGCCACAGGGAACCCTCACAACGGCAATGGCCATCTCTTCCACATGAATGCAGAAGAAGCTCAGGAAGCGCCAGATGTAGTGCTGGGTATGTTTTCTGTCAACTCAGTTTTAGCAAGAGTATTGTTTGATTCGAGAGCATCGCATTCATTTGTCACCGAAGAATTTGCATGCACTAGTAAGATTTGTCCAACCAACCTGAAGCATGTCATGATAGTTCAAATCCCGGTTCAACAACCAAAGCTAGAAAATTTTGCAAAGTTGTACCTATCAGAATACATGGGATAGATTTTTATGCCAACCTAATTGTACTCGGAACCAATGGTTTGGAAGTAGTACTAGGTATGGACTGGATGTCAAGGCATAAAGGATTGATAGACTGTGCTAAGAAAGCCATCACCATGACCAGTAGTTCTGGAGTCACAGTAGAGCATATCTCTAAAACCTTACCCCGTCAATTCAAGTGTAACCAGAGTGTATCCTTGCCCACCATTGACCAAGTCAGAGTAGTCTGTGAATACCCCGACATATTCCCAGATGAATTGCCAGGTATGCCCCCGGATAGGGATATTGAGTTCATTATCGAACTAATCCCCGGAACCGGACCAATAGCCCAGAGACCCTGTAGCATGAACCCATCAGAGTTAGTGGAACTGAAGAAGCAATTGGATGCTATGCTAGCCAAAGGTTTGATTCAACCAAGCGCATCGTCATGGAGATCACCAGTGTTATTCGTCGACAAGAAAGATGGAGGCAACCGTCTGTGTACAGACTACAGAAAATTGAATGATGTCACCATCAAGAACAAGTACCCTTTGCAAAAGATAGAGGATCTATTTGATCAGTTGACCCGAGCTCAGTATTCTCAAAGATTGATCTTAGGACTGGTTATCACCAACTTAAGATCCGTGCAATGGATATTCCAAAGACCGCCTTTACTACTCGCTATGGTTTATACGAGTATACGGTTATGTCTTTTGGATTAACCAATGCCCCTGCTTATTTCATGAATCTCATGAATAAGATCTTTATGAATTTCCTAGATAAGTTTGTAGTTGTGTTTATCGATGACATCCTTATCTACTCCAAGTCAGAAGAAGAGCATGAGCAACATCTGAGAATCATCCTAGAAACCCTGAGAGAGCATCAGTTATATGCCAAGTTCAGCAAGTGTGAATTTTGGGTGAAAGAGGTAGGATTCCTAGGACATATTGTGTCTGCCGGAGGAGTCTCTGTTGATCCCACAAAGATCAAAGATGTTGAAGAATGGAAAGCCCCAACCACTCAAACCCAAGTCCGTGCATTTCTCGGATTAGCGGGATATTACCGCAAGTTCGTAGAAGGACTCTCGAGCATAGCCCGACCAATGACCCAATTGTTGAAGAAGGAAAAGAAGTTTGAATGGACAGACAACTGTGAAGCCAGTTTCCAGGAGCTGAAGAAGAGATTGATATCAGCCCCAATTTTGGTCATGCCAGACATCAAGAAGCCATTTGATGTGTATTGTGACGCATCCAAGATTGGTCTAGGATGTGTATTGATGCAAGAAGGCAAAGTCATCGCTTATCTGTCTCGACAACTGAAGCAGCATGAGCAGAACTATCCGACCCATGATCTTGAACTAGCAGCTGTAGTTCTAGCACTGAAGACATGGCGTCATTATTTGATGGGTAATCGCTGTGACATTTACTCAGATCCTAAGAGCTTGAAGTATATCTTCACTCAGAAAGAGCTGAATATGAGGCAAAGAAGATGGATAGAGTTAATCAAGGATTATGACCTTGACATTCACTATCACCCCGGCAAAGCCAATGTGGTAGCGGATGCTCTTAGCAGATTGCCGTGTAGGCTTAACACCATGATCAAGGAGAAGCAACCAAGTTTGTATGAAGAGTTGGAGCAATTCAGGACTGAATTAGTTAGCAAAGGATTCCTAGCTAGCATTGAACTTCAACCCACTTTGATTAGCCAAATCAAGGAAGCCTAGAAGGGGAATGACAGTATCGACGGAATCAAACATCGTATTGGTACAGGAAAGGTACCTGGATTCACCGAAGACGAAGAAGGAGTACTGTGGTACAAAGGACGTATCTGTGTTCCAGCAGATTCAGAGCTGAAGGAAGTTATCATGAAGGAGGCTCATGATACTCTTTATTCTATCCACCCCGGAGGAACAAAGATGTATCAGGATTTGAAAGAACAATTTTGGTGGCACAAGATGAAGAGAGAGATTGGAAGCTACATCGCCAAGTGCGACATCTGCCAAAGAGTCAAAGCAGAGCACCAGAGACCTGAAGGACTATTGCAGCCATTGCAGATTCCGGAATGGACTTTATCACCCGCCTACCTACTTCTAGTAGGGGAAATGACTCAATCTGGGTCATAGTTGATAGACTGTCCAAGGTAGCCCACTTTATACCTGTCAAGACAACATACCAGAGTGCAAAGTTAGCATAGCTGTACATTGCTAGGATTGTTAGTCTGCATGGAACCCCCAAGACCATCGTATCAGATCGAGGAACCCAGTTTACCTCAAGATTTTGGCAGAAAGTTCAGGAAGGTTTAGGAACCAAGTTGAACTTCAGTACCGCATATCACCCGCAAATAGATGGACAGACTGAAAGAGTCAACAAAATCCGAGACGATATGCTTAGAGCTTGTGTGTTAGAATATGGATCAAAATGGGAAGACTGCCTGCCTTTCACAGAATTATCATATAACAACAGTTATCAAGCTAGTTTGCAGATGGCACCATTTGAATTCCTTTACGGAAGAAAGTGTCGTACCCCTTTGAATTGGTCGCAAGTAGAAGAGAGTCAGATCTTCGGACCCGACATCCTTCGAGAAGCAGAAGAGAAAGTTCACAAAGTCCGTGAGCACCTCAAGACCGCCCAATCCAGACAAAAGAGCTATGCTGACAAAAGAAGAAGAGACCTGACTTTCAATGTTGGAGATTTTGTATATCTCAAGGTTTCACCCTTGAAAGGAACTCAACGCTTTAGTCTGAAAGGAAAGTTAGCCCCCAGATATATCGGACCTTTCAAGATTCTGAACCGCCGAGGAGAAGTATCATATCAGTTGGAACTGCCTGAAGAGATGTCAGCCATCCACAACGTGTTCCATATCTCGTTACTTCACAAATGTCTGGAAGTGCCCGACAAGACAGAAGTTTTCAAGAACATCGATCATAGAGCTGTCGAAATCAACAATGACCTGACCTATCGATAAGTACCCATCTATATCTTAGAAGAAGCCTACAGAACCACCAGGACCAGAAGTATCAAGTTTCTCAAGATTTAGTGGAGCAACCATACCGAGGAGGAAGCTACGTGGGACCGAGAAGATTACATTAGGACAGAGTTCCCAGATCTCTTTAGTTCCTAGTTTTTTTTGTAAATCCCGGGACGAGATTTTGTTAAGGGGGGAAGGTTTGTAACATCCCAAAACATCAATCCAAGCTTATCAAGATCAAATCAATCAAATTTGGGGTTAACAAAAACTTTTTCAAAGTTAAAATGAAAGCATTCATATATGTGTGCATTTAATTTAGGAGTTGTTTGAATTGCCATGATTGAATGATCCAATGCTTGTAAAATGTTGCTTAGGTGATTTAAACATCATCTACATCATTCCCAAACATTTCCTAAAGAAAATCAAATCAAAAAGAATTAAAGAGGAGGAATGGTCATTTTGGAAAATTTAACTCTCATGCCTACTTTGGCTATTCTTAGTACTCAAAATTTAACAGAAACAATTCTTGATCTTTATACCCCTTACTAGTACACATAATGAGGTACCAAGGCCCACCTTTTGATCTGCTAAAAACATTCTGTAAACTAATGTAAATGATAGTTTAAAATTGAATCTAATGCATATGCATAGATCACCCCTATTTCAAAACCCATCTTTTTGAGCTCCAGTTTCAAAACCCTTGCAACCAGAGACTACCTAGCATTAGTGGAGATCACCCAAAAACTTTGAACTCAAAATTCAAAAAGAATTTTCATGCGGCCATTTCATCAAACACATGGCAGGCAGAATCAAACACAACTAGCTAGCTCACTATTTCTATAAGGTTTTGCCACCCATTTGACCACAAAACACTCCCTCTGTCTCCACTTGATCAAACCATGCCATTACTACCCCATCCCCTACACCCTATTGGCAAGGCCAAGCCATGCCTCGTCGGCCAACCCTTGCCCCGCTGCAGCAGACCACCTCCCCTTCCCTCGCCATGTCTAGGAGGTAGCCAGGAGCTCACCGCCACCCCCTGTACCTTGCCCGAGCCCAGGAGTGCAGTGGACCACCGAGCACAAACCGCGCCCAGTGCCACCGCACCATGCCGAGCGCACGCTAGAGCGTTGCACCCGGCATGTGTGCACAAGCCGCCGCTCGACCGCAGCCCGCGCCTACCGCTCCGCCACGACACAGAGAACACGACGGACACGCCCGTTCGCCGCCCAACACACCCCAGCCACCGCTCACCGTGGACACCGCCGCCTCTGCCGCGCAGAGCGCCACCTCGCCCCGACCGCGTGCCACCGCCCCTACGGCCGCATTTAAGCTCTAGAGCACCGCCAGGGAACCGCCCATCGATCGCCACCCCCAGCCATGCCTCTACCTCGTCGTAGCCATGTCGCCACCGTCGACCGCCCATCCCGCTCGGTCTCACCGTCGAGCCTATAAAAGGAGCCCTCCCCAGCCTCTCTTCTCCACACCATTCCACTCCCCTCAGCTCTCTGAACCTCACCCACCTCTAGCCGGAGCAAGTGGAGCAGCAGCTCGCCGGAATTGGAGCCAGAGCCGCCGCCTCGGGAGGAGAAGGGCGTCATTGATTTCGACCGCCCCAAGCTCCACCGAAACCACGCCTCGCCTCGCCGTCGTCTTCCACGTCGTTTGCCCACCTCGCTGACCCCGCTGGAGCCCTGGTACGCCCCCAGTAGACCCCCACCGAGCCGCTAGGGTTCGAGCTCACCGGCGACCTGTTCGTCGTCGACGACAACCCTCAGCCGTAGATCTAGCTTCTAATCGCACGGCCCATAGCGCGCGTACCGTTTCGCGTTTTAAGTGCCGCTGACACGAGGGACGCCCCTGTCAGCTGAGCCCCGCGCCGTGGAGCGCCACTGGGCCGGCCCATTCCTTTTCCCGCGCTAGCCCATCGATTCAAATCTAGATTTTTCTTTTTTAGTTAAATCTAGTTTCTGTCTAGTATTTTAAAAATCAATTATGTGAGTTTTACAAATTCAAATTGCATGAAACCAATTTTGTCTGAAAGGTATGAAGATGATCTATCCAAGCCCGTTGGATTTAATTAAATTAGAGTTATAGATCTCTGCTAATAAAAATAAGAAGACAGAAGCTTTTGCAACTTGCAACATTTTTATAAAATCAACCAAGTTAGCTTTTGAGTTGATTCCAACTCTCAAAAATCACATTTCACCATATCTATCCAAATATGTAATAATATTAAAGTTTACATGCAGTGACTTTGGACTAGTACCAAAATAATGCTATATAGGCCTTTCTAGTCACTTTAAATCATTAAATAAGGAACTTAATCCAAAGTAATATTGATCCAACCCTTAAATCTCATTCCCACATGTTAGAATATGTGGTGAGGACATGTGTCCACATGATCCCATATTTTCATGGTGAATATTAAATTTTAGTAAATTTTTAAATGAGTAGAAATTACTTTTCTAAAATAAAAAGAAGGAAACTTTTGATTTAAACTTGGGATGCTTGTGACGATAATAGATCATCAATTGTGTGTCTAAGAATGCTATCTAGCCTAGTTAAGTATTGTTTGGTGATTGTATGTATTTATAGACAATAGTACAGACCAAGCTTTCGAGGAGGAGTTCTACCAAGAAGAAGAAGAAGAAGAAAACTTCAACCACTGCACCAACCAAGGAAAGCCACCATTAACGATGCCAGCTACTATTACCAAGCTAGCACTATCCAAGATTAACCCTTGCAAGTTAGCACTTGCAAGCGTAGTACTTAGCAAACTAGAATCAAACTAGATGGTTTAGCAAAGATGCCTTAAGCATGCTTTGATCACACCCTCCCTTATTTAACTAATAGTACCCCAAGTCCTAGTTATAAGTTTTACCCTTCTTAGGTTATACAAAGTTCTTTACTGGTTTTGAAGGTAGCATTAAAAGTATAAAGCTTGACCTATTTAGAAACCTTTAGATGTCATTCTATGGCATGAGATTGAAACCATCTTTACCACCTTAGTGAACACTCTTAACTTAGTAGTTTAGAGTAGATCAAAAACTTGAGTCACTTTAGATGGGAACACTTGGTGAAAATGAATTATGAAAACCTTGGAATGATGAGTCATTCTATTGAGATGTTTTGACATGTGTTGAGAAACACAAAGGATTGATGAGGATGAAAATGTTGAGGCATGAGCCTTAACCCTTTTATAAAAATGATGGTTGGATTCGGATGCGATACCATTCTAAATTTACCGTACAACCACATTATCTGAATTGGGTAAGGCTTAGCTGGAAATTTATATGCGTTAGTATTAGTTCCCTCACGGGAGAGGTTTGAGCTGAGGCTACCTCTCAAGGTTGTCCACCTATGCAGTGCCCAAGATAACTGATGGTCATGGTTGGGAGGCCATGCTCATAGGAGAGGTGCTTATACTAGGGTGTGTAAAGGGAAGGTTATGTTTTATTATCTGCATACTAAGTATGATGATTCAGGGTTATCCCTGACAGATGTATCGAATCTTGTGGTGAAAGTGTACCACCTCTGCAGAGTGTCAAACTATTCGAATAGCTGCGTCCGCGATTATGGACAGTTGGAATGGCCATACTGTTTTGGTGTTAGATGTTTTCTAAAGACTTTGAAAAGAATGATGAATCTTGACTTGACCACAACAGGGTTGTGTTTATGACAATAGTTTCCCCAACTTAAGTGATTTTAGAGTTTTATCTTATCACTTTGCTTCAGAACTCAGTTTAGGTTTCAAACTTAACTTGACAGTTAAGCATAGAGTTAGCATTTTAACTTAGATTTATAATACTTGTTAGTAGTAGTTTGCGAGTACTTAAAGAGTACTCATGGCTTTTGTCCCTGGCTATTATCATGGCCACACTATGAAGGAGATTATCAAGATGATGGTCAGCAGGACGGCTATGATAACTAGAACTATCTGCCTTCGTCAGCATTGCCTGTGCCCCTGAAGATGGACCCCACCGCTACGCTATCTTTATTTCCGCTGCTTGTTGTATTAAGACTGGATCATGAGATCCTTATTTGTGTAAGAACCTTATATATGGTTTGTAATGGATGATGTACTGTGATATCCAATCCGATATGTCTCGCAAAAATAGTAATCCTGGGATTGTGAGGTATGGCATAACGGGCATCTGGGATTAAAAATCCGGGTGTTGACAAAATAGATTCTGGGGTAAATATAAAAAAGGGAGGGGGAGTCCTGGGCCGTATCTGGCCCACTGTGGGTCGCACGGCACCCAGCCGGCCCACTTGCACCACGGTGATCGCGTGGGAGCCAAAAAGAACCCAGCGAGTGGGGCCCGATAGTCAGCCCGAGCGGGGTGTGTAGGGGTATGGGACGCTAGGGACCGTCGGATCAAGTTAAGATCGACGGCCCCAGGTCGTCTTCCTTCTTCGACTCGAGGCGCAGGAAGGGAACCCTAGGCAGCTTCGGTGGGGGACGTGGAGGCTTACCTAGGGTGTTCCGGTGGCCGGAAGCTGCGGCTGAGACGCGGGGCACGACGGTGCTCCTGGGGATGGGTGGCAAGGTAGGGTTTGCTTCAGGTAGTTGTCGTGTGCAGTCCCACGGTGGTTGTAGCTCAGGTGCTCGCCGGAGTGCGGGCCTGAGGTGCATGCATGCTGGAAGGGAGACATTAGAGAGGGTGTTAGTGCCCTGGGGAAGGCAGGAGGTGTGTGGTACCGCTATAGAGGGCACGGGAGGAGGGAACTTCGTCGGAGAGGTTCCTCTCGGTCGTGCTCGACGACGATGGCTCCAGGGCTCCTGTAGCGGAGGGACGAGCAAGGGGAGGTAGGTCAGAAGTAGTAGGCCTAGAAAATAACACATGCAAGTGGTGGGGAGCAGGGATAGTGCGACCTCGTGCACGAGTTTGACCATGGCCGAAACTCCTCTTCCTTCTTTCTCGAGCAAGGCAGGGGAGGGGAGGAAGAGGGAAGCTTGGGGGAGGTAGGTGGGGAGGAGATAAGCGAAATGGGGTAGTAGAAGGGGTGGGGTGGCCTGGGCCCTTTTATCTCGAGTGAGAGGATTCATCGTGGACAATGTCCGTGTTTGTACATGGGAAAGGGTGATAGGCTGGGATAGGGCACGATGGGCGGTGTTGGGTGGTGTGTGAGGGCCATGTGGTCATGCTGAAGAGCAGAGAGGGGCAGAGGCTGTTGTAGCAAGGCATTTAAAAGGCAAGAAGGATATATTACTTGTCTCCTCTTTCTCCAAGAACATAGGACAAGGGAGAGGGGTTTCTACAGTGCTACAGTAGCTTAGCTACTGTGCACATGACCATGATAAGAGTTGGAGATGTGGTTTCTGTGGAAAGGTAGTGGGCAAATTTTGATGAGCGTTGGAGATTATTGGAAGTGGTTTGTGTCTATGTTCAGATCTGCCTCCATAGATTATCATGGGTTATTTCTTGATTTTTGATCTTGACCAGGTGCAATAAGAGTGCTAGTAGATAGTTAAACTCAAGGTACCTGTCACAGATTTATTTGGTAATTTTCTGGATATTTTTGATCATTTTAACATCCAATCTTCAAAAAGTGCTGAAATGGTTTCTAGAAGCTCTTTGGATATTTTTACATTAGGCAAGGTTGGTTTTGGATGTGAGATGGTCCTAAATACAATATCACACATTGGGGGATTTTCTTAAAATTTATTGGGGAGGATAAGTATTTTTAAACAATTATTTCTTGTTTCTGCCATTTAAGAAAAGGGGCAAAAAGAAATAATAAATCTTATCAAAATATTTATTATTGAGATGGATAGATAGGATAAGATATTTAGGCCTCAATTGTCACCTAAGTTGGAGAAGTGTTTTGGCAAAAACCAAACTTTCCTTTATGGAGGGAGTTTTGGGGGTTTTGCCCATTAAATGAAATAAGTAGTTTTTGAGCCATAATAATTATGGATAAGGTTTGATAAATCTTTATAATCAAGGTAGATGATGTACCCAAGGTGTATATAGCATTTTCAACCTTGGGTGATGAGAATCCAACTTGATTTTGGTAGGAAACTATGTAGAAAGGATCTAGGGGGAGTTATTTTCATACCATGAAAACATGGTTGGATCTTGAAGCTCGGAGCTCCCATTTGGGCATGGGATAGATGGATGGATAGACCAAGTGATGTAGATCACCATGGTGTATATATTTCAGCTTGATAATGCTTGAGGGTTCCAAGAATTGATTTCAAACTTTGAATAAAATAAGGGTGCCAAAGCATGTTAGCAATTAGCCTTCAAAACTTTGTGGGTTTTTGAAGCACAAGGATCCATTTGGAACAAGTGAAGTAGGTATTGCTATAACTGTATGAGTAGAACACACTCATGAAAAGATTTGGTCCAAATAAGGTAGGACGAAGGTGTCAGCTTCTGACCAAGTAGGCTAGTTGATAAGATTTGCAGAAAAAGTTATTTTCTTGCCTGCAAAACCATCAAGAACAAGTGGGTTCAGAGATGATATAGCCAAGGGAAAGAGTGGGACTTGGTATTACTTATGATGATCTACAAGATGGTTCAATTTCATTACCAAAAATGCACAAGGGTTGAGAAAGGGAGGCATTCAAAGAAGTCATGTTGAAATAGTTTCCAGACTTAGTCAAATTTAGCAGATTTAGGGTTTTTGACTAGAATATGAGTGGGAATGTTTTTGAGGGTTTGCAAGGTATCAAAGCATCATCAAGTGTATGATGTTGAAGTGTAGATTGGGTAGAATAGATCCATGCTTGATATTGGTCTTCATTGACTTGGAAACTTCTAGAATGGATCAATTCAGAATTGATTTGGTTAAGGGTTTTAGATGATCACCTAGTCGCTAGAGATCAGATCCATCTTGTATTCTTGCTTAGGGTTTGGTGATCTTAAAGTATCTTGATCCTAGAGGATGAGCTCCTAGAGTAGCTCATACTACTTCTAAGCAATCAAGTCAAGGAGCAGGTCAAGTCAACTCATCTTACAAACAAATCAACTATTACTAGGGTTACCATTAAGCTTAGCTTGAGGTAAGGATGGGCATTTTTGAAAGGTTGGAGTTTGAATAAGTTAAGAGTCCTTGGTATCCCCACCAAGAGTAGAATTCAAAATCTTTATAAAAGGTTTTGGAAATCCTAGAGGTAAGAGTAGTTGAAGGTTCTGTCTTGAAAACATAAGGAGATTATAGCTCTCCATAGTTTTGTAAATAGGAGATACTAAAATAGTTTTGGTTGCACAAGTATCTTGGCTCATGTTTTGAAATGCCAGAACATTTGAGAATATGAAAAATGAGCCAGGATAGTTTTGTTAAATAGCTTTTGGCAACTGATGTTGAGGTAAGGAGTGTATCAGAAGCTATACAATCAGAAGCATAAGCATAGACAACAACAAGCCAACACTACAACACTTAACAAGAAAAGTTTCTGTTCCCCCTGCTTTTGCACTCTGGACAACCAATCAGGGTTGCTAAAAGTGGGATGTTACACATCTAGTAGGGGAAATGATTCTATTTGGGTCATAGTAGATATACTGGCCAAAGTAGCTCATTTCATACCTGTCAAGACTACTTATCAAAGCTCAAAGCTAGCAGAGTTGTACATTGCTAGAATAGTTAGTCTACATGGAACCCCCAAGACCATAGTGTCAGAACAAGGAACCTAGTTTACCTCAAGGTTCTGGAAGTTATTCCAAGAAGGATTAGGAACCAAACTGAATTTCAACACAGCTTATCACCCGCAAACCGACGGATAGATAGAAAGAGTAAACCAAGTATTAGAAGATATGATGAGAGCTTGTGTGTTGGAATATGGATCTAAATGGGAAGATTGTCCGCCTTTCGCAGAAATCTCATACAACAAAAGTTATCAAGCTAGTTTGTAAATGGCCCCATTTGAGTTTTTGTATGGACGGAAGTGTCGTACCCCATTGAATTGGTCGCAAGTAGGAGAGAGTCAGATATTCGGACCAGACATCCTACAAGAAGCTGAAGAGAAGGTTCACAAAGTCCATGAACACCTCAAGACCGCCCAATCCAGATAGAAGAGTTATGCTGATAAAAGACGCCGAGACCTGACCTTCAATATCGGAGATTGTGTGTATCTCAAAGTATCACCCTTGAAAGGAATGCAACGTTTTCAACTGAAAGGGAAGCTTGCCCCCAGATATATTGGACCCTTCAAGATTTTGAATCACTGAGGAGAAGTTTCCTATCAACTGGAACTACCTAAGGAGATGTCAGCCGTACATGATGTGTTCCATATCTCATTACTTAGGAAATGCCTAGAAATTCTGGAGAATACCGAAGTTTTCAAGAACATCGATCACCAAGCCATAGATATCGACATGGATCTAACTTATCGTGAAGTGCCCATTTGTATCTTAGAAGAAGCCTTCAGAACCACCCGGACTAGAAGTATTAAGTTTCTCAAGATCAAGTGGACTAACCATACCGAAGAAGAAGCCACTTGGGAGCGAGAAGATTATATTAGGATTGAGTTTCCAAATCTCTATAGTTCCTAGTTTTTCTTGAATCTTGGGATGAGATTCTTTTTAAGGAGGGAAGGTTTGTAACATCTCAAAAATATTAAACAAGCTTATCAATTTCTAATCACCCAAGATTAGGGTTAACAAAAACTTTCATTATATAATTCCATTTGAGTGCATGTGTGATTTCTATTAATCTATGAAGTCTTGCATTTTCCATGTTTGATTCCTACCAAGGTTGAGGATTAGTTTAAAGATGAATACCACATCATCTAGGTCATTTACAAACAAAATCAAATGAACATAAAATCAAATAAGGCATATGATCATATGGTCACTTTTGCCAAAATTAACCACTAGCCCACTTTGGGCATCTCTAGTAAAAGATTTCCAACAAAAATAATTCTAGTTCTTTTCACCCCTTGCTAGACCAAGTAAAAATGAACCCAAGCAAACTTTATAAATTTACAAAAACCAATTTCAAATCTATTTGAGAGGCAATTCAAAATTGAATCAAGTATAGGTGCATAGATCACCATTTTGCAAAAACCACTTAAACCAACACCCCTTGAAAATTCCCAGCAACCATAGACTACCAAGCATGTTACTAGCTCACCCACCAAAAATAATGGAAAATTTCCAAAGTTAAGTTCATGCGGCCATTTAGTCGAACACTTAGCAGACAGAGTACAAACTCAACAACTATCTACTGTTTTGATTCAATCTTGTGCTCACTCTTGTACTGCAATCAACCCAATAAATCACCCACGATCACCCTAGTACCTGGACGTGCAGTGGAGCAGCTCACCTTCGTCGTTGCGCCAGTGCCAAGCCGTACCCGAGCGAGGTCATGCCGGTCAACCACGAACAGGTCGCCTCATGCCACGCCGCCCTATCCCATGATGCCTAGCTGCTAGCCGTGACCTCACCGCCCCTCTCTGTCCACCCCTTGACCAACGGCGAGGAGTGGAGGAGCTAGAATAGCCGCGCCTATTTATGTCTCTGCCATGCCGAGAGCATGACGGAGCACCGAAGCTGCCTCGCACACACATGCCGTGCCTCGCTCTCTCCGCGCGTACCCGCACCCTCCGCGTCACCAGTGATCTCCCAAACACGATGATTCATCGCCGCATGCCCCTTGACCACCGTACTCGATGACGAACACCTCCGTACCTGAACAGAGCACCGGTGTCGCCCGACCGACTGAGACCACCCCTTGCCACGCCACTATGCGCGTGATGATCCCCACAATCCAGCGCGTCTACCCATGTCATCCGCCATGCTTAGCTCGACTTGTAGCAGCATCGTCGATGAGCCTGACCATGCCGCCATGCCTCCAACGCCGGTGTATAAATAGGAGCCACCCCAGACCTCAATCGGCACACCACTCCACTCACCACTCACTCAGGAACCTCACTGACCTTTCCCAGGAGCAAGGCAAGCACCACACCACCGGAATTTTTCTAGAGCAAGCCGCTGTAGTGAAGGAAGGGAGCCATCGATTGGAGCCACCCTAGGAGCCGTCGTGACTACCAATCGACTCTCCGTCATTGACCAGCTCGTTCGCCCCCATCGCTGGACCTAGCTGGAGCCCTAGTAAGCGTCCCACGACCCCCACCGTGCCGCTAGGTTTAGAATCTTGCCGGAGCAGTTCGATGTAGACGATGAACCTTAGCTATAGATTTCGTTCTAATCGTAAGACTGAGATTGATAGATACCGTTTTGGGTTAGATAAGTCGCTGACGCTTGGGACCGTTCTATCAGCAGCCCACTACGCATACGCTATGCAGTTGGGCCGGCCCAATTTCTTTCCCGTGCAGAGCCCAGCGATTCAAATAGAACTTTTCAATTAAAGCAAAACCCTATTCTGTAAGTGTATTCAAAATTAAATGCAAAGAGTTGAACTGAACCAAATTGCATGATTCCAAGTTTGTTAGGAATGTATTAAAAATATCTAATCACTCCCATTGGATTCAACCAATTTGAAATTATAGATCACCTATACCAAAAATAACAAGATAGATACTTTTACCACTTCAAACATTTTTATAAAATCAACCATAAATGCTTTTGAGTTGATTTCAACTCTCAAAAATCACTTTTTCCATGCTCTACATGAATATGTAAAAAGATTTGGTTTTACAAATATTAAGCATGGACTAGTATTAAAAGAATGTTGTAACATCCCAATTTTAGCAACCCAGATTAGTTGTCCAGAATGCAAAAATTAGGGGGAACAAAAACTTTTTCTTGTGCTATAGTGCAGTGCTTGCTTGTTGATTGTTTGCACTTGTGCTTATGAAGTGTATCTTAGGATACTCCTTACCTCAACCCCAGTTGACAAAAGCTATTTACCAAAAACTATCTTGGCTTATTTTACATATTCTCAAACGTTCTGGCATTTCAAAACAGGAGCCAAGATGTCTATGAAACCAAAACTATTTTGGTAGCTTCCATTGTCAAAACTTTGGAGAGATATATATTACAATCTCCTTATGTTTTCAAGATAGAATACTCAACTAATCTTATCTCTAGCTTTATCCCAAAACTCTTGTTCAAAGCATTTGGATTCTACTCTTGGTAGATAAACCAAGAACCCTCCTCTTATTCAAAACTCAACCTCTTCAAAATGCCCCCTGATGGGTTCGTAGCATGGAAAACAAAAAAATTCTACCGCAAGAACGAACAAAACCCAGATCTAATCTAGATAAAAGCCAAGATCTAATCTATTAGATATGTGCAACGAGATAGATATGTACTAACCCTCGTAGATCCGAAAGCGTTATGAGATTAGATCTCGTGGTTGATGTAGTCGATCACTTGCCGATCTCAAGATCGTGTGGACGATCCTTCCGGCGCCGCGTTCCGGCAGTGCTTCCGCAGTCGGTCACACATGCGGATTCGAAGCAGACCTTCCTCTCCTCGTTCCAGCGAGCAGCGGAGGTAGTAGATCTTCTCCACGGAATCACAGCAGCACGACGGCGTGGTGGTGGTGGTGGAGTAGAGAATTCTGCAGGGCTTCGCCTATGCCTGTGCAGAAGAAAGGAGGAGGAGAGAGGCGGTGGAGATTTGGAGTTGTGGAGGAGGGCTTGGAGGTGGCGCCCCCACACCTCTATTTAAAGGGGGGAGGCGCCATGGGTGGGGGAGTCCTTGTAGGACTCCCCTCCCTCCTATGGCCGGCGGATTGGGGAGGGGGGGAGGAGTCCTCCTCCCCCACGACTCCTTGTCTTGACCCACCAGGACTCCTTGATCCCTTTCTTGATTTTCAAGCAAACTCCAAGAAATCTTCTAAAACCTTCCGGAACATTCCGAAACCTTCTAGAAGCCTCATACAAATACTCCGGAACATTTCCTAACTCAGAAAATGATCCCCAATATATGAATCTTATTCTCCGGACAATTCCGGATCTCCTCGTGATGTCCCGGATCCAATCCGAGACTCCGAACAACATTCGGTCTCCAACGCACATTCCATATCTACTTAAAATAACTTCGAACCTTAAGTGTGTCACCCTAAGGTTCGTGAATATGTAGACATGACAGAGACACATCTCCTATCAATAACCATCAGCGGGACCTGGAGATCCATAATGGCTCCCACATACTCAACGATGACTTCATGATCGATTGAACCATTTACATACGAAACCAATTCCCTTTGTCACGCGATACTATACTCATCCGAGGTTTGATCGTCGGCATCTCCATACCTAGTTCTACCTCGTTACTGAGAAGTACTCTTTACTCGTTCCGTGATATGTCATCCCTTGTGACCCAGTCACATGCTTGCAAGCTAACTAGATGGCATTCCACCGAGAGGGCCCAGTGCATATCTATCCATCATATGGATGGACAAATCCCAATCTTGGTCCATTCGCTTCAACACATACTTTCAGAATACCCAATGACACCTTTATGACCACCCAGTTACGAAGCGGTGTTTGATGTCATCAAAGTACCCATCCGGTGATGGTGATTAACACAACCTCATGGTCGAAGGATTAGGTTACTATGCATTTAAAAGCTTATAGCAATACGAACTTAATGACTTGATCTTATGCTACGCTTACTATGGGTGTGTGTCCATCACATCATTCTCCTAATGATATAACCTTGTTATTAATCACATCCTAATGTCCATGATCAGGAAACCATGATCATCAATTAATCAACAAGCTAGTTCAACAAGAGGCTTACTAGGGACTCTTATATGTTTACAAAACACACAAGTATTAGTGTTTCCTAATAATAAAATTATAGCATGGGATGTAAACATTCATCATAAACACAAAGATATAATAATAACCACTTTTATTATTGCCTCTTGGGCATATCTCCAACAGTCTCCCACTTGTACTAGAGTCAATAATCTAGATTACATGGTAATATACCGAACACCCATGGCGTTCTAGTGTTGGTCATGCTTTGCCCCAGGGAGAGGTTTAGTCAACGGATCTGCCACATTCAGATCAGTGTGTACTTTGCAAATCTTTATGTCACCATCTCGGACATACTCGCGAATAGCGTGGAAACGTAGCTTGATGTGCTTCAGCTTGCTATGTGACCTTGGCTCCTGTGCATTAGCTATGGCACCTGTGTTGTCACAGTAGATGGCCATCGGGTCCAACGCACTGGGAACCACGCCAAGTTCAGTAATGAATTCCTTCATCCATACGGCTTCTTGTGCAGCCTCCGAAGCAGCTATGTATTCCGATTCAGTTGAAGATTTCGCCACAACACTTTGCTTTGCACTCCTCCAGCTCACTGCAGCACCATTCAAAATAAATATGTATCCCAACTGTGACTTCGAGTCATCCGGATCGGTGTTCCAACTAGCATCAGTGTAACCGTTTACAACAAGCTGTTCATCACCTCCATAAGAAAGAACCATATCCTTAGTCCTATTTAGGTACTTTAGGATATTCTTGACCGCTGTCCAGTGCTCCATTCCAGGATCACTTTGATATCTGCTAGTCAAACTAACAACATGTGCTATATCCGGTCTTGTACACAGCATGGCATACATGATAGAACCTATGGCCGAGGCATAGGGAATATTATTCATTTTCTCTCTATCTTCTGCCGTAGCTGGACTTTGAGTCTTACTCAAGGTCTTACCTGACAACATGGGCACGAACCCTTTCTTGCTCTCTTCCATTCTAAACTTCTTTAGAACTTTGTCTAAGTATGTACTTTGTGAAAGCGCTATTAGGCGTCTTGATCTATCTCTATAAATCTTGATGCCTAGAATATATGCCGCTTCGCCAAGATCCTTCATTGAAAAACTATTATTCAAATAGGTTTTGACGCTATTAAGAAGTTCTATATCATTCCCAATCAACAATATGTCATCTACATATAGTACTAGGAATGCTACAGAGCTCCCACTCACTTTCTTGTAAATACAAGCTTCTCCATAAGTTTGTATAAACCCAAAGTTTTTGATTACTTTATCAAAACGTTGATTCCAACTTCGGGATGCTTGCTTCAGTCCATAAATGGAGCGCTGAAGTTTGCATACCTTGTCAGCATCTTTAGGATCGACAAAACCCTTGGGTTGTACCATATACAACTCTTCCTCAATGTCACCATTAAGGAACGCCGTTTTGACATCCATCTGCCAAATCTCATAATCAAAATGTGCAGCAATTGCTAACAAAATCCTCACGGACTTTAGCTCCGCTACTGGTGAGAATGTCTCATCATAGTCAACTCCTTGAATTTGTTGGAACCCTTTCGCGACAAGTCGAGCTTTATAGACGGTAACATTACCATCAGCATCTGTTTTTCTCTTGAAAATCCATTTGTTCTCGACAGCCTTACGGCCATCCGATAAGTCCACCAAAGTCCACACTTGGTTTTCGTACATGGATCCCATTTCGGATTTCATGGCTTCTAGCCATTTGTCGGAATCTGGGCTCACCATAGCTTCTTCATACGTTGCAGGGTCATCAGCGTTGTCCACCAACATGACGTTCAAGGCAGAGTCATACCAATCAGGAGTGGTACGAACCCTTGTTGACCTGCGAGGTTCAGTAGTAACTTCGTTTGAAGTTTCATGATCATCATCATTAGCTTCCTCTCCAATTGGTGCAGGCAGCACAAAAACATCTTTCGGTGCTGCGCTACTCTCAAATCCGAGAGAAGGTTCAATAACCTCATCGAGTTCTACTTTCCTTCCAGTCACCTCCTTCGAGAGAAACTCCTTCTCAAGAAAGGATCCATTCTTGGCAACGAAAACTTTGCCTTCGGATCTATGATAGAAGGTATACCCAATTGTTTCTTTAGGGTATCCTATGAAGACGCATTTCTCCGCTTTGGGCTCAAGCTTATCAGGTTGTAACTTCTTTACATATGCTTCGCAACCCCAAACTTTAAGGAACGACAACTTAGGTTTCTTTCCAAACCACAATTCGTACGGTGTCGTTTCAACGGATTTAGATGGTGCCCTATTTAAAGTGAATGCGGCTGTCTCTAATGCATAGCCCCAAAATGATAGCAGTAAATCTGTAAGAGACATCATAGATCAGACCATATCTAAGAGAGTTCGATTACGATGTTCGGACACACCATTACGTTGTGGTGTTCCCGGCGGTGTCAACTGCGAAAGTATTCCACATTTCTTTAAATGTATGCCAAACTCATAACTCAGATATTCACCTCCGCGGTCAGAATGCAGAAACTTAATCTTCTTGTTACGATGATTTTCCACTTCACTTTGAAACTCCTTAAACTTCTCGAAAGTTTCGGATTTATGTTTCATAAAGTAGACATACCCATATCTACTTAAGTCATCCGTGAAAGTGAGAACATAACGATATCCACCACGCGATGCTACACTCATTGGACCGCACACATCGGTATGTATTATTTCCAATAAGTCTGTAGCTCGCTCCATTGTACCAGAGAATGGAGTCTTAGTCATTTTTCCCATTAGACATGCTTCGCATCTTTCAAGTGATTCAAAATCAAGTGATTCAAGAAGTCCATCTGAATGGAGTTTCTTCATACGCTCCACTCCAATGTGACCAAGACGACAGTGCCACATGTATGTAGAATTATCATTAAATTTTATTCGTTTAGCATCTATGTTGTGAACATGTGTATCACTACTATCGAGATTCAGTAAGAATAAACCATTCATCTCAGGTGCATTACCATAAAAGATATTACTCATATAAATCGAACAACCTTTATTCTCGGACTTAAAAGAGTAACCGTCTCGCAGTAAACAAGATCTAGATATAATGTTCATGCTTAACGCAGGCACCAAATAACAATTATTTAAATTTAAAACTAATCCCGAAGGTAGATGTAGAGGGAGCGTGCCGACGGCGATCACATCAACCTTGGAGCCATTTCCAACGCGCATCATCACCTCGTCTCTCGCCAGTCTTCATTTATTCCGCAGCTCCTGTTTCGAGTTACAAATATGAGCAACCGAACCAGTATCAAATACCCAGGCACTACTACGATTACTAGTAAGATACACATCAATAACATATATATCAAATATACCTTTCTTCTTGATGTTGCCGTTCTTCAGATCCGCCAGGTACTTGGGGCAGTTACGCTTCCAGTGACCAGCACCCTTGCAGTAGAAGCACTCAGTTTCAGGCTTGGGACCAGCCTTGGGCTTCTTTGTAGGTGCGGCAGCTTTCTTGCCGTCCTTCTTTAAGTTGCCCTTTTTCTTAGGCTTGCCCTGTCTCTTGAAATTGGTGGTCTTATTGACCATCAACACTTGGTGCTCCTTTTTGATCTCCACTTCAGCAGTTTTCAGCATGGACGATAGTTCAGGCAACGTCTTGTTCATGCAGTGCATATTGTAGTTCATCACAAAGTTCTTATACGGTGGCAGTGATTGAAGGAGACGATGAATCCCCAACTCATTAGGAATCGATATTCCCAACTCTTGGAGCTTGTTTGCGTACCCAGACATGGTGAGCACGTGCTCGCTAACGGAGCTTCCCTCTTCCATCTTACAGTTAAAGAACTTTTCGGAGGCCTCATAGCTCTCCATGGCCGCGCGAGTCTCAAAAATTAGCCTGAGCTCCTTAATTATCTCGAACGGGTCATGGTGCTCAAAACGCTTTTGGAGCTCCGCTTCTAAACCGTATAGGATGGCACACTGAACTATGGAGTAATGATTTTTCCGAGTGGCGTAAACATTCTTTACGTCATCGGTGGCATCATCTGCGAGTGGGTCACCCAGCGATGCTTCGAGCACATAGGTCAACTTACCAGCCATGAGGACGATCTTCAGTCCACGAAACCAGTCCGTAAAATTGCTTCCATTGTTCTTAAGCTTTTCTTTCTCTAGGAACGCATTGAAATTGATGGAGGGGGTCGCCATAATCTACAACAAATTTGCAAGTAGTTTAGACTAAGTTTATGATGAATTGAGTTCAAATTTAATACTTAAGTTAACTAGGTGAACTCCCACTCAAAACAACATCCCTCACATTGTCTTAGTGATTACACGAACCAAGTCCACTACACCAAGTCCGATCTTCACGAGAGAAGATGTAGTTTCATCGGCAAACAATCTTCATGTTCATCATATCATTTATATGACTCATGCTCTACCTTTCGGTATTCCGTGTTCCGAGACCATGTCTGTACATGCTAGGCTCGTCAAGATAACCTTAGTTTCCGCATGTGCAAATCTGGCTTTCACCCGTTGTATGCACACGTAGAATCTATCACATCCGATCATCACGAGATGCTTCGAAACGACGAGTCTTAGCAACGGTGCCAACTAAGGGTGAACACTTTATTACTTGATATTTAGTGAGAGGGATCATCTTATAATGCTACCGTCGCGATCTAAGCAATACAAGATGCATAAAGGATTAACATCACAGGCAATTCATAATTAGTGTGATATGATATGGCCCTTTCTTCTTGCGCCTTTGATCTCCATCTCCAAAGCACGAACATGATCTCCATCATCACCAGCATTGCGTCAAGGTCAGTGGCGCCGCTTCATAGTTGCCCATCATCACTAGCAACTATTACAACTACTTGGAATAAAGCTATTACAAGATGAATAGACACGCAGGTCTTAACAGAATTAAAGACAACCATTAGGCTCCTGCCGGTTGCCATATTACAACAAGGATCATTGCATACATCAAATATAATCACAATCACATGATGGCCATATCACATCACAAAACCCCTGCAAAAACAAGTTAGACGCCTCTAATTTTCTTTGCATGTTTTACGTGGCTTGGGGATTTCGAACAATAATGGATCTTACCTACGAAACTGAACCACAACGTTGATACAAGTGCTATCGAGTGCAAAGTGTAAATTGGATCTATACTATGGTGGGAGAGACAGACACCCACAAAGCCACTTGTGCAAAGCAAGTTACACGTCAAGCGTGGAGCAAGTCTCATGTGCGATGACATGTAAGGTTAGCCCAAGCCGCTTCATCCCACCATGCCACAAGATGAAAAGTACACAAAGCAAAAGACGGCATGAGCACCAACGCCCACAACACCATTGTGTTCTACTCGTGCAACAGATCTACGCATAGACACGGCTCTGATACCACTGATGGGTTCGTAGCATGGAAAACAAAAAAATTCTACCGCAAGAACGAACAAAACCCAGATCTAATCTAGATAAAAGCCAAGATCTAATATATTAGATATGTGCAACGAGATAGATATGTACTAACCCTCGTAGATCCGAAAGCGTTACGAGATTAGATCTCGTGGTTGATGTAGTCGATCACTTGCCGATCTCAAGATCGTGTGGACGATCCTTCCGGCGCCGCGTTCCGGCAGCGCTTCCACAGTCGGTCACACGTGCGGATTCGAAGCAGACCTTCCTCTCCTCGTTCCAGCGAGCATCGGAGGTAGTAGATCTTCTCCACGGAATCACAGCAGCACGACGGCGTGGTGGTGGTGGTGGAGTAGAGAATTCTGCAGGGCTTCGACTATGCCTGTGCAGAAGAAAGGAGGAGGAGAGAGGCGGTGGAGATTTGGAGTTGTGGAGGAGGGCTTGGAGGTGGCGCCCCCACACCTCTATTTAAAGGGGGGAGGCGCCATGGGTGGGGGAGTCCTTGTAGGACTCCCCTCCCTCCTATGGCCGGCGGATTGGGGAGGGGGGGAGGAGTCCTCCTCCCCCACGACTCCTTGTCTTGACCCACCAGGACTCCTTGATCCCTTTCTTGATTTTCAAGCAAACTCCAAGAAATCTTCTAGAACCTTTCGGAACATTCCGAAACCTTCTAGAAGCCTCATACAAATACTCCGGAACATTTCCTAACTCAGAAAATGATCTCCAATATATGAATCTTATTCTCCGGACAATTCCAGATCTCCTCGTGATGTCCCGGATCCAATCCGAGACTTCGAACAACATTCGGTCTCCAACGCACATTCCATATCTACTTAAAACAACTTCGAACCTTAAGTGTGTCACCCTACGGTTCGTGAATATGTAGACATGACAGAGACACATCTCCTATCAATAACCATCAGCGGGACCTGGAGATCCATAATGGCTCCCACATACTCAACGATGACTTCGTGATCGATTGAACCATTTACATACGAAACCAATTCCCTTTGTCACGCGATACTATACTCATCCGAGGTTTGATCGTCAACATCTCCATACCTACTTCTACCTCGTTACTGATAAGTACTCTTTACTCGTTCCGTGATATGTCATCCCTTGTGACCCAGTCACATGCTTGCAAGCTAACTAGATGGCATTCCACCGAGAGGGCCCAGAGCATATCTATCCGTCATATGGATGGACAAATCCCAATCTTGGTCCAATCATATGGATGGACAAACTCCTCCTGCCATGATCATCTACATGACTTGGTCTACTCAACCATATATCCCTTGCACCAAGGTGAGCTCTAAGCTCCAAGATGTAAACATGTTTTGGTGGTATAAAAATAACACCACCCTAGATCATCAACTCCTTGTCCATCCTTTTCAAGTTGGATTTTTCATTGCACAAGGTTGCAAATGCTTGCTACACCTTGTCTAACTCACCTACCTTGATCTCCAAGATTTATCAATAATTATCCATAACTATTATGGCCCCAAAGCTATTTGACTTCTTAAATAGTCTAAATCCCCAAAACTCCCTTCATAAAGGAAAGTTTGGTTTTTACCAAACCACTTCCCCAAATTTTGGCTCATATGAATCCCACAAATCATATCCTATCTTTCCAGCTCAAAAATAAATATTTTTGAGAAGCTTTATTATTTCTTTTTGCCCATTTTCTTAAATGGCTGAATTGGAATAATAATTGTTTTAATTACTTTTATGTCTCAATAAATCTTGGGAAAATTCCCCTAAGTGTGTATTCACATTTAGGACCCTCTCAAAGCAAAATACATCCTTGTCCAATGGAAATTTCTCATTTGATCTTCTAAAAGTCACTTCTGCCCTTTTTGAGTAATTGGATTTATGTGGACTTAAACTCCACATAAAAATCCCAAATAAATCCTAGGAGTCTACCTTTACCTCCTCTACTCACTAGTACCACTTTCTCCTCTGGTCCAATGTGACATTTTGCCCTTCCTTCACAACCATCAACTAGATCAATATTGGTCCATTAAGCAAACTTCTACTCTAAGCACTCCCATTCTCCATCAATTCTTCATCAAGCCCATCCTTCACATCAAGACAACCCACTGGTCGACCAGCCCTGTAGCACCACATTAGCATTTCCCATCTTGCCCTTAAGAGAGAGAGAGACAACACAAATATCTCACAACATTTGTCCCCCATTATTAACCACTGATGCCACCACCCCTCTCTCTGGTCTAGCACGACGAAATGTCACTACTACCCCTCTCCACCTCCCCCTGAACCAATCCCTGGCCAGCACACCCTCCCCACCTTGTCCAATTTGGTAAATTGCTCCATCCACTCCCTCCTCTTGGTATAAAGGCCAGTAGCCCCTCCCCAGCCCGCCCTGCCTCCATTTGCCCCCTCATACTTCCCCTCACACTCCCCTAGCTCCACTCTCCCTCCCCAGCCCTGTGCTGCCCAAGAGAAGAAGAGGGAAAAGCTTCGGCTCCTCCCAAAAATCGAGCAAGGCTCTCTCCTCCCTCCCCCATTCCTTCTGCATGTCAGCCCTTGTGATCCCCTTGCTCTCCTCTACCTGACAGTGTTCTCCTTTTTGTCCAGGGCCAATGCATCTGCCCCCACCGGCGAGCACCGACGAGTTCTTCCTCGGCCACCGTCACACGAGCTAGCTCCCGGCGTCAACCCACCCTGTGCTGCCCCTCGTTTGGCTCGTCGTCGACCACCGCGTCGCACTGTCGCCTCCTCGACCTCCCCTGAGCCCCCAGGTATCCTCTCCGCTCCTCCCCGCTCCGCCTAGGGTTCCCGTCGCCGGCCACCCTCTGTAGCGTAGACAACAACGGAGAGCCGTCCGTGGCGACTTCATCCAACGGCCGATGGCGGCCGATACCCCTTCGCGTCCCACTGTCGCTGACTGCCGGGCCCTGCCTGGCAGGTTCGAGCGCGGCTCCCGCACGTCACCCCGTGCATCGTGGGCCGAATCTCCCCCTGTGGCCCAGTTCTCCCCAGATCCGGCCCGCTGCCCCTCCTTTTCTTTTTCTTTTTAGCTAACCAGTATTCTAGAAATAGGACCAGCAGGTTTAAATCTAATTAAAATAGTAAATCAAATCCATTTTCCTAGATCTAAAAATCTAGTGGTTCTCTGATGTTTTCTCAAACATGCAGAGGCAACCCCATGCCCAAATTAATTTCCTCTACTTTCTGGTAATTATTTTGCTAAGATGTGTCTAGAACACTATTTAACATTCACAGAGAGTTCTACATCTCCATTTGAGATGAACCTAAGGCCCACTGGAAGGTATTTGAAATACCTACCATCCAGCACAGGTCTCAACCCAAGGTGTATTGTCTTCTGACTTTAGTAAAACTAACCAAACCAGCCCCTATCTGCCATAGATAAATTCCCCAGGTCTAACCCAAATGTGGTATTGACCTGATTCCACTACCCAGTACATCCTAGGATTATTATCTACCAAACTCCAGCAGTTCATAATTAATTGAGCTCTGGTGGTATTTTAGTGATTTAAATAACTCTGTGATGGGTATTTTCACTAAATAAATCACTCCAGGAGTTTGGCAACTCCAAAATGAGTGAATCCAATTCCTACAGAAAGGTATTTTATATACCTACCACTTTCCCTTGGAACCAACTCAATATATCCTGTAGATTTAATCTGGTAAATAAAATAAGAATCATATAGAACTGTCTTCAGGAATTTCTTGAGGGCATTCTGGTAATTTTTTTTACTTGATTCCAACTCTAGGTGGTTCAGTACGGCATGTACTACCTATCCATCCAAGGAAATAATTTTTGGAGCTCCAGAACTTTTCTGGTGAATTATTTCCTCAAACTAGAGTTTAATCCACAATAAAAAGCATATCTAATTCTAGGAGATCGATTTTCAAGTGAAACCACCTGTGATGGTTTTTTCTTGACAAGACCTATCAGAGGATATCACTTTTGCATATTGGTATCCTACTGACCACAGCTCCCTAACCCAAGCTCTTTCTATCTAGCCTTGACAACTATCTTCCAAGAGAAAACACCCAGTGGCAATCTTCTTTCTATCTAGCCTTGACAACTATCTTCCAAGAGAAAACACCCAGTGGCAATCTTGTAAATTCGACCCTCTGAATCCCATTTCTCCAAAACCTCCCAAGTCCAGTAGTATTTCTCATGCTTGTTTGCTCTATGATTTGATCTTGTATGCCTTGTTTTGATTGTGGTATTGTCTGCTTGCATGTGTACCCGATGACGACGATAGTGTGAGTGTCCGACGACAAGAAGAACGGGTTTTCTTATTATTATAATTGGGTATTCTTGGTCATCTGAAGAAGTCCAGGGACTTATTGCTGATCACAGGCAAGCCACCATTCCTGAACTCCTATATATGTCCTACTCTCTTGTACCTGTTTTATATCTTCTTTATAAAGTGCATTATCTCCTGCATGCTTTGTTTTACGAATACTACGATAAATAACTTGGCTCCTCCAAGTTATGATTTCGTGTCCTTCGAGGCACCATCCCGATAAACCTATCATTTTACCCCCTTTAGACCGAGAGTAAGATGATTAGCATCCTACCTCCTTGGAAGCCTCGGTTTTGAGAGAAACAAACTATTGTGGGACTTACCCCACCAAAAATGTTTCAAAACCTTTTTGTAAAACCCTGGGAAGACGCATCATTCCCAGTGGAAGTTTTAACAAAAGAAATGGTGATGAGGAGAAACAAGAAGATGTGATGGGATGTTCTACGCCTTTACTGGAACAATTTTTATTCGCGCAACCACATTACCCCAGGTTGATGGGGCTTAACTCGTAGTATGTCCGCTTTAGCCGAGGCAACTTCTACCATGCTTATAGGGAGAAATCCATGGATTCCCGGGCCGGCGTCCCAGGTCTAGGATTTGAAGCATGTCTCTTGCCTCGGCAAGAATGATCCTGAGCAATCAGGAATCCGGTGCAACCATTGGGTCTCCCGCGGACGGTATGATTTAGGTAGTACGGAAGGAAGAGGAGTCACCAAATTTAAGGTATACGCCAAGTTATGGCTTGGATATGCGCATGTACGGAAGGAAGGACTATGGATGGGATCCACATACGCATTGCCGAGGAGATCACCCCAAGAGGAAAAGAATGCCTTTGCTAGTGTAGACAAGGAAAAGGTTAGGTTTGCTTTTCCGGACCCCCATCTATAGTGGTAGTGGGCCGTGGTTGTATCCCGGCGGATGTATTGATTCTTGTGGGTAAAGTGTGCAAACTCTGCAGAGTATAACCTATTCGAATAGCCGTGTCCACGGTCAAGGACGGTTGTAAAGGTGTTGGCTAGGAGTACCCAAAATGTGCTTGTTTGGGAAACAAGTACTTTGAGGATGAAGGTTCCGGGGGAACCCGAGTTCGAAGGTTTTGTTTTGACCCGTGGGGTCGAAGGTGTTCAAAAAGAGTTTTCACTCCAAAACTGTTTTCAAAACTCTTTTTCAACAAAGACATGGGGATGTCTGGATTTATAAAACAGAAGCATGTTTTCAAAACTCTTTTTCAACAAAGATATGGAGATGCCATGATTTTCAAAGTTAGCTTAGGCTTTTCAAAAGCAACCCCAGATAGAGCTATCTCCCCACAGCCATAATTGCATTTCCTTTGTTCACTTATCCTGGTGGTTTGCGAGTACATTCAAAGTACTCACGGCTGTGTCCCTGGCTATTTAATTGGCCAGAATTTCAGAGGTTCAACTTCGGAAGATCCAGGTGACGTCCGTGTGAGCTAGGTCGTCTTCCCAGTCAGCTGCCTATAGGTTGAGGCACGAGTGGTCCCCGCGCTTGGCGATGTTCCGCTGCTTGGATTGATGTAGCCATAATGGTAGTTATGTAAGTCTTGTACTTTCGTTATGTTTCGGATGATTGTAATGATACATGTCGGTTATGTTCCACGGCTCACTGATCATGGGAACGTGGAAATATGCATAACAGGGATTTCTCAGATGATAAATCCGGGGGTCCCACAAATGCTATATAGGCATTTCTAGTCACTTTAATATTATTAAATAGTAGTATTAAATCTTGTAATATAGGCCAACCCTTTTAAATCACATTCCCAAGTATTGAAATAGGTGGTGAGGACATGTTTCAATATGATCCCCTATTTTAATTGGAGAATATTAAATTTTAAGTATTTTTCAATGAGTAGAAATTATTTTTCTAAAATAAAGATAAAGAAGAATATGTCAATATTCCATATGATGATACTAGATCATATAAGGTGAGCCCTTGGGTGCTAAATAGAAGTAGTGAAATATTGTTTGGTGATTGTGTACCTCGTATGTATTTACAGATGCTAGTACCGACCCGGGGTACGACAAGGAGGAGTACTTTGAGGAAGAGGAAGAGAACTTCAACGACTGGAACCAACAAGGCAAGCTAAAACTATGCACGCTATCAGTGCAAGCTAACTAATGCAAGATGCACTAGGCATGCTTAGTTATGCAATTTTGATTATACCCATCCCAAGTTTTACCTGCAAGCTTTACTTTCACTTTTACTAAAGTTTCTTACTAAGTTAATGAATTGTGATTAGTGGAAAATAGGATGGATCCCATCAAGATCCTAAAGCTAGTCTTGGGTACTTATACTTGATTAGCACCCCTTAATAGTGATACTCTCAATACTAGTAGCTAGTGCTATGCTAAAACTTGGTCACTTTAGATGGGAACACTTGGAGGAAAAAGATTATGAAAACCTTGGAATGATGATTCATTCTATTGAGATGTTTTGGCATGTGTTATTGATACATTCAAATGTATCTATAATTTTTGATGTTCCATGCTTGGTTTTATCTACTTTATTATGTTTTGTCCACACTTTGGAGTACTTTTCATATGATTTCTTGGACTAACCTATTAACAAGAGCCACAGTGCCAACTGCCTGTTTTCTGCTGTTTTTGGTTCCAGGAAAGTTAGAAAATGAATATTCTCGCAATTGGACGGGACAAAAGCGAAAGTCACTATTTTACCGAGGGACACACGGAGCCAGAATACGAGACGGGGAGGGGCCAGGGGGGCGCCACACCACCTGGCCACGCGGCCAGGCCTGGCCTATGCCAGGGGGTGGTGTGGCCACCTCCAGCACCCCCTCGGCCTCTCCTTCCGCCTATAAGATGCCTCCAATACCAAAACCCTAAGGACCCGATCAAAAATCCACGAAAGAGTCTGTAGCCGCCGTCGTCTCTGTCCCTAGATCGGGAGGGATCTAAAGCTCTTCCTGGCACCCTGCCAGAGAGGGGAATTCACCCTGGAGGCCTTCTTCATCATCATGCAAGCCTCCGGTGTGATGCGTGAGTAGTTCATCTCTGGACTACGGTCCATGTAGTAGCTAGATGGCTGGTTCTCCTCCTTTGTGCTTTCATGTTTAGATCTTGTGAGCTCCATTCATGATCAAGATCATCTATTTGTAATTCTGCATGTTGTGTGTGCGGGGATCCGATGGATATTGAAATGCTATTTCAGATTGATTATTGATTCTATCATGTCTTTGTTATTTGTGATCTTGCATGCTTTCTGTTGTTAGTAGCTATCTTGGCAGAGTAGATGCTAGCATCTCCAGGAGTTAGTATTTATGCTCGATAGTGGGTTCATGCATCTGGTAATCTGGGGAAGTGATAGAAATCTCTAAGGTACTAGATGTGTTGTTGCTACTAGGGAGAAAACAACAATTCTTTGTTCATAGAACAATCGTATTGTTTACTTTACACGCAATTCGTAAAGCAATAATTGGTTGCTTGCAACTTAATACTGGAGGGGGTTCGGATGATAACCTGAAGGTGGATTATTAGTCATAGATGCAGTTGGATATGTATAATGTTGTAATGTCCAATCAAATCTCAAAGGAGTCAAGATGATTAGTATATGCTTGTATGCTTTCTCGATGTTTGTCAATTGCCCCGCTATAATTTGTTCACCAAGCATGTTATCTATCTTAAGGACAGCCACCTCTAGTGAACTATGAACCCCGGTCCTTTCTTTTACATACAATCTACAATCAACTGTTTACTGCTTTGTGTTTACTTTCTGCAAACTATTACTTTCTTCCACTCGATACGTTTAATCCTTTGTTTTTAGCAAAACCGGTGAGATTGACAACCTCATCGTAAGTGGGGGGCAAAGTTCTGTGGTTGTGTTGTGCAGGTCTCCACGTTGCTGCTGGCACCGGTAGTGCGCCCTGCCAATGTTCAGCTAGCTACACCTTTGGGGTGTTTCCTTGCTCCTACTGGTTCGATTAAACCTTGGTTTCATACTGAGGGAAAACTTGTTGTTGTGCTCATCATACCTTCCTCTTTGGGTTCCCCAACAAGCTCGATATATTTTGGGCCATCAGTTATGAAACACAATGGTTTGATGATGAAACTCAGTGAGGCATGAGCCCTTACTTTGATAAAAACTTATGGTTGGGTTTGGATGCGATACCATTCCAATTTTATAGTACAACCACATTACCTGAGTTGGGTAGGGCTTAACTGGAAGTTTATATGTCTTAGTATGGGTTCCCTTGCAGAAGAGGTTGAGCTGAGGCTACCTCGTGAATGAATGTCCACCTATGTAGTGCCCAGGATGGACGATGGCCATGGCTGGGAGGCCAAACTCATAGGGGAGGTGCCTATACTAGGGTGTTTAATTGAAAAGTTAGGATTGATTATCTGCATACCAAGTATGATGATTCAGGATTATCCCTGACGGATGTATCGAATCTTGTGGTGAAAGTGTACCACCTCTGCAGAGTGTCAAACTATTCGAATAGCCGCATCTGCGGTTATGGATAGTTGGAGTGGCCATACTGTTCCATTGCCAGATGTTTTCAAAATGACTTGTGACTTGAAAGACGACTTTGACTTGACCACAATAGAGTTGTGGACATGAAAACTGGTTTCCCACTTAAGTAACCTAGAGAACTAATATAGGCTTTACTATGAAATCCTTATGAAATAAACCTGGCTTTTTGCAAACAAACCTAGAGCTTAAGGTTCCTACTAGATTTTACCTTACTCATGCCAGGGATAGTTTGCGAGTACTTAAAGAGTACTCATGGCTTTGTCCCTAGCTATTCCCATGGCCAGACTATGAGGAGAACTACCCAGAAGATGGACAACATGAGGTCTATGATAACTAGGATCATCTCCCATCGTCAGCATTGCCTGTGACCCTGAAGATGGAGTCTACTATGTTATATTTCCGCCGCTATGATTTGTATTAAGACTGGATCATGAGATCCTTTATTTGTAAGACTATTATGGTTTGTAATGGATGATGTACTACAGTACCAATTCTGTTATGTCTCGCAAAAATGGTAATCTTGGGATTGCGATGTCCGGCATAATAGGCATCTGGATTTAAAAATCTGGGTGTTGACAAAAATATATGTTACTATAACATCTCAAAACTTCAATCGAAGCTTATCAAGATCCAAATCATCAACAAATACTTTGCCAAATTAAAAATGAAAGCATTCATGTGTATGTGCATTTAAATTAGGAATTGATTTGAATTGCCATGGTTCTGTGATCCATTGCTTGTAAAATGTTTCTTAGGTGATTTAAACATCATCTACATCATTCCCAAACTTTTCCTAAAGAAAATCAAATCAAAAACAGTTAAAAAGGAGGAATGTGTCATTTTGGCCATTTTAATCCACTACACTACTTTGAGTGTTCCTAGCACTCATTTCTTAACAGAAACAGTTCATGATCTTTGCACCCCTTGCTAGTACACATAATGAGGTACCAAGGCCCACCTTTTTATCTGCTAAAAACATTCTTTTGCTTATTTTAAATGGCATGTGAAAATTGAATTCAATGCATATGCATAGATCACCCCTATTTGTAAAACCATCAAAATGAGCTCCACTTTCAAAACCCTTGCAACCAGAGACTACCTAGCACTAGTGTAGATCACCCAAAAAATTTGAAACCAAAATTCAAAAGTTTACTTCTTGCGGCCATTTCATCAAACAGGTTGCAGGCACAAATCTGGCCAAATTCAAAACACTATTTTGAGCAGTGATTTTGGTCACCATTTGGGCCTAACTCGGTCCCCTTGTTCCCCCAGTGCAACCCCTACCCTTTGCTAGCCCGGCCAAGCCCTATGCACACGACCAAACGGTCATGGCCATTAAGGCCGAGCACCTTGAGCACCCTCACCGGCGACATCGCGCCACAGCAGCCGCCAGCCTCTCTCACCTTGTCTAGCACGTCGCCAGTGGTCCACCTCCACCGTCCAACCAGCCCCAGCCTAGAGACAGAGACCAGAGCGGCCAAGAACCGCCGCGCCCGGAGCTGGTCGACCATGCCGACGCCGCCCGCAGAGCGCGCCCTGTCCCCGCGTGCACAGACCGCCCCTCGGCCTCACGCTCCTACCGCTCCGCCAGGACCTAGGGAACACCCCAGACACCCCCGCTGGCCGCCCAACGCACCCCAGCCACCGCTCCCCGTCGAACCCGCCGCCTCTGCCGTCCAGAGCGCGTGACGCTCCTGACACGCACAGAGCTCGCCTTGCCGCGCCTTTAAGCCTCAGCGCACCGCCAGGAGATAGGCCACCGTCCCCTACCTTGAGCCACGCCGCTAGCCCCCTGTGCCACCCTCGCCGGAGTCGCCTGCCCACACCGCTCGGTCTCACCGTCAGGCCTATATAAGCCGGCCTCCCCAGCCTCTTTTCTCCACACCCCCTCACTCCCCACCTCTCACTAAACCTCACCCACCTCTCGCCGACACCTCTCGAGCTCTGCCTCGCCGGAATTGGAGCCGGAGCTGCCGTAGCAGGAGGAGAAGGGCGCCTACGATTTAGGGCACCCCAAGCTCCGCCGCAACTGGGCCTCGCCTCGCCGTCGTCTTCCAGCCCGTTTGCCTGCCTCACCAACCTTGCTGGAGCCCTGGTACGCCCCCAGTCGACCCCCACCGCCGTGTCTAGGTCAAGTTCTCGCCGGAGTAATCTGTCGACGACGATGAACCCCCACCGTTAGATCCCCTTTTAATCGTGTGGCCTAGAATGCTAGATACCGTTTTGGTGTTTTTGTGCCGCTGACTGGTGGAGCCCACATCTCAGCTGAGCCCCGTGCCGCGGAGCGCCACTAGGCCGGCCCATGTTCATTCCCGCGCTAGCCCAGCCGTTCAAATTTGGTTTTTTCTTTTTAAGTTGAATCTAGTTTCTATCCTCTAGTTTAACAATTATTCAGAGAGTTTTACAAATCCATTTTGCATGAAAACAATTTTGCCAGAAAGGTATTAAGATGATCTATCCAAGCCCGTTGGATTTAATTCAATTAGAGTTATAGATCTCTCCTAATAAAAATAATAAAATAGAAGCTTTTGCACCTTGCAACATTTTTATAAAATCAACCAAGTTAGCTTTTGAGTTGATTCCAACTCTCAAAAATCACATTTCATCATATCTATCTAAATATGTAATAATATTAAGGTTTACATGCAGTGACTTTGGACTAGTACCAAAATAATGCTATATAGGCATTTCTAGTCACTTTAAATCATTAAATAATAAACTTGAACCAAAGTAATATTGATCCAACCTTTAATTCTCATTCCCATGTGTTAAGATATGTAGTGATGACATGTGTCAATATGATCCCATATTTTAAATGGAGAATATTAAATTTTAGTTAATTTTTCAATGAGTAGAAATTAGTTTTCTAAAATAAAAAGGAGGAAACTATTGAATTAAACTTGTGATGCTTCTGATGAGAATAGATCATCAAATGTGTGTCTTAGAATGCTATTTAGCCTAGTTAAGTATTGTTTGGTGATTGTGTACTCTGTATGTCTTTATAGACGATAGTACCGACCAAGCTTTCGAGGAGGAGGAGTTCTACCAAGAAGAAGAAGAAGAAAACTTCAACCACTGCACTTCTCAAGGCAAGCCACCATTAACAATCCAAGTTAACACTTGCAAGTTGAGTGCTTAGCAAGCTAGGATCAAACTAGATGGTTTAGCTAAGATGCCTTAGGCATGCCTTGATCACACTCCTTTGACTATTAGTGCCCCAAGTCTTATTTACAAGTTTCACCTCCCTTAGTTTACACAAAGTTCTTTACTTGTTTTAAAGGTAGCATAAAAATTATAAAACTTGACCTATTTAGAAACCCTTTAGATGTCATTCTATGGCATGAGATTGAACCCATCTTTTCAGCCTTAGTGAACCCTCATAACTTAGTAGTTTAAAGTAGATCAAAAACTTGAGACACTTTAGATGGGAACACTTGGTGAAAATGAATTATGAAAACCTTGGAATGGTGAGTCATTCTATTGAGATGTTTTGACATGTGTTGAGAAACACAAATGGTTTATGATGGTGAAAATGTTGAGGCATGAGCCTTAACCCTTTTATAAAACTGATGGTTGGATTCGGATGCGATACCATTCCAAATTTACCGGACAACCACACTACCTGAATTGGGTAAGGCTTAGCTGGAAATTTATATGCATTAGTATTAGTTCCCTCGTAGGAGAGGTTTGAGGTGAGGCTACCTCTCAATGTTGTCCACCTATGCAGTGCCCAAGATGACAGATGGTCATGGTTGGGAGGCCATGCTCATAGGAGAGGTGCTTATACTAGGGTGTGTAAAGGGAAGGTTATGTTTGATTATCTGCATACTAAGTATGATGATTCAGGGTTATCCCTGACAGATGTATCGAATCTTGTGGTGAAAGTGTACCACCTTTGTAGAGTGTCAAACTATTCGAATAGCCGCGTCTGCGGTTATGGACAGTTGGAATGGCCATACTGTTTCGTTGTCAGATGTTTTCCAAATAACTTGAAATGAATGATGAATCTTGACTTGACCACAACAGGGTTGTGTTTATGACAATAGCTTCCCAACTTAAGTGATTCTAGAGCTTTACTTTATCTTTCTTTGCTTCAGAACTCAGCATAGGTTTCAAACTTAACTTTGTAGTTAAACTTAGATTTAGCACTTTAATTTAGAACTATATTACTTGTTAGAGGTAGTTTGCGAGTACTTAAAGAGTACTCATGGCTTTTGTCCCTGGCTATTCTCATGGCCAGACTATGAAGGATACTATCAAGATGATGGCCAGCAGGACGGCTATGATAACTAGGACTATCTTCCTTCGTCAGCATTGCCTGTGCCCCTGAAGATGGACCCCACCGCTACGCTTATATTTTATTTCCGCTGCTTGTTGTATTAAGACTGGATCATGAGATCCTTATTTGTGTAAGACCTTATGTATGGTTTGTAATGGATGATGTACTTTGATATCCAATCCGTTATGTCTCGGAAAAATGGTAACCCTGGGATTGCGAGGTATGGCATAACGGGCATTTGGGATTAAAAATCCGGGTGTTGACAAGTTGGTATCAGAGCCATCCTGACCATAGGAGACCCTAGTTAGAATGGACGTCTGAACAAAAACTTAATTTCCAAACCAAAGGAAGTATTTACGAAAAACTATCTCTTCTCTTATCTTGTGGGTTCACTCTTTCTCAAAATTTCATGTTCCTCAAAATTCTTACACTACTACTTAAAATTTGACACACTTGATCACTTCACTAACTTCCTCATCCTAAATTCTTGTAGATGGAGACTCGGTTCAGCAAGTTTTACCAGTTGGGAAACGGAGGTCAGCTGATCTTCGAGAGGGATCTGGACTCACTGACAGAGTTACTGGGACGCCCGCACCCGGAGTTTCTGGGAGCTCAACTTCCAGGACCCCCAGGAGGAGACCTACAGTGGCTAGTCACCGCAGATCTTAGAGGGAGCATTGAAGCACCAACTTCTGGGAGAATTCAGTTCTCTGTGAGAGAGAACAACTGGCTAGATGGATTAGCTAGGGCAATGCATCAAGCTCTCGCACGTCTCTGTGCCCTCGGCGTCAACAAGATCCAAGGAACCCGTTTTGCTCACTATGCAAGACGTGACTTCATGGGAATGCCGATGGAGATGCCAAGTCACCCAGAGTTGAGGCGTCAAGTGGAGAATCTTGACTTCTTGCTTCATGACAGACAGCAGGAACTGGACAATGCTAGAGAGTTAGCCAACCAGAACCGTGCCATTGCCGACCAGAAGGCCCAGACTTTCGCACTGCTTATCCAGGATCACCAGTCTCTTCGCCACCAGCGTGCTAAGAAAGATCGCACCATCGCCCGTCTTCGCAAGAAGGTGGCCGACCTCGAGAAGACCGTCAAGGAGCAGGAAGCTCAGCTTGCCGCCAAGGAAGAAGAATATGAGGGTGAAGACATCCAGGGAGACATGGATTCTTACCTCAGCAATGATGATGACTTTCTGGAGGAGGATGCCGTGGACTTCTACACTTAAGATGAGGACTCCGACTTCATCGACGATGAGTAGATTGCACTAGAGCACTGTCGTAGCATGAGATGTATCAGTCTCACTGTATCGTAGCTTACAGAATGGTTCTTCAAACCATCTGTTTTCCCTTTGATTGTTGTGGTGTGTGTTGTATCGTGTGCTTGCTTGCATGAATGAAATGAAGTTAGTTGAAAAAACTGAGTCTAACTCAAAGTTTTAGATTTTGAAACCCAAAACCATGAACCTTAGAATTTCCCTCTTACCCCTATATCCTTCTCAATCTTCAGATGACTCGTGGAAACCAAGGAGGGAGCAGCTTGTCGCAAGACTCCATGCTGCAGATCTTGCAGAATCTCATCGCAGACCGTGAAGCAAGCAGGGCAGAAAGCCAAGCCAACTTAGCAACACTTCAACTGATCGCCCAGATGGCCCTCAACAACCAAGGGCATGGAAATCAGGATCACCAGGGATCCAAACTCAAAAAATTTCAGAACACCAATCCTCCAATCTTCAACCAATCTGAGAACCCATTAGATGCTGATGACTGGTTACAAACCATGGAAAACAACTTATAAGTTGCAAGAGTTGATGAAAATGAGAAACTTCTCTTCGCCACCCACTATCTGGCAGGAGATGCAAGAGCTTGGTGGAATAGCATCCGCAATATGAACCATGGTCAAGTGATGACATGGGAAGCATTCAAAGTCAAGTTCAGCCGCACCCACGTGCCACAAGGTCTAGTCAACAGAATGAGAGATGAGTTCCACGAATTAAAGCAAGGAAGAATGACTGTGGTGGAGTACCGTGACAGATTCTTGTCACTTGCCAGATATGCACCTGATGAGATCAACATGGAGGCTAAGAAGAAGGAGAGATTCTTGAACGGACTGCATGATGAGATGCAGACTGTCCTCATCAACATCCGTTTCTAGGATCTCAAAGAGCTAGTCGACTCTGCCATTTAGATGGAAGGGAAGATTAACGAGGCAAACGACAACCGCAAGCGTCATATGATGCAGCCGTCTGAATCTAGTAGTTACCAGAAGTACCGTCCCAACCCTTCATCAGGATATGCACCAAGGAACAACCGACCCCCAACGTCTCGCCCAAGCTACCCCAACCATAGCGGAGGAAATGGGAAGCCCAGAGGAAACAATCACAACTCCGGCAATGCCAACAACTTCAACCGTGCACCTCCCAAGAACACCAGCAACAACAACAACAACAACACTGCACCCAGAACTGGCAGCAATGTTGTGCCTGTCGCAGTCAAGGACAAGTCCCAGATCACTTGTTTTGAGTGTGGAGTGAAGTGTCACTACTCCAATGAGTGTCCCAAGAAGACTGCAGCCAATGCCAATGTGAATGCCCTAGCTCAGCAGCAGCGTCGTGTTCAACCAGGAAGAAGATTTGCCCCAGGGAACCCGCACAACCTCAATGGCCGTCTCTTCCACATGAACGCAGAAGAAGCCTAGGAAGCGCCAGATGTAGTGCTAGGTATGTTCTCTGTCAACTCAGTTTTAGCAAGAGTATTGTTTGATTCGGGCGCATCGCATTCATTTGTCACTGAAGAATTTGCATGCACTAGTAAGATTCATCCCACCAAATTGAAGCATGTCATGATAGTTCAAATCCCAGGTTCAACAACCAAAGCTAGAAAAAAATGCAAAGTTGTACCTATCAGAATACATGGGATAGATTTTTATGTCAACCTAATTGTACTTGGAACCAAAGGATTGGAAGTAGTAGTAGGTATGGACTGGATGTCAAGGCATAAAGGACTGATAGACTGTGCTAAGAAAGCCATCACCATGACCAGTAGTTCTGGAGTCACAGTAGAGCATATCTCTAAAACCTTACCCCGTCAATTCAAGTGCAACAAGAGTGTAGCCCTGCCCACCATTGACCAAGTCAGAGAGGTCTGTGAATACCCTGACGTATTCCCAGATGAATTGCCAGGTATGCCCCCGGATAGGGATATTGAGTTTATTATCGAACTAATCCCCGGCACCGGACCCATAGCCCAGAGACCCTATAGCATGAACCCCTCAGATTTAGTGGATCTGAAAAAGAAGTTGGATGCCATGTTAGAGAAAGGCTTAATTCAACCAAGCGCATCACCATGGAGGTCACCAGTGTTATTCGTTGACAAGAAAGATGGAGGCAACCGTCTGTGCACAGATTACAGAAAGTTGAATGATGTCACCATCAAGAACAAGTACCCCTTGCCAAAGATAGAGGATCTATTTGATTAGTTGACTGGAGCCCAGGTATTCTCAAAGATTGATCTTAGGACTAGTTATCACCAACTTAAGATTCATGGAACGGATATTCCGAAGACCGCCTTTACTACTCGCTATGGTTTATACGAGTATACGGTTATGTATTTTGGATTAACCAATGCCCCTGCTTATTTCATGAATCTCATGAATAACATCTTTATGAATTTCCTAGATAAGTTTGTAGTTGTGTTTATCGACGACATCCTTATCTACTCCAAGTCAGAAGAAGAGCATGAGCAACATCTGAGAGTTATCCTAGAAACCCTGAGAGAGCATCAGTTATATGCCAAGTTCAGCAAGTGTGAGTTTTGGCTGAAGGAAGTAGGATTCCTAGGACATATTGTGTCTGCCGGAGGAGTCTCTGTTGATCCCGCCAATATCAAAGATGTCAAAGAATGGGAAGCCCCAACCACTCAAACCCAAGTCCGTGCATTTCTCGGATTAGCGGGATACTACCGCAAGTTCATAGAAGGATTCTCAAGCATCGCTAGACCCATGACCCAATTGTTGAAGAAGGACAAGAAGTTTGAATGGACAGACAAATGTGAAGCCAGTTTCCAGGAGCTCGAGAAGAGATTGATATCAGCCCCAATATTGGTCATGCCAGACATCAAGAAGCCATTTGATGTGTATTGTGATGCGTCCAAGATTGGTCTAGGATGTGTATTGATGCAAGAAGGAAAAGTTATCGCTTATCTGTCTCGACAACTGAAGCAGCATGAGCAAAACTATCCGACTCATGATCTGGAGCTAGCAGCTGTGGTTCTAGCATTGAAGACATGGCATCATTATTTGATGGGCAATCGCTGTGAGATTTACTCAGATCACAAGAGCTTAAAATATATCTTCACTAAGAAGGAGCTGAATATGAGGCAAAGGAGATGGATAGAGTTAATCAAGGATTATGACCTTGACATTCACTATCACCCTGGCAAAGCCAATGTGGTAGCGGATGCTCTTAGCAGATTGTCGTGTAGGCTTAACACCATGATCAAGGAGAAGCAACCAAGTTTGTACGAAGAGTTGGAGCAGTTCAGGACTGAATTAGTTAGCAAAGGATTCTTAGCTAGCATTGAACTTCAACCCACTTTGATTAGCCAAATCAAGGAAGCCCAGAAGGGGAATGAAAGTATCGACGGAATCAAATGTCGTATTGGTACAGGAAAGGTACCTGGATTCACCGAAGATGAAGAAAGTGTACTGTGGTACAAAGGACATATATATGTGCCAGCAGATTCGGAGCTGAAGGAAGTTATCATGAAGGAAGCTCATGATACTCTTTATTCTATCCACCCCGGAGGAACAAAGATGTATCAGGATTTGAAAGAGCAATTTTGGTGGCACAAGATGAAGAGCGAAATCGGAAGCTACATCGCCAAATGTGACATCTGTCAAAGAGTCAAAGAGGAGCATCAGAGACCTGCAGGGCTGTTGCAACCACTACAGATTCTGGAATGGAAATGGGATTCCGTCGGAATGGACTTTATCACCGGTTTACCTACTTATAGTAGGGGAAATGACTCAATCTGGGTCATAGTTGATAGACTGTCCAAGGTAGCCCACTTTATACATGTCAAGACAACTTACCAGAGTGCAAAGTTAGCAGAGCTATACATTGCTAGGATTGTTAGTCTGCATGGAACCCCCAAGACCATCGTATCAGATCGAGGAACCTAGTTTACCTCAAGATTTTGGTAGAAAGTTCAGGAAGGATTAGGAACCAAGTTGAACTTCTACACAGCGTATCACCCGCAAACTGATGGACAGATTGAGAGAGTCAACCAGATCCTAGAGGATATGCTTACAGCTTGTGTGTTGGAAAATGGATCAAAATGGGAAGACTGCCTGCCTTTCGCAGAATTCTCATACAACAATAGTTATCAAGCTAGTTTGCAGATGGCACCATTTGAATTCCTATACGGAAGAAAGTGTCGTACCCCTTTGAAATGGTCGCAAGTAGGAGAGAGTCAGATCTTTGGACCCGACATTCTCCGAGAAGCAGAAGAGAAAGATCACAAAGTCTGTGAGCACCTCAAGACCGCCCAATCCAGACAGAAGAGTTATGCTGACAAGAGAAGGAGAGACCTGACTTTCAATGTCGGAGATTTTGTATATCTCAAGGTTTCACCACTAAAGGGAACTCAACGCTTTAGTATAAAGGGAAAGTTAGCCCCCAGATATATCGGACCCTTCAAAATTCTGAACTGTCGAGGAGAAGTATCGTACCAAATGGAACTGCCTGAAGAGATGTCAGTCATCCATAATCTGTTCCATATCTCGTTACTTCGCAAATGTTTGGAAGTGCCCGAGAAGACGGAAGTTTTCAAGAACATCGATCATAGAGCTGTGGAAATCAACAATGACTTGACCTATAGGGAAGTACCCATCCGTATCTTAGAAGAAGCCTACAGAACCACCAGGACCAGGAGTATCAAGTTTCTCAAGATTCAGTGGAGCAACCATACCGAGGAAGAGGCCACTTGGGAGCGAGAAGATTACATCAGGACAGAGTTCCCAGATCTCTTTAGTTCCTAGTTTTCTTTGTAAATCTCGGGACGAGATTTTTTTTAAGGGGGGAAGGTTTGTAACATCTCAAAACTTCAATCCAAGCTTATCAAGATCCAAATCATCAATTTTAGGGTTAACAAAAACTTTGCCAAATTAAAAATGAAAGCATTCATGTGTATGTGCATTTAAATTAGGAATTGATTTGAATTGCCATGGTTCTGTGATCCATTTCTTGTAAAATGTTTCTTAGGTGATTTAAACATCATCTACATCATTCCCAAACTTTTCTAAAGAAAATCAAATCAAAAACAGTTAAAAAGGAGGAATGGTCATTTTGGCCATTTTAATCCACTACACTACTTTGAGTGTTCCTAGCACTCATTTCTTAACAAAAACAATTCATGATCTTTGCACCCCTTGCTAGTACACATAATGAGGTACCAAGGCCCACCTTTTTATCTGCTAAAAACATTATTTTGCTTATTTTAAATGGCATGTGAAAATTGAATTCAATGCATATGCATAGATCACCCCTATTTGTAAAACCATCAAAATGAGCTCCACTTTCAAAACCCTTGCAACCAGAGACTACCTAGCACTAGTGTAGATCACCCAAAAAATTTGAAACCAAAATTCAAAAGTTTACTTCTTGCGGCCATTTCATCAAACAGGTTGCAGGCACAAATCTGGCCAAATTCAAAACACTATTTTGAGTAGTGATTTTGGTCACCATTTGGGCCTAACTCTGTCCCCTTGTTCCCCCAGTGCAACCCCTACCCTTTGCTAGCCCGGCCAAGCCCTGTGCACACGACCAAACGGTCATGGCCATTAAGGCCGAGCACCTTGAGCACCCTCACCGGCGACATCGCGCCACAGCAGCCGCCAGCCTCTCTCACCTTGTCTAGCACGTCGCTAGTGGTCCACCTCCACCGTCCAACCAGCCCTAGCCCAGAGACAGACACTAGAGCGGCCAAGAACCGCCGCGCCCGGAGCTGGTGGACCATGCCGACGCCGCCCGTAGAGCGTGCCTTGTCCCCGCGTGCACAGACCGCCCTTCGGCCTCAGCCCGCTCCTACCGTTCCACCAGGACCTAGGGAACACCCCCAGACACCCCCGCTGGCCGCCCAACGCACCCCAGCCACCGCTCGCCGTCGAACCCGCCGCCTCTGCCGTCCAGAGCGCGTGACGCTCCCGACCAGCACAGAGCTCGCCTTGCCGCGCCTTTAAGCCTCAGCGCTTCGCCAGGAGACAGGCCACCGTCCCCTACCTCGAGCCACGCCGCTAGCCCCCTGTGCCGCCCTCGCCGGAGTCGCCTGCCCACACCGCTCGGTCTCACCATCGGGCCTATATAAGCCGGCCTCCCCAGCCTCTTTTCTCCACACCCACTCACTCCCCACCTCTCACTAAACCTCACCCACCTCTCACCGATGCAACTCGAGCTCCGCCTCGCCAGAATTGGAGCCAGAACCGCCGCAGCAGGAGGAGAAGGGCGCCTACTAAAATGGAAAAATCATGTTTGAATGGGTGGGCTCTACGCGGGAAACTAATCAGGCCGGCCCAACTACATAGTGCTGGCGCAGCTGGCTACTGATGGACGGGTCCTACTCGTAAGTGACTTAACTAAGCCGAATCGGTAAGTTTCAATCTTAGTCCTACGATTAGAACACGATCTAACGGCTGACGTGCGTCGTCTACATCGAACAGCTCCGGCAAGAACTGGACCCTAACGCGGTGGTGGGGGTTGCATGGGGCTCACCTGGGCTCTAGCTAAGGTCGACGATGGGGCGAATGAGGCTGTCGTCGATGGCGGTTCGAGGCACGGTCATGGGTGGTTGCAATCAACGGGCTCATTTATCCTCTGCAGCGGTGGACTCTGGCCAAATTGCGGTGGTGTGGTGCTCGCCTTGCTCCGAGGAAGGGACGGTGAGGCTCTATGGTGAGTGGGAAGTGGAATGGTGTGGAGATTGAGGGCTGGGGTGGTCTCTATTTATACACCTAGTGTGGCGGTTGGGCGGCATGGTCAGGCTACTCCGGCGACGCTGCCACAGGTTGCAATCGTCACGGTGGAGGGCATGGGTCAAGGCGGTGGACTATGGCAGTCATCATGGAAGTGATGGCACGGTAAGGGGCGCTCTCCATTGGTTGGGATATGTCGGTGCTCTGGGCGGGTACGCAGGCGTTCGTCACTTGGTACGGTGGACACGGGGTGTGAGACGGCGAACGATCATGTTTGGCAGCTCACTAGGGTCATGGCGAACGCGGGTACGGGCGAAGAGAGTGAGGCGCGACGTGTGCGAGCGAGGCGGTTGCGGCGCTCCATCGTGCTCTCGGCATGGCAAGGGTTAAATGGGCGCGGCTGGTCTGGCTCCTTCTCGCCTCGCCGTTAGTCCAGGGGTAGTCAGGGGGTGGCGGTGAGGTCACGCCTACCTCGTGGGGGTCGTGGTAGAGGGCGGCACGGTGCGCTGCAACTGGCTCATGCTCGACCGGCATGGACGGCTCGACATGGGCATGTCACTGGTGCAACGGTGGGCAAAGGGCTCTCCACTGCACGGGAAAGTACCAGGGATGATCTAGGACTATTCAATGGGTTGATTGCAGTATATTTTGTGAGCAAATGACAATTCCAAATAGTGAATAGTTGCTGAGGTTGTACTGTGCATGCCAAGTGTTCGACACAATGGCCACATGAATTCATAATTCGAATTTTTGAAAGATATTTGGTAAGTGATCTTGTTGCTTGCTTGGTAGACTGTGGTTGCTGGGATTTGTCAAGTGGAATTGATTTGAGTGTTTTTTGAGAAAGTGCGATCTATACATATGATCTTCATTCAATTTTGCACTGCCTCTTAAATAGATTTGAATTTAGTTTCTGCCACTTTGTAAAGTTTTCTTGGATTCACTTTTACTTGATCTAGCAAGGGGTGAAAATAATTGGAATTGTTTCTGTTGAAAATTCTTTACTAGGAACACTCAAAGTGGTCTAGTGGATAAGTTTGGCCAAAATGACCATTTCCTTAAATCTCTTATATTTGATTTGTCCTTTATTTGGTTCTGCTTGGAATTTATCAACATGATGTAGTATTCATCTTCAAACCATTCCTTATCACTTGTAACCATCAAACATGGAAATTGCAATCATTCATACACTAATGCAACTCACACATACACTCTTATTAGGTTCTATTATAAAAGTTTTTGTTAACCCTAAACTTGGGTGATTAGAGCTTGATAAGCTTGATTAATATTTTTGGGATGTTACAAACCTTCCCTCCTTAAACAGAATCTCGTCCCGAGATTCGGGAAAACTAGGAACTAAAGAGATTGGGATACTCTGTCCTAATGAAATCTTCTTGTTCCCAAGTGGCTTCTTCTTCGGTATGGTTACTCCACTGGATCTTGAGAAACTTGATACTTCGGGTCCGGGTGGTTCTAAATGATTCTTCCAAAATACGGATGGGCACTTCACGATAAGTTAGATCCTTATCGATATCTATGGCTCTGTGATCGATGTTTTTGAACACTTCGGTCTTCTCCGGAACTTCTAGGCATTTGCGAAGTAATGAGATATGGAACACATTGTGAACGGCTGACATCTCTTCAGGTAGTTCCAATTGATACGATACTTCTCCTCTGCGATTCAAAATCTTGAAGGGTCCAATATATCTGGGGGCTAACTTTCCTTTTAGCAGAAAATGTTGCATCCATTTCAATGGTGATACTTTGAGATACACGAAATCTCTGACATTAAAGGTCAGGTATCGACGTCTCTTGTCAGCATAACTCTTCTGTCTGGATTGGGCGGTCTTGAGGTACTCACGGACTTTTTGAACCTTCTCTTCAGCTTCTCGTAGGATGTCAGGTCCGAACATCTGACTCTCTCCGACTTGAGACAAATTCGAAGGGGTACGGCACTTCCTTCCATATAGAAATTCCAAGGGGGCCATTTGCAAACTGGCTTGATAACTATTGTTGTATGAGAATTCCACGAAAGGCAGACAATCTTCCCATTTAGATCCATGCTCTAGCACACAAGCTCTCAGCATATCTTCTAAGATCTGGTTGACTCTTTCAGTTTGTCCGTCGGTTTGCAGGAGATAAGTGGTGCTGAAATTCAGCTTGGTTCCTAATCCTTCTTGGACTTTCTGCCAAAATCTTGAGGTAAACTGGGTTCCTCGATCTGATACTATGGTCTTGAGGGTTCCATGCAAACTGACTATCCTAGCGATGTACAACTCCGCTAGCTTCGAAATTTGGTAGGTTGTCTTGACGGGTATGAAATGGGCTACCTTAGATAATCTATCGACTATTACCCAAATAGAGTTAATTCCCCTACTATATGTAGGCAAACCGGTGATGAAGTCCATTCCGACGGAATCCCATTTCCATTCCGGAATCTGCAATGGTTGCAAAAGTCCTGCTGGTCTATGATGTTCTGCTTTGACTCTGACAGATATCACACTTGGCTATGTAGCTTTTAACTTCTCTCTTCATTTTGTGCCACCAAAATTGCTCCTTCAAATCCTGATACATCTTCGTTCCTCCCGGGTGGATAGAATAAAGAGTATCATGAGCTTCCTGCATAATGACTTGTTTCAACTCTGAATCTGCTGGAACATAGATACGTCCTTTGTACCACAAAGTTCCTTCTTCATCTTCGGTGAATCCAGGTACTTTTCCTGTTCTGATACGACGCTTGATTCCATCGATACTTGCGTCTCCTTCTGGGCTTCTTTTATCTGACTAATCAAAGTGGGTTGGAGTTCTATGCTAGCTAAGAATCCTTCACTAACTAGCTCCACTCTAAAATTCTCCATCTCCTCATGCAGACTTGGTTGGGCTTCCTTAATCATGGTGTTTAATCTACACGGCAATCTGCTAAGAGCATCCGCTACCACATTGGCTTTGCCGGGGTGTCAAGGTCATAATCCTTGATTAACTCAATCCCTCTCCTTTGCCTCATATTCAACTCCTTCTGGGTGAAGATATACTTCATACTCTTGTGATCCGAATAAATCTCACAGCGATTACCCATGAGGTAATGACGCCATGTCTTCAAAGCTAAAACTACGGCAGCTAGTTCTAGGTCATGGGTGGGGTAGTTCTACTCATGCTGCTTTAGTTGTCTGGACAGATAGGATATAACTTTGCCTTCTTGCATCAACACACATCCGAGACCAATCTTGGATGCGTCACAATACACATCAAAAGGCTTCTTGATATCGGGCATGATCAGAATTGGGGCTAAAACTAATCTCTTCTTGAGGTCTTGAACACTTTCTTCACATTTGTCAGTCCATTCAAACTTCTTATCTTTCTTCAAGAACTGGGTCATCGGTCTTGCGATGCTCGAAAATCCTTCAACAAACTTGCGGTAGTATTCGGCTAATCCAAGAAAAGCGCGGACTTATGTTTGGGTGGTTGGGGCTTACCATTCTTCAACATCTTTGATCTTGGCGGGATCAACAGCGACTCCTCCTGCTGACAGGATATGTCCTAGGAATTCTACTTCTCTTAACCAAAATTCACAATTACTGAACTTGGCATATAACTGATGTTCCCTAAGGGTTTCAAGGATAGTTATAAGATGTTGCTCATGGTCTTCTTCTGACTTGGAATAGATCAAAATGTCATCGATAAAAACAACGACAAACTTATCTAGAAAATTCATGAAAATTTTATTCATGAGGTTCATGAAATAAGAGGGGGCATTGGTTAATCCAAAAGACATGGCATTGTACTCATACAATCCATATCTAGTGGTGAAGGTAGTCTTTGGGATATCTGTTGCACAAATCTTCAATTGATGATAACCGGTTCTAAAATCAATCTTAGAAAACACACTGGCACCAGTCAGTTGATCAAACAAATCCTCTATCTTATGCAAAGGGTATTTGCTCTTAATGGTGACATCATTCAGCTTCCGATAATCCATACAAAGATGGTTGGCACCATCCTTCTTATCAACGAACAAAACAGGTCATCTCCATGGCGATCCACTGGGTTGAATCAGTCCTTTTCCCAGCATATCATCAAGTTGCTTCTTGAGCTCCACTAGTTCAGATGGGTTCATATAATAAGGTCTCTGAGCTATGGGTCCGATTCCAGGGATTAGTTCAATGATGAACTCGATATCCCAATCTGGGGGCATACCGGGCAATTCATCTGGGAACACATCGAGGTATTCATAGACTACTCTAACTTGGTCAATGGTGGTCTTGGCTAGACTCTTGTTGCACTTGAATTGATGGGGTAAGGTCTCAGATACATGTTCTACTGATACTCCGGTGCTACTGGTCATGGTTATGGCTTTCTTAGCACAGTCGATTAATCCTTGATGTTTCGACATCCAATCCATTTCTAGTACTACTTCCAAACCTTTGGTTCCAAGTACTATTAGATTGGCATAAAAATCTATCCCGTGGATTCTGATGGGTATGGCTTTGCAAACTTTTCTAGCTTTGGTGCTCAAACTAGGGAATTGAACTATCATAACATGCTTCAGATTTGTGGGTTGAATCTTACTAGTGCATGCAAATTCTTCTGTAACAAACGAGTGCGATGCTCCAGAATGAAACAACAATCTTGCTAATACTGAGTTAACAGAAAACATACCCAGCACGACATCTGGCACTTCCTGGGCTTCCTCAGCATTCATGTGAAATAGACGGCCATTATGGTTGTACGGGTTTCCTGGGGAAAATCTCTTTCCAGGTTGGACACGATGTTGCTGCTGGGCACATGCACTCACATTGGTTGATGCGGCAAGCTTCTTGGGACACTCTTTGGAGTAGTGACCGGTGACTCCGCATTCAAAACAAGTGATCATTGACTTGTCTTTCCCTGTGACAGGCACAACATTGCTTCCAGTCCTTGGGGCAGTATAGTTGTGGTTATTGTTGGACTTGGGCGGTGCACGGTTGAAATTTTTGGAGTTGCCGGGGTTGTTGTTGTGGTTTCCTCCGGGCCTTGGGTTTCCTCCTCCACGTTTGGGATAGTTCGGGCAGTTCATTGGGGGTATGTTGTTGTTTCGGGGTGCATATCCTGCAGATGGGTTGGGGCGATACTTCAGGGTATGGTGGGGTCTTGGTTGGTGCATCATTCGATGCTTGCGGTTCTCACTGGCCTGGTTAATCTTGCCTTCCATCTGGATTGCAGAATCCACTAAGGCTTCTAGGTCATCAAAGGGGATGTTGACTAGCACTGTCTGCATCTCATCATGCAGACCATTCAGGAATCTTTCTTTCTTCTTGGCTTCTGTGTCAATATCGTCAGGTGCATATCTAGCTAGTGACAAAAATTTGTCATTGTACTCAACTACCGTCATCCTTCCTTGCTTCAGTTCTCGAAATTCATCCCTCATCCTCTTGATCAGACCTGGGGGCACATGGGTTTTGCTGAACTTGAGTTTGAACTCCTCCCAAGTCATCATCTGACCTCCATGCATTGTTGGGGTACTATTCCACCAAGATCTGGCATAGCCGGACAAATAGTGGGTAGCAAATAGCACCTCATTTGCATCAACTCCTGTAACTTCTAGATTGTTTTCCATGGTCTGCAGCTAATCATCTGCATCTAAGGGCTCTTCAGACTTGCTAAACATGGGTGGGTTGGTATTCTAGAAGTTCTTAAGTTTGGATCCATGATGATCTTGGTTTCCATGGCCTTGATTATTGTGAGCCATCTGGGCTATCTGTTGAAGAGTGGCTAAGTTGGCTTGACATTCAGCTCTGCCAGCTTCATGATCAAAAACTAGCATTTGCAGAATTTGCAACATTGAGTCTTGAGATGAACTGCTTCCTCCAGGATTTCCACGAGTCATCTGAAGATTGAGATAGATAGTGAGACAAGAGGGAAATTTCTAAGGTTCATGGGTTTGTTTTCAAAACATTAAACTTTGAGTTTGTCTCAGGTTTTGGAAACCAACGACTTCTTTTCATTCATTCATTCATGTCACACCATACAAACACACACCACAACACAAATAGAAAATAGATGGTTTTAGGAACCATTTTGTGAAGCTACGATACAGTGGGACCGGGTACATATCACACCTATGGTAGTGCTCAAGTGCGACTAATCATCATCTATGAAGTCAGCATCATCCTCATCAGTGTGGTCCTCCATGGTCTCGTCCTCTAGGTAGTCATTGTCATCACTAAGGTAAGAGTGAATATCCCCCGGATGTCTTCACCTTCCTCCTCCTGCAGTTCCTCCAGCTGGATCTCCTGGTCATGGACGGTTTCCTCCAAGGTTGCTATCTTCTGACGAAGACGGGCGATGGTATGATCCTTCTTGTCATGTTTTTGATCAAGAGACTTGTGATCCTTGGCGAGAATGGCGATGGTTTGCTTTCTCTCAACAGCTTCAGCATTGCTCTGGTTGATGTGATCACGGGCATTATCTAACTCCTTCTGTGTCTCATGGAGCATGAAGTCCATGTGATCCACGTAATGCTTCAACTCTAGATGGGCTGGCACGGATAGAGGATGTCCTGAAGAGTCACGTCTTCCATAGTGCGCAAAACGGGTTCCAATGATCTGATTGATGTTCTGAGTACATAAGCAAGTAAGAGCTTCTTGCATCGCCCTGGCTAATCAATCTAGCCAATTGTTCTCCCAAACACTGAATTGGATCTTGTCGGAAAGAGGTGGCTCCATCTTGCCTCTGAGGTTGTCAATGACCAACCACTGTAGCTCTCCTCCCACGTGATTGTTGAGTTATGCCCCGAAGAACTCCGGGTGCGGGCATCCGAGATACTCTGCAAGTGCATCTAGATCCCTCTCAAAGATCAGGTGGCCTCCGTTGCCCAGCTGATAGAACTTAGTGTATTTGACTTCCATCTACAAGAAGGTAAGATGAGTAAGTTAGTGGAGTGTTTCAAGTGTGTCAAATTTTAGGTAGATTTGTAAGAGTTTTGAGTAACAAGTGATCTCTTTTTGAAAGAATCTTGGGGATAAGAATGAGAATAGGTTTTTGTAACTACTTACTTTCTTTGTTTTGAAGATAGGTTTTTTAGGTGTCCATTCTAACTAGGGTCTCCTATGGTCAGGATGGCTCTGATACCAACTTGTCAACACCCGGATTTTTAAGTCCAGATGCCAATTATGCCATACATCGCAATCCCAGGATTACCATTTTTGCGAGACATAACAGAAGTGGTACCACAGTACCTCATCCATTACAAACCATAATAAGGTTATTACAAACAAAGGATCTCATCATCCAGTCTTTAATACAATCAAAGCAGCGGAAAGTAAACATAGCGGGGCTTCATCTTGAGGGTCACAGGAAATGCTAACGATGGGAGATGATCCTAGTTGTGATAGACCTCCTGCTGTCCATCTTCCAGGTAATCCTCCTCATAGTATGGCCATGGGAATAGCCAGGGACAAAGCCATGAGTACTCTTTAAGTACTCGCAAACTAACACTAGTATAAGTAAGGTAAAAGCCAATAGGAATCTTAAGCTCTAGGTTGGTTTTGCAAAAAGCCAGATTTACTTCATAAGGGTTTCAAGAGTAAAGACCTAATTTAGTTCTCTATATCACTTAAGGGGAAACTAGTTTTCATGTCCACAACTCTGTTGTGGTCAAGTCAAGGTCATCTTTCATGTCACAAATCATTTTGAAAACATCTGACAACGGAACAGTATGGCCACTCCAACTGTCCATAACTGCGAACGTGGCTATTCGAATAGTTTGACACTCTGCAGAGATTGTACACTTTCACCAAAAAATTCGATACATCCATCAGGAATAACCCTGAATCATCATACTTTGTATGCATATAATCAAACTTAACCTTTCAATTACACACCCTAGTATAGGCACCTCCCCTATGACTTTGGCCTCCCAACCATGACCATCTGTCATCTTGGGTACTAGATAGGTGGACATTCATCACGAGGTAGCCTCAGCTCAACCTCTTCCGCAAGGGAACCAATACTAAGACATATAAACTTCCAAACAAGCTCTACCCAACTCAGGTATTGTGGTTGTACAGTAAAATTGGAATGGTATCGCATCCGAACCAAACCATTAGTTTTTATAAAGGGTCAAGGCTCATGCCTCAACAATTTTATCACCAACCATTGTGTTTCTCAACACATGTCAAAACATTTCAATAGAATGAATCATCATTCCAAGGTTTTCATAATCATTTTCACCAAGTATTCCCATTTAAAGTGATCAAGTTTTATGCTTAGCACTAGCCACTAATATTGAGGGTATTCACTATTTGAGGGTTCTAATCTAGTATAAGTATCCAAGACTAATCCTATGATATTGATAGGATCCATTCTATTTTCCACTACTCACAATTCATTAACAAAGTAAAAATAGTAGTAAAGGGGAAAGTAAAGCTTGGAGTAAAACTGGGAATTGGTAAAGTTGCATAACCAGGTATGCCTAGTGCATCTGGTATAAGGGGCTTGCATATATAGTATGCATAGTTCTAGCTTGCACTTAGTGATGGCTTGCCTTGAGCAGAGCAGTTGTTGCAGCCGTTGAAGTTTTCCTCCTCCTCGAAGTACTCCTCTTCGTTGAATCCCGGGTCGGTACTAGCGTCTATAAATACATTCAACACCAAACAACACTTCACTACTCCTATTTAGCACACAAGGCTCATACTAGATGATCTAATATCATCTCCATCATTCCATGTTATAATGGCACATTTTTATTTCTCTTTAATGAGAAAAGTAATTTCTACTCATTGAAATTGTTTAAGATTTAATATTCTCCAACTATAATATAGGTTCATATGACCATGTCCTCGTCATATATTCTCAAGCTTGGGAATGTGATTTAAAAAGGGTGGTCATGTATTTCAAGATTTAATATTACTATTTAATAAGATTTAAATTACGAGAAAAGCCTATATAGCCTTCTTTTAATACTAGTCCAAGTTTAATATTTGTAAAACCAAATGTTTTTACATATTCAGGTAGAGCATGGAAAATGTGATTTTTGAGAGGTGGAATCATCTCATAAGCATTTATAGTTTATTTTAGAACAGTGTTTGAAGTGTCAAAAGTCTCTGTCTTGTTATTTTTGGTATAGGTGATCTATCATTCAAATTGGTTTGAATCCAACGGGAGTGATTACATAATTTCAATACCTTTCCAACAAAATTGGAATCATGCATTTTGGTTCAGTGAATCTCTTTGAATTGATTTGTGAATCTACTGAGAGAATCTAGTTTTAACTAAAATGGAAAAATCCTATTTGAATGGGTGGGCTCTGCACGGGAAACTAAACGGGCCGGCCCAACTGCACAGTGCTGGCGCAGCTAGCTACTGAAAGATGGGTCCTACTTGTTAGTGACTTAACTAAGTGATGACCCACAAGTATAGGGGGTGTATCGTAGTATTTTTGATAAGTAAGAGTGTCGAACCCAACGAGGAGCAGAAGGTGCTGGCTAGTGGTATGGATCAGGAATTATCTGCAAATACTTAGCAAACGGATTTTTAGGGGTTTTTGATAATTCAAGTAAATAAAGTACGAGTAAATAAAAGACAATGAGAATAAATGCAGCAAGTGGCCCAATCCTTTATTCAGCAAAGGACAAGCCGGTTGTATTACTTAAGATGACCAAACGTTCTCGAGGCCACACGGGAATATCGTCAAGTGCTTTCGCTTCATATAGTTGATTAATCTTCTTCAGTTTGCTAAGTGTTGTGTGGGTGAACCTGTGCTAATGTACCGACCTTCCTAGGACTAATACATACTTGTGATTATACCCCTTACAAACATCCGTAAGTACAAGAAAGTAATTAAGGTAAACCTAACCACAACTTTAAACTCTAAGACCCTTACATCCCTTGTGCAATGGTTTCCTAACGGGGATTCAGGTTTCTGTCACTCCGACAACCCCTACGATTAGTAGCCAAATACAAAATGCATTCCCCTAGGCCCATATGGGTGAAGTGTCATGTAGTCGACGTTCACATGACACCACTAGAAGAAGTACACCACAACTTAAATATCAAACTATTGAATCTTTCTCAACACAATTCCACTACTAACAACATGACTTCTCCCATGTCCTCAAGAACAAACCGAACTACTCACAAGACATCATATGGATCATGATTAGAGATGGAATAATGATGTATAACAATCTGAATATAAACAATAATTCAATGGTTCCACTCAATAGCATCAACTACAAAGAGTAATCAACACCGAGAAAGTTTCCCAAAGAACTATGTAAGATTCAACCCAATTGTTACAGCGGTATTGAGATGGTGATGATGGTGTTGGTGATGATGATGGTGGTGATGATGATGATGATGATCCCGATGAAGTCCAGCTTGATGGTGGTGTTGATGGCGACGATCTCCCCTCTCCGGGAAGGAATTCCCCCGGCAGAAATCTGTCTGTCGGAGAGATCTTTCTCTCTCAGTGTTTTCCGGCCCGCAGAGGCGGCGGAATCTTTCTGTGGTCGCTCCCCGAGTATTAGGGTTTAGGGTGGATAATATACGCCAGAGGGGAGAGCTGGAGGTGGACCAGGGCGGCCACACCACCTGGTAGCACGGCCCAGGGTGGCCCGCGCCAGGGGGTGGTGTGGGCCCCCTGTGGCCCATCTCCACTCCTCGGATTTTCTGGCAGCCTTCATCTTCCGGAAAAATAAGGTTTTCCATATATTTTCTCGGATTTTCTGATCTTCGTGAATTTAGCCTCCAAACAGCACCTTTTCCAGCAGAATCCTGACTGCAGCGGTCCACGCTCCAAAAGTCATCAACCATGCAAAAATAGATGAAATAACATAAGTATCACCTCTCAATACGAAATATATCAATGAATAATAGTGAATTAAGACATAGAATAGTGATGCAAAATGGACGTATCAACTCCCCCCAAGCTTAGACTTTGCTTGTCCCCAAGCAAAACAGAGCTCAATAAACATGGCCTCGGGTTTATGGAGTGAAGAGTCGATAAAATAATACGGACAAGAAGCATCACATTCATCAATACATAAGTCATAATAGAAGAAAACTCACTATTATATAACTTAACTTGCAATAAGTAAAGGAAACACAATAAAGATACATAGAGAGAATCATAATTGGTAATGGCAAACTTAGCTCTTGGTCAAAGAATAGTTAACAATTTGCTAGAGTTCACAAATAACTGGTTTTCAATGATAGCTTTCAAAGTAGTAAACACCAAGATAATAGCAATGTGCAAAACAAAGATATAACACTCCTAGTTTTAGTAACAGCAATTAGGGTTTGATTTGTGCATAGCATGAGCATCATCTTCTTTAAATAAATGCATGGAAGAAAACAAAACCCTAAAACCCTAGTTTCTTATCTCTCTCAAAATAAGTCAAAATGGTTTTGATAATTTGAAAAGTACAAAAGTTGTGGAACCCCAATGGTTATAAAGGGTCCCCACAGTATTTTAACGGTTTACCAAAAGTCTCTAGTATTTTTGAAATACACGAAGCAGATTTGAATTCAAATACAAAAAGAAAAGAGAGCAAACTATTTGGAAAATAGTTTTTCTAAAAAAAATAGAGCCAGCAGAGCAGCCCAGGCCGAAGCCCACCTTCCTTCTCTCTTGTCTGCTGCCCAGTGCGCAAACCAACAGCCTCCTTGCAAACTTTGGCGCGGCCCATGCCCAGCCCAAGCTAGCCCAACTAGAGCCCATACCGGTTCAACCGTGTATCCTCGTCGTCGTCTTTGCTGACGACGCAGAGCACCTCGCTGGTCGCACCTCCGCCGCTCGCCGGCGTAGAGATGCCCGCCGTGCGCCAAGATCAACGCCACCGCCCGCTGGTGCCTATAAGGACCCCGCCTCACCCCTGGAGAACCCTAGCCCGTCACTCTCCCCATCTCCCTTATCCTCTCCCGACGTGGCCGAACCCTAGCCCCCAGACCTCGCCGGCGTCCTGCTGTTCCCAACCACCCCTCGTCGTTCTGAGGGTACCATTAGAACTGCCTCGTCGTCCTTGTTCTCCTCCTCGAAGCATGCTTGTCGGGATGGCCTGGGTCGCCGGAATCGGGCCCATCTTCCCCGGCACCAACGAGTGCCGTCATAGCCATCACCGCCGTTCCCGACCTCGCCCGGCCTCGCCAAGCCCTCCATCGTCCTCCTGGTGAGCCGTTGGTGCTCGTGCACTACTTCTCTGTCTCCCTCTCACCAATGTCGCTCTATCGCCGTTCACCTTCTGCCGCCGCCGCTCGCCGTCATCGTGCCGCTGTCTCCGGTGGCCAAAACACAGCGGCGCCGCTAGTTTCTTGCTCCCCGCGTCGCCCTCTCTCGAATGCCCCTGGCCTCGCTCGCTCCCATGCCCCCAATCGCTAGGTCCACCATCGACCCGAGGAGAAGTTCCATGGCTGACGTCAGCATGACGTCAGCGTGATGCAATTAAGCCTTTTCTTTATTTAATCTTTTTTGTTTTTGTTTTATTAAATAAAATTGCTGACAGGTGGGCCCTGTCTGTCAGGGTTTTATTCATTTTGGAAATAATTTCTGAAATTATTAAACCTCTGACAGGTGGGACCAGTTGTAAAATAATTTATAATATCCAAAAATGTTTAATTGTTTTTAAAATGATTTAAAAGTGGATTAAAATTGAGAAAAATCATAACTAATTCATTTTAAATCAGAAAAATATGTATAATATATCAAAATGTTCAGAAAAATGAGATCTATCTCATAGAATCAAAGTCATGCATCATTGTAACAACTAAAACGATTTCTTTAGTGAAACCCTAATAAACCCCTCTCATATGCCTCCGGAGTTTATCCGAAGTGCTATCTAGGGCATTTCGACTCCGCTTAAAATGATTCATATATCTTTAGGGTTTGGTGTAACCCCTTTAAATATGTCATATCATCATTTTTGATTAAGCATTGCATCGATGCCATGTGTTGATTGTCGCTTTCGTTTCTGGTGTTTCTGCTTCTTCTCGGTATACCTCGGAGTTGATGTGAGCAACGAGATCGAGTCCAACATTGAAAACCGAGATCAACACCATCAAAGGTTATCGACGAATGACGCCAAGAAGATGAACCTGAAGTTCTATATCTGAGTATCAACAGGCAAAGGCAAGCAAAACCCCACACATGATGTAATCCTATGATTTCAAAGTATTTCATTCTTTCCATGTGCATACGATTCCAAAGTCTTTTATCGATAGATAGAGTAATCCTATCTTACGCATGTTACCTTTGTAGCCTATACTCCCTGATCCACTGCTCCTAGCATAACTATGGTTTGGCTTATGAGCTTCACTAGAGCTATTTATATATGTTGTGCTTAGCCAAGCTTAGTTGTTACCGCTGGTCCATCCAGTTGATGAATCAGAGCTGCGAATGAACCTAGTTGGACAGGATGACGTGGTATGATCAGAGATGAAAGTTAAACATGCTAAGGCTTGTATGGGAGGCCACGTTGGGTTATGGTTTTTGTAGTCTCATGCTCGCCACCACTAGGATCTGAGTTCTTGCCTCTTGAACCAAGACGAGCGTACAGCCACACGGGGTTTATGTGGACCCCTCCGCTGATTAACTTGCTTAGTAGATTCCATGAGTCACATAGTTTGGGTGTTCCATTCGACATATGCATTCTAGTTGTTCTTGAAGGAGGTGGAGGAGGTGCATTCATACAGGTAGGTAAGCGTGGCTGGGAACAAGAGAGACACGGCCTCCGTAATCTTGTTTCCCGCACACATCTCTAGGGACCGGCTTCGGGACTTGACCCGTTACGGCGGCATCTCCTTAGGGTGTGACTCATGGTCTCAGCGAACGCAAGGTAAAGGTCATAGACAACCACCCTCTGTCGGACTTCCAAGAAAGAGGGCTAATCTATAGTGGCATTAAGAGTCGGTTGGTACGTGTGGGTAAAGTTGTGCACCCCTGCAGGGTATTAACCTTTTCGAAAAGTCGTGTCCACGGTTATGGACGACTTGGGAACGGATTCAAAGATCATAGAGAACTATAACCTGATCGTAAAACTTGGCAAGTTAGGTAATGTGTGCTTAAGGATGCTTCCTCAGGGATCGAGGGGGTGATCCTAGTTGATAGTTTCAGCTAATAAAGTTTCGGTGGATATCAAGAGATGATCAAGTTAGAGAAATTGTTTTCCTATCCCCTTTTAAAAGGTTCTATGTAGTCGAGCTTCTTCTCCCTCTTTTACAAACAAAAATAGCTTTATGCAAAGTAACCCCACCAGCCATAAGTCTTGCGGAGTACACCCTGTACTCAGCCTTGCTTTGTTGATACTTTTGCAGCAGGTAAGTGCTACCATAGAAGATGAGTTCTTTACAGCATCGACATCGACGGGGAGCTTGGGGTTCTCGGTCGGCAACCTGGAATCTATGGATTGGGACGTCATCGTTATGCTTTAGGCATCTTAGGCCCTTTGTTAAGTTTGCTATATTTAATAGCATAATTTTCCTTCCGTTGTTTGATGTTTGTGGTCAGTTACCTCTGCATGTAATAATTTGGTTCTTCGCTCAAATATGAGCTTGCTGTAATAACTTGTATGTCGTAGGGTCACTGTAATGTTACCGATTCTTCCTCTGTATGCTTCCGAGATTAGGTTAGGATTATATCAGACAGAGGTCTAGGATTTTTTTAGCCCTAATCCCGGGGGTGTCACAAAAGAACATAAGAAACATGATTGAATAAATCATCATATGAATGAATGAAACACAACAACTCAAAATACTTGCTGAGATAGAAGGGAATAGGTTTACTGACTCAACTGAAAAGTAAAAGAAAGGACCTTTGTAAAGGGAAGCAGGGATTTCAAGTTTCATAAAGAGCTCCCAAAAATTATGATACTTATTAGCTTCCAGCTCTCATTGCCCCTATCATAAGCATATTTAGGTGATTAAGGTTAAAGTGATCAAATATGAGGATATGCTTGACAAGTTGTAAGTTGAACATCTCAAGTCCCTTGAATACGAGGGCCGCTCTGCACGCTAATCAAGTTTAGTCACCGGTAAGTTCTTGTCATAGTAAGCACATGTGTATCATGGAGAACCGCCAACGGGGTACCCCTTGCCCGATGATACGGAAGAATCCCCATATCAAAATGACAAGGCAAGCAGACAACGAGCATCTTAGCAATCTTCTTATTTACCATGGGAATATGGTGCTTTTTTCTTTCTTTTCCTCTTTTCTCATCTCTTTTTTTCTTTTTCTCTTTTCCTCAATCTCTATCTCTTTTTTTATAAGAAGAATGCTTCATAGATGCTCATTATGGTTACGCTGCAGGTTTCCACCATGACAGCATGGATTATACCGGCGGCCCAAGTGTTTCTCTAACACACATACACAACTCAATGGACTTACAAGCTCCCCTTTCATTTCACACCGACGACATCCATAGACAGAAGAACATGATATCAACTAGGTACAAAGTACCAGTGCAATGTTGAAAACGTTCCCCATGACAGCATGGTTCTGCTAATTCCCAATTTACAAAGTGCAAGCATATACGCAACATAGATGGGCACAATGGTTCAAGTTTATTAGATGCAAGAAATTAAAGTGTGCCATCAAGTTCGTGAGAGCTTTAATCACTAATTTTCACATACAAGTTTAATTTGGAAGGTAGATAAAAACATGAATTTACTTGGAATAGCAATAATGCTAATAGGTAGGTATGGTGGACACAAATGGCATAGGTTTTGGTTTAAGGATTGGATGCACGAGAAGAATTCCTCTCGGTATAGGTTTTTGGCTAGCAAGGCTGGGTAGCAAGTATAAGAGTTGAAGGAAACAAACAAACATACAAGCGATAAAAACAAACATGCAATCTTCCTTGGAATCACAAAAGATCTTAACTAGAGAATACTAAACTTATGAGCAAATCAAGAAAGAAAGATGATGAAATTATATTTCTTTTAAGAGCACTTTTATCTTTTTTATTCAACTCTCAAAAATAGTGTTGCTACTGACCAAGCCAGATTTGCCAAAACCAACTAAATTAACTCAATGATCCCAAAGTGATACCAATACTAACAACAAGATCAATCATATAACCATGAATTGAAAACTAATATAAGATATGCAAAAGAGTAAATGATAAAACTTCTTTTTACTATTCCATAACGGCAAATCACACCAAGGGATACATATCTAACGAGAGAGGGGACACTTCCATAATGCAAACAATCCTACATGATAACTTCTCTATTCATGATATGACTCTACTAAAAAGGTAAAAAGATAGAAGATAGTGATGTGATACCGCGGCACTCCCCCAAGCTTGGAACAAACCAAGGGGATGCCAAAACCTGATGACGAATTACTCCTTCGGTGGTGGTGGTATTCTCTCGATGAGCTTTTTGATCAATTTACCCAAGTCCTCAATCTCGAAGGTGAGAGTACGAATCAACTCCGAGTTGTGCTCGATGCGGTGCATGATCATGTCAGGTTGTGAATCCTAGCTCTTGTGATTCTTTCCCCACTCTCCTTCCTTGCGGTCTTCTTTTCCTGCATGGTTATGGATAAAGGTATGGAAGGGACTATTGGTACTTGGAGAAGGCGTCCGTGGTGCCAAACAGTGACGCGGAGGCTTCCCTCCAGTTGACATCCGTGCAGTCCTTCTAATCCTGGCAGGGTTCGCCAGCACTCCAATGCTTGCAATGGTGGTGCCAGTGTGCTTTGCCTCCTCTTCATCTCCACTCTTGATCTCCTTCTCCTGCCCGGGGTCTTGGAGATCCTCCTCCATAGGCTCCTTTCCCTTATCCTTGGCGGACACCATTGTGCTTCTAAGCTTTCAAGAATAGTTCCTGGCAGAAATAGATCGAAACGAAAACACGATGAGAACATGATATACGAACCTCGGGGGATCCGGGGGATTATGTATTACGAAGTTTCACAACAAGAGGAAGGTACTGGGAGAAAACGGGTCGGAGACAGAGTCCGGGGCGGCCACACCATCTGGTGGCGTGGCCAGGGGTGGGCCCGCGCCACATGGTGGTGTGAGCCACCCTGGCTCCGTTTCTGTCCCTCTTTCGCTTCGTAGCTTTCTTGTTGGCTAAAAACTACAAAAATATAACTAGACAGATCTTTTGCGGAACTTTTCTTACCAGAACTATTACCTATTCGAAAATGGACTCTGCAGGTCTCTGAATTTGGTTTTTGATAAATTTTTCTGGAGTTATGACTTGAAAAGCATCAACATCTTCATTATAAGAATCTCCAGCAATGTAGTGCTTAAGTCGCTGCCCATTCACCACTTGTGTAGTGTTATTTTAAAGAAGAAATCTTTATTGCTCCTGAACGGTACACTTCTTCAATACCGAAAGGTCCTTCCCATTTTGACAGTAGTTTTCCTGCAAAAAATCTAGATGAGACCTATACAATAGAACTTTCTCACCAACATGGAATTCTCTCTTAAGTATTCGCTTGTCATGCCATCTTTTGACTTTTTCCTTAAAGAGTCTAGCATTCTCATAGGCTTCACTCCTCCATTCATCCAAAGAAATTAAGTCAAATAATCTTTTTTCACTAGCAAGCTTACAATCTCTATTAAGTTCTTTAACTGCCCAATAAGCTTTGTGTTCTAATTCTAAAGGTAGGTGACAAGCTTTCCCATAAACCATTTTATAAGGAGACATCCCCATAGGGTTTTTATAGGCAGTCCTATAAGCCCATAAAGCATCATTCAACTTTTTAGCCCAGTTTTTTCTAGATCTATTAACAGTCTTTTGCAAGATGGATTTAATTTCTCTATTTGATAACTCTACTTGCCCACTAGTTTGGGGGTGATAAGCTGAAGCAATTCTATGATTAACATCATATTTAGCAAGGGTCTTTCTAAAACCACCATGAATGAAATGAGAACCTCCATCAGTCATGAGATACCTAGGCACTCCAAACCTAGGAAAGATAACATCCTTAAGCATTTTTAGGGAGGTCTCCCCGTCAGCACTCTTCGTAGGTATGGCTTCTACCCACTTAGTAACATAATCAACGGCAACAAGAATATGAGTATAACCTTTCGAGGCAGGAAAATGACCCATAAAGTCAAATCCCCAGCAATCAAAGGGTTCAATAACTAGAGAATAGTTCATAGGCATTTCATTGCGTCTAGAGATATTACCAACACGCTGACACTCATCACAAGATAAAACAAATATTCTTGCATCTTTAAAAAGGGTAGGCTAGTAGATACCTGATTGTAGAACCTTTTGTGCAATTCTATCTCCCGCATGATGTCCTCCATAGGCACTACCATGACATTTCCGCAATATCTCCTTTTGTTCGTATTCTGGAACACATCTTCGCATAATACCATCCACTCCTTTATACAAATGTGGGTCATCCCAAAAATAATGCCTCAAATTGTAAAAGAACTTCCTTCTTTGCTAAGCTGTGAAAGTTGGAGGCAAATACTTGGAGACAATAAAGTTAGCATAGTCAGCATACCAAGGGCTCCCTCGTGAGCTTACCCCTATTGCGGCCAACTGTTCATTCGAGAAACTATCATTAACAGGCATAGGATCAAAAGAGATGTTTTCCAATCGAGATAAATTATTAGCTACATGATTTTCAGCACCTTTCATGTCTACAATATATAGGTCAAACTCCTGTAAGAGTAGCACCCATCTAATAAGCCTAGGCTTAGAATCCTTCTTCGTCATAAGGTACTTAATAGCAGCATGATCAGTATGAATGGTGACTTTTGAGTCTACAATATAAGGTCTAAACTTATCACAAGCAAAAACGACAGCTAAGAATTCTTTTTCAGTGGTAGAATAATTCCTTTGAGCAGCGTCAAGAGTCTTACTAGCATAATGAATAACATTTAACTTTTTATCAATTCGTTGCCCAAGGACAGCACCTACAGCAAAATCACTAGCATCACACATTATTTCAAAGGGTAAACTCCAATCAGGAGGTTGAACGATAGGAGCTGTAGTTAAAGCCTTCTTAAGAGTTTCAAAAGCATCCTTACAATCATCAAAAACAAAGGATACATCTTTTTGAAGAAGATTGGTGAGGGGTTTTGATATCTTAGAGAAATCTTTAATAAATCGTCTATAGAAACCAGCGTGACCAAGGATACTACGAATACCTTTGATGTCTCTTGGACATGGCATTTTCTCAATTGCCTCAACTTTAGCTCTATCAACTTCTATGCCTCTTTCAGAAACCTTATGTCCAAGTACAATACCTTCATTAACCATGAAGTGGCATTTCTCCCAAGTAATAACAAGATTAGTTTCTTCACACCTCTATAAAACTTTATCAAGGTTGTCGATGACCCACAAGTATAGGGGGTGTATCGCAGTATTTTCGATAAGTAAGAGTGTCGAACCCAACGAGGAGCAGAAGGTGCTGGCTAGTGGTATGGATCAGGAATTCTCTGCAAATACTTAGCAAACAGATTTTTAGGAGTTTTCGATAAAGCAAGTAAACAAAGTACGAGTAAAAAAAAGATAGTGGAAATAAATGCAGCAAGTGGACCAATCCTTTATGCAGCAAAGGACAAGCTGGTTGTATTTCTATAGATAACCAAACGTTCTCGAGGACACATGGGAAGACTGTCAAGTGCTTTCGCTTCATATAGTCGATTAATCTTCCTTAGCTTGCTAAGTGTTGTGTAGGTGAACCTGTGATAATGTACTGCCCCATCCAAGACTAATACATACTTGTGATTATACCCCTTGCAAACATCCGTAAGTACAAGAAAGTAATTAAGGTAGAAACCTAACCACAGCTTTAAACTCTAAGACCCTTACGTCCCTTGTGCAATGGTTTCCTAACGGGGGTTCAGGTTTCTGTCACTCTGGCAACCCCTACGATTAGTAGCCAAATACACAATGCATTCCCCTAGGCCCATATAGGTGAAGTATCATGTAGTCGACGTTCACATGACACCACTAGAAGAAGTACACCACAACTTAAATAACAATCTATTGAATCTTTCTCAACGCAACTCCACTACTAACAACAAGACTTCTCCCATGTCCTCAAGAACAAAACGAACTACTCACAAGACATCATATGGATCATGATCAAAGATGGAATAATGATGTATAACAATCTGAACATAAACAATAATTCAATGGTTCACTCAATAGCATCAACTACAAAGAGTAATCAACACCGGGAAAGTTTCCCCTATGAACTATGCAAGATTCAACTCAATTGTTACAGCAATATGGAGATGGTGATGAGGGTGCTGATGGTGATGATGGTGGTGATGATGATGATGATGATCTCGATGAAGTCCAGCTTGATGGTGGTGTTGATGGCGACGATCTCCCCTCTCTGGGAAGGAATTCCCTTGGCAAAAATCTGTCTACCGGAGAGATCTTTCTCTCTCGGTGTTTTCCGCCCCATAGAGGCGGCGGAATCTTTCTGTGGTCACTCCCCGAGTCTTAGGGTTTCGTGGGGACGATATACGCCAGAGGGGAGAGGCTAGAGTGGGCTAGGGCAGCCACACCACCTCCAGGCGCGGCCTAGGCCTGCCCGCGCCATGGGGTGGTGTGGGCCCCCTGTGGCCCACCTCCACTCCATCTTCTGGCATCCTGAGTCTTCTGGAAAAATAGGATTTTCCGTACATTTTCCCGGATTTTCTGATCTTCGCGAATTTTGCCTCCAAACAGCACCTTTTCCATCAGAATCCTGACTGCAGCGGTCCATGCTCCAAAAGTCATCAACCATGCAAAAATAGATGAAATAACATAAGTATCACCTCTCAATACGAAATATATCAATGAATAATAGTGAATTAAGACATAGAATAGTGATGCAAAATGGACGTATCAACTCCCCCCAAGCTTAGACTTTGCTTGTCCCCAAGCGAAACTGAGCTCAATAAACATGACCTCAGGTTTATGGAGTGAAGAGTCGATAAAAGAATACGGACAAGAAGCATCAGATTCATCAAATACATAGATCATAATAGAAGACAACTCACTATTATATAACTCAACTTGTAATGAGTAAAGGAAACACAATAAAGATACATAAAGTGAATCATAATTGGTAATGGCAAACTTAGCTCTTGGTCGAAGAATAGTTGATAATTTGCTGGAGTTCACAAATAGCTGGTTTTCAAAGAAAGCTTTCAAAGTAGCAAACATCAAGATAAGAGCAACATGCAAAGCAAGGAACATAAGAAACATGAATGCATAAATCATCATATGAATGAATGAAACACATCAACTCAAAATACTTGCTGAGATAGAAGGGAATAGGTTTATTGACTCAACTACAAAGTAAAAGAAAGGCCCTTCGCAAAGGGAAGCATGGATTGCAAGTCTCATAAAGAGCTACCAAAAATTATGATACTTACTAGCTTTTAGCTCTCATTGCCCCTATCATAGGCATTGTTAGGTGATTAAGGTGAAAGTGAGGTCCAATCTGAGTTATATGCTTGACAGACTATAAACTAAAAATCCCAAGTCCCTTGAGTACGAGGGCTGCTCCTCATGCTACTCAACTTTAGTTACCGGTAACTTCTTATCATCGTAAGTATGTGCGTATCATTGAGAACCGCCAACGGGGTACCCCTTGCCCGATGATACGAAAGAATCCCCATATCAAAATGACCAGGTAAGCAGACAATTAGTATCTCAGCAATCTTCTTATTTACCAGGGGGAAATGGTGATTTTTTCTCTCTTTCTGCTTTTCATAGTATCTCTCTTTTTTTTCTTTTTTCTCAATAGCTATCTCTCTCTTTTTTATAAGAAGAATGCTTCATAGATATCATTATGGTTACGCTGTAGGTTTCCACCATGTCAGCATGGATTAGACCAGCGGCCCAGGCGTTTCTCTAACACACATACATAACTCCATGGACTTACAAGCTCCCCTTTTATTTCACACCGACGACATCCGCAAACAAAAGAGCAAGGTATCAACTAGGTATATATTTACAAGTGTTGAAAGCATTCCCCGTGACAGCACGGTTCTGCTAATCCCCAGCATATAGTTTGCAAGCATATAACTTTCATCGAGAGTTCACAATGGTTCAGGTTTATTAAACGCAAGAAAGTAAAGTGTGCCATCAAGTTCGTGAGAGCTTTAATCACTAATTTTCGCATAATAAGTTTAATTTGGGAGGTATACAAAACAAGAATTTACTTGGAATAGCAATAATGCTACTAGGTAGGTATGGTGGACGCAAATGGCAAGGGTTTTGGTTTAAAGGAGTGGATGCACGAGAAGAATACCCTCTCAGTACAGGTTTTTGGCTAGCAAGGCTGGGAGCAAGTATAAGAGTTGAAGGAAACAAACAAACATACAAGTGATAAAGACAAACATGCAATCTTCCTTGGAAGCACAAAAGATCTTAACTAGAGTATACTAGACTTATGAGCAAATCAAGAAAGAAAGATGATGAAATTATTTTTTCTCTAGAGTACTTCCTATCTTTTTCTTTTCAACTCTCAAAAAGGTGTTGCTACTGACCGAGCCAGGTTTGCCAAAACCAACTAAATTAACTCAATGATCCCAAAGTGCTACCAATACTAACAACAAGATCAATCATATAACCACGAATTGAAAACTAACATAAGTTATGCAAAAGAGTGAATGATAGAACTTCTCATTAGTATTCCATAACGGAAACTCACACCAAGGGATACAAATCTAACGAGAGAGGGGACACTTCCATAATGCAAACCATACTACATAATAACTCCTCTATTCATGACATGACTCTACTAATAAGGTAAAAAGATAGAAGATAGTGATGTGATACCGCGGCACTCCCCCAAGCTTGGAACAAACCAAGGGGATGCCAAACCTGATGACGAATTACTCCTTTGGTGGTGGTGGTGTCTTCTCATCTTCGTTCGTCTTCCAGGGTAAAGTCTTCCCATCAACAAAGGACATCGTGGTTTCCAACATCCTGAAACTTGCAGCAGCACTTATGCGTTTAAATCTAGCCTCATACTCACAGTTTTGATTTTGAACGTCATAGAACTGTGCTTGCAGTTCGTTGGTTGTTTGGCGGAGTGAGAGGACTTCGTCTTTGAGTTCAGCAGTCTCCTTTTGGTGCTCGGTGATGAGTTCGGAGCAAATCTTATGGATGATATCCACTTCACGCTCCGCCATCTTCCTGTACCTAAAGACTTTTTGCTCCAGTGCTTCCATCCTGTCCTCCAGACTTCCTTCACCTTTCAGGCCTTGAACCTCTTTAATCCGAAACTCCCCACCTTCGAGCAACAACTCCTTGGGATGAATCTTCAATTCTCTCATGTATGGGTTGACGATATCTTCGAAGGAATCCCCCTTGGATGATCCACGGGAAGACATTGTGGCTCCAAATCTGGGATTCTACCTGGCAGAAACTAATCGAAACAAAAACACGATGAAAACACGATATACGAACCTCAGAAGATCCGGGGGGTTATATATTACGGAGTTTCACATCAAAAGGAAGGTACTGGGAGAAAACGAGTCGGAGGCGGAGTCCTGGGTGGCCTCACCACCTGGTGGCGCGGCCAGGGGTGGGCCCGCGCCATGGGGTGGTGTGGGCCACCCTGGCTCCGTTTCCGTCCCTTTTTCGCTTCGTAGCTTTCCTTATTGACTGAAAACTGCAAAAATATAGTTGGATTGTATTTTCGTGGAACTTTTCTTACCAGAACTGTTACCTATTTGAACACGGACTCTGCAGGTCTCTGAATTTGGTCCTCAATGAATTTCTCTCGAGTTATAACTTGAAAGGCATCAACATCTTCATTGTAAGAATCTCTAGCAATATAGTGTTTGAGTCGCTGTCCATTCACTACTTGTGTAGTATTATCTTTTAGAGAAGAAATTTTTATTGCTCCTGAACGGTATACTTCTTCAATGATGAAAGGTCCTTCCCATTTTGATAGTAGCTTACCTGCAAAAAATCTGAGACGAGACCTATACAATAGAATTTTCTCACCAACATGAAATTCTCTCTTATGTATTCGCTTGTCATGCCATCTTTTAACTTTTTCCTTAAAGAGCCTAGCATTCTCATAGGCTTCACTCCTCCATTCATCTAAAGAACTTAAGTCAACTAATCTTTTCTCACCAGCGAGCTTACAATCTCTATTTAGTTCTTTCACTGCCCAGTAAGCTTTGTGTTCTAACTCTAAGGGTAAGTGGCAAGCTTTCCCATAAACCATTTTATAAGGAGACATTCCCATAGGATTTTTATAAGCAGTTCTATAAGCCCATAAAGCATCATTCAACTTCTTAGCCTAGTTTTTTCTAGACCTATTAACAGTCTTTTGCATGATAGATTTAATTTCTCTATTTGATAACTCTACTTGCCCACTAGTTTGGGGGTGATAAGCTGAAGCAATTCTATGATTAACATCATATTTAGCGAGGGTCTTCCTAAAACCGCCATGAATGAAATGAGAACCCCCATCAGTCATGAGATACCTAGGCACTCCAAACCTAGGAAAGATAACATCTTTAAGCATTTTTAGAGAGGTTTCCCCGTCAGCACTTTTTGTAGGAATGGCTTCTACCCACTTAGTAACATAATCTACGGCAACAAGAATATGAGTGTAGCCTTTCGAAGGAGGGAAAGGACCCATAAAGTCAAATCCCCAACAATCAAAAGGTTCAATAACTAGAGAGTAGTTCATAGGCATTTCATTGCGTCTAGAAATATTACCAACACGCTGACATTCATCACAAGATAAAACAAATTTTCTTGCATCTTTAAAAAGGGTAGGCCAGTTGTAACTTGATTATAGTACCTTTTGTGCAGTTCTATCTCCTGCATGATGTCCTCCATAGGCACTACCATGGAATTTACGCAATATCTCTTTTTGTTCATATTCTGGAACACATCTTCGCATAATACCATCAACTCCTTCTTTGTATAAGTGTGGGTCATCGCAAAAATAATGTCTCAGATCATAGAAGAACTTTCTTCTTTGCTGAGCTATAAAAGTTGGAGGCAAATACTTGGAGACAATAAACTTAGCATAATCAGCATACCAAGGGCTACCTCGCGAGCTCACTCCCACTGCAGCTAACTGTTCATTCAGGAAACTATCATTAACAGGCATAGGGTCAAAAGCGATGTTTTCCAAACGAGATAAATTATCAGCTACATGATTTTCAGCACCCTTTCTATCTACTATATGTAGATCAAACTCTTGTAAAAGCAGTACCCATCTAATAAGCCTAGGCTTAGCGTCCTTCTTCGTCATAAGATATTTAATAGTAGCATGATCAGTATGAATGGTTACTTTTGAGTCCATAATATAGGGCCTAAACTTATCACAAGTAAAAACAACAGCTAGAAATTCCTTTTCAGTAGTAGCATAATTCCTTTGAGCAGCGTCTAGAGTCTTACTAGCATAATGGATAACATTTAGCTTTTTATCAATACGTTGCCCAAGGACAGCACCTACAGCAAAATCACTAGCATCACACATTATTTCAAAGGGTAAACTTCAATCAGGTGGTTGAACAATAGGGGTTTTAGTTAAAGCCTTCTTAAAAGTCTCAAAAGCTTCCTTACAATCATCATCAAAAACGAAGGGTACATCTTTTTGAAGAAGATTAGTAAGGGGTTTTGATATCCTAGAAAAGTCTTTAATAAACCTTCTATAGAAACCAGCATGACCAAGGATACTACGAATACCTTTGATGTCTCTTGGGCATGGCATCTTCTCAATTGCCTCAACCTTAGCTCTATCAACTTCTATGCCTCTTTCAGAAACTTTATGCCCAAGAACAATCCCTTCATTAACCATGAAGTGGCATTTATCCCAATTAAGAATAAGATTAGTTTCTTCACATCTCTGCAAAACTTTATCAAGATTGTGCAGACAATTATCAAAAGAAGTTCCATAGACAGAAAAGTCATCCATGAACACTTCTACAATTTCCTCACAAAAGCCATGAAAGATAGCAGACATGCACCTTTGGAAAGTAGCAGGAGCATTACATAAACCAAAAGGCATACGTCTATAAGCATAAGTTCCATAAGGGCAAGTAAAAGTAGTTTTTTCTTGATCTTGTTGTTTAACAGCAATTTGAGAGAAACCAGAATAACCATCAAGAAAACAAAAATGGGTCTTTTTAGACAACCTTTCCAATATTTGATCAATAAAAGGAAGCGGGTAATGTTCTTTCTTAGTAACTTTATTGACTTTCCTAAAATCGATGCACATCCTATAGCCTACCACTATTCTTTGAGGAATAAGCTCATCATTATCATTAGGGACAACGGTAATACCTCCCTTTTTAGGAACACAATGAACAAGACTAACCCATTCACTATCAGCAATAGGGTAAATAATACCAGCATCAAGGAGTTTCAATACCCCATTCCTTACCACTTCCTTCATCTTAGGATTTAAACGTCGTTAGTGCTCCACTACTGGCTTCGCATCTGGTTCTATGTTGATAGAATGCTGACATATAGTAGGTGAAATCCCTTTCAAATCATCCATAGTATAGCCCATAGCTCCTCGGTGTTTCCTCAAAACTTCCAATAATCTTTCTTCTTCCTCCCCTGAAAGTTTAGCGCTAATAATAACAGGATATATCTTTTTATCATCAATAAAAGCATATTTAAGATCATTAGGGAGAGGTTTTAGATCAAAAACCGGATCCTTTTTAGGTGGCATCGTGGTACCCAAGTCTCCCACAGGCAAGTCATGCTTAAGCATCTTAGGTTGATCACGGAGGATCCTGTCAATCTCATTCCTTTCTTCCATGAAGATTTCACTTTCATGATCTTCCATAAATTTCTGCAAAGCATTATTAGGGGCAAGAGAAATAGAAGCAAGTTGTTCAACCCTAAAATCCTCATTATGGGTTTCCTCTTCGCAAGGTTCTTTAGTAAATTTCGAAAACTTAAACTCATAAGATTCCCCATCAAATTTAGTCAAGATTTTCTCCCTCTTGCAATCAATAATAGCTCCACAAGTACTCAAGAAAGGTCTACCAAAAATGATAGGGTAGGTTTTACTAGCAGCCGAACCAAGTACTAGAAAATCAGCGGGGTACTTAATCTTACCACAAAGAACTTCCACGTCTCGTACAATACCAATTGGAGAGATGGTCTCTCTATTAGCAAGGTGAATAACCACATCAATCTCTTCCAACTCGCAAGGACTGATCTCATGCATAATTTATTTGTAAAGCTCATAAGGAATAGCACTGAAACTTGCACCAATATCACATAAACCATAATAGCAATGATCACCAATTCTAACAGAAAGCACAGGAACACTAGCCTTTTTAGTTTTATTGGGATGTGAAACAATATTAGAAGCATCCTCACAAAAGACTATGTGCCCATCTTCTACGCTTTTAGTGACAAGGTCTTTCATAATTGCTACCACAGGTTCAATGTTTATTTGTTCATCAGGTTTTACAGTTCTTTTTTCACTTTTGGTGATTACATTAGTTATCATAGGATGGTCCTTTACCTTTTTGGGGAAGGGAATCTTCTCGATATAAGGTTCGGGTAAGATGGGGTCAATAATGCAATACTCAGCACTTCCAATAAGAGCATAGTCAACAATATCTTTGTAAGGTGCATGGTACTTGTTCCATCCCCTTTTTGGAATTTCGATATAGGAAGAAAAATCTCTAAAGCAATTCGTAATAACTTGCAAATCAAGACCATAAATATTACTAATATTTTGAAAGTCATCAGTTCCCATAAAAGATACAATGCATTCATTATCATAATTTATACCTGACTTTCTAGCTTTGTCATTCTCCCAAGCTTCAGCATTATCTTGAATACGGTCCAAAAGATCCCATTTAGCTTCTTCTTCCATGCGAGTGAATGATCCAGCACAAGAAGCATCCAATAAATCCTTGTCATGTAGAGGGAGCCGTGCATAAAAGTTGTTGATAATAATATTGTTGGGGAGCTCATGAATGGGACATTTGAGCATTAGTAACTTCAATCTCCCCCAAGCTTGAGTTGTACTCTCTCCATCAAGAGGCCAAAAGTTGTATATTTGATTCCAATCTTTATGAATCTCACTAGGAGGATAAAACTTTGAATAAAAGAGAGGCACTATTTCCTCCCATTCCAGAGCTCGACCATTCTTCAGCAGCTTATACCATTCATCAGCTCTTCCTTTCAGTGATAATGAGAATAACTTCTTCTTAACTTGATCTGTAGTAATACATGCACACTTGAACAACCCGCATAATTCGTGTATAAAGAATAAATGATCACCGGGATGGACAGTTCCATCCCCAACATAGTAGTTATCCATAACATGATCAATAATTCTTGTAGGTATTTTGAAAACATCTTTCTTAGCAGGTGGTGGCTTATCTACTACCTTAGTAGTGGTAGTAGCATTACCAAATAAGAAACTCAGCGAATTATCCATAACGAAAATAAAGCAACTAGCTGGAGTAAACAATACTCACAGTAGAATTTTCCTTTACCAGTTCCACTCTCCAATAGCGCTTCACTCCCCGGCAATGGCGCCAGAAAATAGTCTTGATGACACACAAGTATAGGGGGTGTATCGTAGTATTTTCAATAAGTAAGAGTGTCGAACCCAACGAGGAGCAGAAGGTGCTGGCTAGTGGTATGGATCAGGAATTCTCTGCAAATACTTAGCAAACGGATTTTTAGGAGTTTTCGATAAAGCAAGTAAACAAAGTACGAGTAAATAAAAGACAGTGGAAATAAATGCAGCAAGTGGCCCAATCCTTTATGCAGCAAAGGACAAGCCAGTTGTATTTCTATAGATGACCAAACGTTCTCGAGGACACATGGGAAGACTGTCAAGTGCTTTCGCTTCATATAGTCGATTAATCTTCCTTAGCTTGCTAAGTGTTGTGTGGGTGAACCTGTGCTAATGTACCACCCCATCCAAGACTAATACATACTTGTGATTATACCCCTTGCAAACATCCGTAAGTACAAGAAAGTAATTAAGGTAGAAACCTAACCACAACTTTAAACTCTAAGACCCTTATGTTCCTTGTGCAATGGTTTCCTAACGGGGGTTCAGGTTTCTGTCACTCCGGCAACCCCTACGATTAGTAGCCAAATACACAATGCATTCCCCTAGGCCCATATAGGTGAAGTGTCATGTATTCGACGTTCACATGACACCACTAGAAGAAGTACACCACAACTTAAATAACAATCTATTGAATCTTTCTCAACGCAACTCCACTACTAACAACAAGACTTCTCCCATGTCCTCAAGAACAAAACGAACTACTCACAAGACATCATATGGATCATGATCAGAGATGGAATAATGATGTATAACAATCTGAACATAAACAATAATTCAGTGGTTCACTCAATAGCATCAACTACAAAGAGTAATCAACACCGGGAAAGTTTCCCCTATGAACTATGCAAGATTCAACTCAATTGTTACAGCAATATGGAGATGGTGATGAGGGTGCTGATGGTGATGATGGTGGTGATGATGATGATGATGATCCCGATGAAGTCCAGCTTGATGGTGGTGTTGATGGCGACGATCTCCCCTCTATGGGAAGGAATTCCTCCGGCAAAAATCTATCTACCGGAGAGATCTTTCTCTCTCGGTGTTTTCCGGCCCGCAGAGGCGAAATCTTTCTATGGTTGCTCCCCAAGTCTTAGGGTTTCGTGGGGATGATATACGCTAGAGGGGAGAGGCTGGAGTGGGCCAGGGCAGCCACACTACCTCCAGGCGTGGCCTGGGCCTTCCCGCGCCATGGGGTGGTGTGGTCCCCCTGTGGCCCACCTCCACTCCATCTTCTGGCATCCTGAGTCTTCTGGAAAAATGGATTTTCCGTATATTTTCCCGGATTTTCTGATCTTCGCGAATTTTGCCTCCAAACAGCACTTTTTCCATCAGAATCCTGACTGCAGTGGTCCATGCTCCAAAAGTCATCAACCATGCAAAAATAGATGAAATAACATAAGTATCACCTCTCAATACGAAATATAGCAATGAATAATAGTGAATTAAGACATAGAATAGTGATGCAAAATGGACGTAGCAGTTGTGCAGACAATTATCAAAAGAAGTTCCATAGACAGAGAAGTCATCCATGAACACTTCCACAATTTCCTCACAAAAACCATGAAAGATAGCATACATGCATCTTTGAAAAGTAGCGGGAGCATTACATAAACCAAAAGGCATACGTCTATAAGCATAGGTTCCATAAGGGCATGTAAAAGTAGTTTTTCTTGATCTTGTTGTTTAACAGCAATTTGAGAGAACCTGGAATATCCATCAATAAAAAAATGGGTCTTTTTAGACGATCTTTCTAACATTTGATCGATAAAAGGAAGTGGGTAATGATCTTTTTTAGCCTACTACTATTCTTTGGGGAATAAGCTCATCATTATCATTAGGAACAACGGTGATTCCTCCTTTTTAGGAACATAATGAACAGGACTAACCCATTCACTATCAGCAATAGGGTAAATAATACCAACATCAAGGAGTTTCAATACATCATTTCTTACCACTTCCTCCATCTTAGGATTTAGACGTCGTTGGTGCTCTACTACTGGCTTTGCATCTGGCTCTATATTGATAGCATGCTGACATATAGTAGAGAAATCCCTTTTAAATCATCCAGAGTATAGCCAATAGCCCCTTAGTGTTTCTTCAAAACTTCCAATAATCGTTCCTCTTCCTTTCCTGAAAGTTGAGAGCTAATAATAACAGGATATATCTTTTTATCATCAATGTAAGCATATTTAAGATCGTCAGAGAGAGGTTTTAGATTGAAGACCGGATCCTTTTAAGGTGGCAACATGGTACACAAGTCTTCTACGGGCAAGTTATGCTTAAGCATCTTGGGTTGACGACGGAGAATCTCATCAATCTCGTTCCTTTCTTCCATGAAGATCTCACTTTCGTGGTCTTCCATAAATTGCTACAAAGCATTGTTAGGAGCAAGAGAAATAGACGCAAGTTGTTCAACTCGAAAATCCTCATTATGGGTTTCATTTTCACAAGGTTCTTTAGTAAATTTCGAAAAATTAAACTCATAAGATTCCCCATCAAACTTAGTCAAGATTTTCTCCCTCTTGTAATCTATAATAGCTCCACAAGTACTCAAGAAAGGTCTTCCAAAAATGATGGGATAAGTTTTACTAGCAGCTGAACCAAGTACTAGAAAATCAGCAGGATATTTAATCTTACCACAAAGAACTTGTACATCCCGCACAATTCCAATTGGAGAAATGGTCTCTCTATTAGCAAGGTGAATAACCACATCAATCTCTTCCAATTCGCAGGGACTGATTTCATGCATAATTTCTTTATAAAGCTCATAAGGAATAGCACTTGAACTTGCACCAATATCACATAAACCATAATAGCAATGATCACCAATTCAAACAGAAAGCACAGGGACACTAGCCTTTTTAGCTTTGTTAGGATGTGAGATAATATTAGAAGCATCCTCACAAAAGACTATGTGTCCATCTTCTATACTTTTAGTGACAATGTCTTTCACAATTGCTACAACAGGTTCTATGTTTATTTGTCCATCAGGTTTTACAGTTTTCTTTGCACTTTTAGTGATTACACTAGTTATCATAGGATGATCCTTTACCTTATCCAGGAAGGGTTTCTCGATATAAGGTCAGGTAAGATGTGATCAATAGTGTAAAACTCAGTACTCCCAACAGGAACACAGTCAACAATATCTTTATAAGGTGCATGATACTTGCTCCATCCCTTTTTTGGGATTCCAATATAAGAAGCAAAAGCCTTAAAACAATTTGTAATAACTTGTAAATCAAGACCATAAGCATTACTAATATTTTGAAAGTCATCAGTTCCCACAAAAGATTCAATGCATTCAAAATAATAATTTATACCTGACTTTCTTCCATTGTCATTCTTCCATGCTTCAGTATTGTCTTGAATACAGTCTAGAAGATCCCATTTAGCTTCTTCTTCCATGCGAGTGAATGATCCAGCACAAGAGGCATCCAATAAATCCTTATCATGAAGAGAAAGCCTTGCATAAAAGTTATTGATAATAATATTGTTGGGGAGCTCATGAATGGGACATTTGAGCATTAATAACTTCAATCTCCCCCAAGCTTGAGTTGTACTCTCTCCATTAAGAGGCCAAAAGTTGTATATTTCATTCCGATCTTTATGAATCTCACTAGGAGGATAAAACTTTGAATAAAAGAGAGGTACTATTTCCTCCCATTCATGAGCTTGACCATTCTTCAGCATCTTATACTAGTCCTCAGCTCTTCCTTTCAGTGATAATGAGAATAACTTCTTCTTAACTTGATTTGTAGTAATACCTGCACACTTGAATAACCCGCATAATTCGTGTATAAAGAGAAAATGTTCACCGGGATGGACAGTTCCATCTCCAACATAATAGTTATCCATAACATGATCAATGGGATCGATCTTGGTTAATGTTGCCTCGGGATCGGAGACAAGTCGGGCTATTTCAATGATCAATGATAATTCTGATCTGGCACGTGATTTTCACACGGTATCTATGGTCCATGATTCGTTAAAGTTGGGGCTGGACTTTCAACCGGGTCTGGATTTTGCAAAATGGATCAGAAGAAATTTTTATTCATCTGTTCACCCGCATTGGAATTCGGGTCATTTTATCTTGGTGGTCTCCTTTGCTAGAGCAAATTTTCGTCTGACTGATGACTCGGTCAGTTTAGCCCTGGAAGCTGCTATTGGGGGATACTGTGGTAAACTAAAGGTTTCCATTTTACGTGATCGGGTGTTCTCTTTCAATGTGGCCAGTAAGCAGATTGGATTTCAGATTATTAACTTAAGATCATATCAGTGCCCACAGTTCAAATGTTTTTTTCACCTATGGGGGGCTAGGGGCCCAAATTGGAAAAGGGAATTCAATGATTGGAACAGAGAATGTGTGAATAAATGGACTCTGGTAAGTCCGGGCAAGAAACGTTCTCATCTTGGGATGGATGCTCTCTTGAATCCAGTGCCGAAGTCTATCATTCGCTCTGGGAAATCTATCAATAAAAGGTTGGAATTTGCTGAAAACTTGAGCTACACAGCTCGTCATGGCTATAATGATGGAAATCACAAGAGTATTAAGACCAATGATAAGTTGGTTTCTAATTACTCTAAGGATGATGCGATTATTGTGATCGGTAATACTTCTACTAATCCTGTGGAGGATATACAATTGATACAGCCTTCAAAGGTGCAGATGGTTGGTCCAGTATCACCAAGCACAACACTCATTCAGGAACTAAAGATGCAGGATTCTACTTCTTCTGACTCAGAGGATGAAACGACAGATTAACCGGACTGGAAGAGGTGGTAAATGATATTGCTTTTAGATTCTGAAACTGTCATAAATGCTTATCTATGAATCACAAGACCGACCAATGTTCTAGTAAAATTGGCTGTCGGAAGTGTTTTCACTATGGGCATAAGGAAAAGTCCTGTTTTAATAGATTTTCCAAATCGGCCCAAAAGTGGGTTCCTAAACGGACACGTCCTAATAAAGATCCGGTTCAGACTCCAATTGTGGAAGCTACCCCTGTCGATACGGCTTCCCCATTTTATATTGTGTCCAGCTTAACCCCTGCGCAGAAAACTCCGTGCCCCGGCTTGTCGAAACCCTCTGATAGATCGGCGACTATGGCCAACTATGCGGTTGATCCACTCCCTTGGCTTCCATGGGGTCACCACATCATTGATGGAGGAGCGACGAGACTGTCGTGCACGTTCTACTTCCCAACACACGATCCGCCGCAACTTCATCAAGCCTATCGTGTGGCAATCGTGGAACCTCGACCCCCTGAAGCAGAGGCAGAGCAATGGAGGAATCAGGTTTGTAATTTCTTGGTGGGTCCGCTGAATCGCAATGTAGTCAATACCCAGCCTAGTGTTTTTGGGGTTGGTCTGTATCATCTGAGCGGACCCAATGCTTGCCATGCTCTTGTGCAACACGGACACTTTCAGATTCAAGACATATTTGTCAGATTTGTTTATGCTAGTGATGCTGAAAATCATAGAGCTTCTAATGGTTTTCGAAACGGTTGGCTGATGTTTCTTGGTATCCCACCTGATTACCGTAATGAATATGACATAGCCAATGCGGTATCAACTTTTGGTAAATACCACTTTTGGAATCATGCTGACCCAATTATGGACCGTGTGCTTGTATTTGCTTCTTTCCCGGCAATGACTTTGGTCCCTAGAGATGTGGTATTTGGAAAGTTTGCAACTGTGGGAGGGGCTAGAGAATCGTGGACTGCAGCGGTTTATATTCTGTCAGCAGACTTTGCAGATGCCCTGCCTGCAGAGGAAGACCCCATGCCACCGGATGGAAACCCACATCCAATGCCAGGAAACAAGATGGCTAATGACAACCTTTTTGTTGGACCACAGTACCTAGAGATAGGTTGGGATGCAGTGCAGATGCCAGAGGATGCTGGGGATGACGTTGGTGATCAGGAGGACAATGTGCAGCAAGAGGAGGTGATGCACGATGATCAGGAATCTATGGTTGTTGATGAATCTATTCAAGAGATCTCCTCTGCTAATCAGATCGTGGAACAGCATCAACATGTTGATTTGAACCTTAACCTGGGACTGAATTTACATAATCAGGTGGATGGCCCTGAATTTTTTGACTTCTTACATGTGGGGATGGTTCAGGTGCGTTTTGGGCCGGTTGTTCCACCTGATATGAGATGGAGGCGTATGTTTGAAAAGATGCTGCCAATGATGTTGTCTAGTGTTTTGCCGTTATCGCTTCAGTTTTCCCCCTTCAGGATATTAGAACTGAAACGATCATGGGATGTTGCGTTTGAGCCGGTTTTGCCAGGATGGTTGTCTACCACTTCCTCAATGACCCAGTCAAGATCTGTGCTTTCTAGGAGGCGAAAATCAGTAGCCAGAACACTGTCATTTAATGAGGAGGATGAAGTGCTTGAAGCTCCAATATTTGCTGCCTCCCTGGTACTATAATTAAGAAAAGGGCTCCAAGGAGTAAAAATAGATTGTGAAACCTATGGAGAGAAGGTTTACAAGAAGCTGCTTAAAGGATGATGGACTGAGACCTAAATCTGTGTCTGATTGTACAATTAGTACAAAGAAAATAAAAAGGGCAAAACTACTAGTGTAGACTGATAATGCAGAGGAGGGGCTTAGAAGACAGCAAAAGTTGAGTGTTGAGGAGGAGCAGGTAGATAGGAACACAGACTGGCCTGCTACTCCAGTGACTCTTATGCGGCATGTGGGATTACAGCTGGGTATTGATCCTGCTAAGCTAACTAAGGAGCAGCTTGATGCTGATCCTATGGTGGAACCAAACCTACACTCTGATGATGAATAGAAGTCACTTAATGGTGCCAAAGACTTGCAAGATCATGAATCTTTCTATATCTTATTTGCAGTCATGTTATTTCTGTGGTTGGTGTCAGTTTGTGGATGTGTGGATGACTGTCAAAAAACTACTGTTCTCTGTCTATTATGGTTTATGTGTTAAGTTCAAACCATGTATTTTGTGGAAGTTGGTTTATCCTGGTATTATGTATTGGGATATGGAATCTGCTTGTTCAACTGTTTAAATGTCTAGAATTACTAGAAGAAAATGGCGGGTGTTGTCCTGGAATGTACATGGTCTCAATGCAGAGAATCGACAGAGGGAGGTGTTTAATAAAATAAATGAAAGTGAATGTGATATTATTTGTTTACAAGAGACAAAATGTGAGAACTTTGACTGGAAGCTGATCAGAGGTTTTTGCCCCAAAAAGTTTGATAATTTTGTGTTTTCTCCATCTGTGGGGGCATCTGGGGAATAATAGTGCTATGGAAGTCAACTGTGTTTGTTGGTGTACTTTTGAAGAATCTGAGATTTGGTCTGACAGTCAAATTCACTTCAACACATAATAATGATTCTTAGGTACTTGTTAACGTGTATGGGCCATGCTCTGGGGTGGAAAGGGACCAGTTTGTTTCCTGACTATATAATATTCAGATTCCAACTGCTGAAAAATGGCTTCTTTTGGGAGACTTTAATTTTATAAGATCAAATGACAACCGAAACAGACCGGGGGAAAATCTTTATGACATGTTTTTGTTTAATGAGATCATTGGACATTTGGGTTTGCTGGAGCTACCTCTAAAAGGAAGATCACTTACATGGTCAAATATGCAGTCTGTACCTCTACTTGAACAGTTAGACTGGTTTTTCACGAGTGCTAACTGGATTTTAGTATATCCCAACTCTATTGTGCTCCCACTCGCTGTTCAGACCATATTCCTTGTGTGGTCAGTGTGGACACGAATATCCCCAAAACAAATATTTTTTGCTTTGAGAACTATTGGGTGGACTTGCCAGGATTTGGAGATTGTGTTGCTAAGTCATGGAAAAAGCTCTCTAGGAAATCGTATAGTTCAGCTATTTTGGCAGATAAACTTAAAAATCTGAGATATGATATTAAAAAATGGCAAGTGAGCTTATCCAGATTGAAATTGTTAATTCAAGGATGCAATAAGGTGATTCTCAGCTTAGATACTCTGGAGGAGCATCGACCACTATTTCGTCCCGAATTTAACTTTCGGAAAATAGTAAAACAACACTTGGATGGGCTCTTGTTAGCTGAATGCAATTATTGGAGAAAGAGATGTACAATACGTTGGATTAAACAAGGGGAAGATAACACAAATTTTTTCCATGCAATGGCATCTGAAAGATTTCGCAGGAATAACATAGCTTTACTGAGAGATGACAGTGGAAATGAAATGTCTGACCATGAGTTGATGGCAGGCCTACTTTGGAATAGCTATAAAAAGAAAATGGGACATTCTAATGGTATTGAGATGCAATTTAATCTGGCTAGTCTGTTATCAAACGTGGATGATTTAGATGAACTCACTGTACCATTTACGAAAAAAGAAATGGATGATATTATTACCTGTATGCCTGCGGATCGTGCACCTGGGCCGGATGGATTCAATGGGCTATTCTTAAAGAAATGTTGGTCCATTATTCAAACTGACTTTTACCGTGGTTCCATCAGATTGGAAAATATTAATGGATCTTATATCACTTTGGTGCCAAAGAAGCATGCACCTTTGGAGGTTAATGATTTTCGTCCTATTTCATTAACTAATGTTTGCCTGAAATTTCTCACAATACTGTTGGCGAATAGACTACAAAGAAAAATTCTCCAGTGCATACACAAAAACCAATATGGCTTTTTAAGATCTAGATCAATACAAGACTGCTTGGCTTGGGCTTTTGAGTATCTTTTTCTATGCAATGTCTCCAAAAAACCAATTATTATTCTTAAGTTAGATTTTGCTAAGGCATTTAATACAGTGGAACATGAGGCGATTATTCAAATTATGCGTCATAAAGGGTTTAAGGAAACTTGGATCAGCTAGATAAAATCGATTCTGTCATCTGGTACTTCCTCTATTGTTTTAAATGGAATCCCTAGTAAACAGTTCCACTGTAAATGTGGTGTGCGGCAAGGTGATCCATTATCACCTCTGTTATATACTTTTTGCTCAGATCTTTTGCAATCTGTAGTTAATGAGGCTGTGACGAGGGGTGAGATCTGTAGGCCAATTGAGACGACAGATATGGATTTCCCGATTATACAATATGCAGACAACACATTGTTGATTATACCTGCAGAAATTGAATAGCTGAGAGCCCTAAAACAACTGCTACATTAATTCTCTCTCTCTCTCTATGGGTTTGAAAATCAATTATCATAAATCCCAGATGATGCCTATCAATACTTCAGCAGACATGATGGAAAGATTATCGGAGGATTTTGGTTGTCAAGTAGGACGTATGCCGTTTACTTATCTTGGACTGCCGCTTGGTACTACACGTCCAACTATTAGTGAACTAACGCCTCTGGTTAGCCGGCTGGAGCAGAAGTTAACTTCAAGTTCTAGCTTTTTATCTCAAGGTGCTAGGCTGCAGCTGATAAATTCGGCATTATCGTCAATGCCGTTACATTTTCTATGTACGTTGCAACTACCTAAGGGTTTGACTATTCATAGGATTTTAAGACAGTGCCTCTAGAGAGACAAATCAGGTGAACCTAAGCAATCTCTTGTTGCATGGGAACTAGTATGCTTACCAAAGGATAAAGGGGGGCTAGGGGTGGTTGATTTCTAGAAAAAAATGCTGCTTTACTGATTAAATTTCTGGATAAGTTTTATAATAAAAAGGATGTTCCATGGGTGCAGCTGGTATGGAGTGCACACTATGAGAATAAAGTTCCACATGCAGAGAATTTGAGGGGATCTTTTTGGTGGCGTGATGTATTAAAACAGGTTGACAATTTTAGAGGAGTGGCTGCAGTGAAGCTTGGCAAGGGTGACACTTTTCTCCTCTGGTCAGATAATTGGTCGTTACAGGGGAATGTTCAACCACTTAAGTACAGATTTCCAAGACTGTTCTCTTTCGTTTTAAATGAAAATATGTCTGTTGAGAGCGTATACTCGGAGAGTGATCTCCTTTCTCTATTTTATTTGCCATTATCCACGGGTGCTTACCAGGAACTGAATGTGCTACAATCGATTATGGAGACTAACCCTTTGTTGGATCAAAATGATTGCTGGTCATACCTTTGGGGGGAGAACTATTTCCCCGGGCAGTTTTACAAGTTCATACATCAGCATATTCAGGCACCTGTTATGTATTCTTGGATCTAGAAATCTAGTTGCATGATGAAAATGAAAGTATTTGCCTGGCTCCTAATGAGAGATAGACTTAATACAAGAGATCTGCTGCAGCGTCGACACTGGCATGTCACTGATCCAACACATTGTGAGTTATGCTCCACCCAGGCATATGAAGATAGGATACATTTATTTTTTCAGTGCAACTTTAGTGTCAGGGTGTGGAATTACCTGCAGATTACCTGGTATATACATGATGACATTCATCAGTCAATGTCATGGGCAAAGAAAGAGTTTGGACAACCATTTTTTATGGAAGTGATTATTTTGGCCTGCTGGAACATTTGATCATCAGAAATAGGAAGATATTTGACCAGGAATGGCCCTCTTTTGCAAAGTAGAAACCAAAATTTGTGTAGGATATAACAATGTTACAGCATAGAATTAAGGCAAAGATCAGACCGTCATTATTAACATGGATTGCTAACCTCCCCTAGTTTTTGGTTTCTCTTGTATATCCCATGTATATATATATAGGTTTCTAAGGTAGTTTTCTCTCGTTTAAACCTTTTTCTGTAACTTTGGGTGTTGAGTTTGAGTAATAAAATTGTTGTGGGGCAGTAGCCTCACAGTTCACAGTCAAAAAAATAATTCTTGTAGGTATTTTAAAGGTACCATTCTCAGCAGGTGGTGGTTCATCTACTACCTTAGCAGTGGTAGTAGCATTACGAAATAAGAAACTCAGCGAATTATCCATAATGAAAATAAAGCAACTAACAGAAGTAAACAATACTCATAGTAGATGTTTCCTTTACCAGTTCCACTCTCCAATAGTGCTTCACTCCCCGACAACGATGCCAGAAAATAGTCTTGATGACCCACAAGTATAGGGAATGTATCGTAATATTTTCGATAAGTAAGAGTGACGAACCCAACGAGGAGCAAAAGGTGCTGGCTAGTGGTATGGATCAAGAATGCTCTGCAAATACTTAGCAAACGGATTTTTAGGGTTTTTTGATAATGCAAGTAAATAAAGTACGAGTAAATAAAAGACAATGAGAATAAATGCAGCAAGTGGCCCAATCCTTTATTCAGCAAAGGACAAGCCGGTTGTATTAGTTAAGATGACCAAACGTTCTCGAGGACACACGGGAATATCGTCAAGTGCTTTCGCTTCATATAGTTGATTAATCTTCTTTAGTTTGCTAAGTGTTGTGTGGGTGAACCTATGCTAATGTACCGACCTTCCTAGGACTAATACATACTTGTGATTATACCCCTTGCAAACATCCATAAGTAGAAGAAAGTATTTAAGGTAAACCTAACCACAACTTTAAACTCTAAGACCATTACGTCCCTTGTGCAATGGTTTCCTAATGGGGGTTCAGGTTTCTATCACTCCGGCAACCCCTACGATTAGTAGCCAAATACACAATGCATTCCCCTAGGCCCATATAAGTGAAGTGTCATGTAGTCGACGTTCACATGACACCACTAGAAGAAGTACACCACAACTTAAATATCAAACTATTGGATCTTTCTCAACACAATTCCACTACTAACAACATGACTTCTCCCATGTCCTCAAGAACAAAACGAACTACTCACAAGACATCATATTGATCATGATTAGAGATAGAATAATGATGTATAACAATCTGAACATAAACAATAATTCAATGGTTCCACTCAATAGCATCAACTACAAAGAGTAATCAACACCTGGAAAGTTTCCCCTAAGAACTATGCAAGATTCAACCCAATTGTTACAGCGGTATGGAGATGGTGATGATGGTGCTGGTGATGATGACGATGATGATGATCCCGATAAAGTCCAGCTTGATGGTGGTGTTGATGGCGACGATCTCCCCTCTCTGAGAAGGAATTCCCCCGGCAGAAATCTGTCTACCGGAGAGATCTTTCTCTCTCGGTGAATTTCGCCCCGCAGAGGTGGGAGAATCTTTCTGTGGTTTCTCCCCGAGTCTTAGGGTTTCGGGAGGATAATATATGCTAGAGGGGAGAGCTGGAGGTGGACCAGGGCGGCCACACCACCTGGTGGCGCGGCCCAGGGTGGCCCGCGCTAGGGGGTGGTGTGGGCCCCCTGTGGCCCATCTCCACTCCTCCTTCTGGCAGCCTTTGTCTTCTGGAAAAATAGGATTTTCCATATATTTTCTCGGATTTTCTGATCTTTGCGAATTTAGCCTCCAAACATCACTTTTCCATCAGAATCCTGACTGCAGTGGTCCACGCTCCAAAAGTCATCAACCATGCAAAAATAGATGAAATAACATAAGTATCATCACTTAATATGAAATATATCAATGAATAAAAGTAAATTATGATATAGAATAGTGATGCAAAATGGACATATCACTAAGCCAAATCGGTAAGTTTCAATCTTAGCCCTACGATTAAAACATGATCTAACGGCTGACGTGTGTCGTTACGTCGAACAACTCCAGCCAGAACTGAACCCTAACGCGGTGGTGGGGGTCGCGTGGGGCTCACCTGGGCTAGAGCTAAGGTCAGCGATGGGGGCGAATGAGGTTGTTGTCGATGGCGATTCGAGGCACGGTCATGGCAGCTCCTAGGGTGGTCGCAATCAACGGGCTCCTTTATCCTCTACAACGGCGGACTCCAGCCAAATTACGGCGGTGTGGTGCTCGCCTTGCTCCAAGGAAGGGACGGTGAGGCTCTGTCGTGAGTGGGGAGTGGAATGGTGTGGAGATTGAGGGCTGGGGTAGTCTCTATTCATACACCCAGTGTGGCGGTTGGGCGGCATGGTCGGGCTACTCCGGCGATGCTGCTATAGGTTGCAATCGTCACGGCGGAGGGCATGGGTCGAGGCAGTGGACTATGGCGGTCGTCATGGAAGTGATGGCATGGCAAGGGGCTCTCTCCATTGGCTGGGATTCGTCGGTGCTCTAGGCGGGTACGCAGGCGTTCATCACTTGGTACGGTGGTCATGGGGCACGAGACGACGAACGATCATGTCTGGCAGCTCACTAGGGTCACGGAGAACGCGGGTACGAGCGGAGAGAGTGAGACACGACGTGTGCGAGCGAGGCGGTTGCGGCGCTCTGTTGTGCTCTCAGCATGGCCAGGGTTAAATGAGCGCGGCTGGTCTGGCTCCTTCTCGCCTCGCCGTTGGTCCAGGGGTGGTCAGGGGGTAGCAGTGAGGTCACACCTACCTCGTAGGGGTTGTGGTAGAGGGCGGCGCGGCGCGCTGCGACTGCTCGTGCTCGACCGGCATGGACGGCTCGGCATGGGCATGTCACTGGTGCAACGGTGGACAAAGGGCTCTTCACTACACGACAAAGTACCAGGGATGATCTAGGACAATTCAATGGGTTGATTACAGTACATTTTGTGAGCAAATGACAATTCCAAATAGTGAATAGTTGGTGAGGTTGTACTATGCATGCCAAGTGTTCGACACAATGGCTGCATGAATTCATAATTCGAATTTTTGAAAGATATTTGGTGAGTGATCTTGTTGTTTGCTTGGTAGAATGTGGTTACTGGGATTTTTCAAGTGGAATTGATTTGAGTGGTTTTTGAGAAAGTGTGATCTATACATATGATCTTGATTCAATTTTGCACTGTCTCTTAAATAGATTTGAATTTAGTTTCTGCCACTTTGTAAAGTTTGCTTGGATTCACTTTTACTTGATGTAGCAAGGGTGAAAAGAATTGGAATTGTTTCTGTTGAAAATTCTTTACTAGGAACACTCAAAGTGGTCTAGTGGATAAGTTTGGCCAAAATGACCATTTGCTTAAATCGCTTATATTTGATTTGTCCTTTATTTGGTTCTGCTTGGAATTGATCTAGATGATGTAGTATTCATCTTTAAACCATTCCTTATCATTTGTAACCATCAAACATGGCAATTGCAACCATTCATACACTAATGCAACTCACATATACACTCTTATTAGGTTTTATTATAAAAGTTTTTGTTAATCCTAAACTTGTGTGATTAGAGCTTGATAAGCTTGATTAATATGGGATGTTACAAGCCGTTTGTGGTATTTCTAGGGTGTTTTTCCGTGCTAGCTTGATCAACCTAAATTTTGTAGCAAGATTCTCTTGGTCATCTTCATCTATAGACTCATCGTTGCTTTCCTCTTCATCTTCATCATGCTTATCCTCGGATCCAACATCAATAGCTATGTCGTGCCCTTTGTCCGGGATGGCATCTGTTGGGAACACGACACTTGGAGATTCTTCTTCTTTTAGTGCAGCATCGACATCAGTTAATAAGGCAGACATACGGTGAGAATACATTTGTTTGAAGCCAATGACAATGTTGTTCACCGTAACATCAATATCATTAGCCAGAATAGCATTGTACTTCTCATGCAAATGCTTGAAGGGGGTTGGTATCTGTAACAAAAACATAGAAAACACGTGTTATAAAAAAGGATACAAAATCATTTGACAGCAAACATGATAGCGAATGTCACAAAATGTTTCAAGTAATGTAGCAAAACTACATAAAAGAATGAACCAAGGTTGCTGAATAGAATGCAGCATGTAGATGGAAAAGGAAGCTAGACAGCGACAACAAAAAATATGGTATCAAAGTGTAATTCATGTTGTAGCAAAAAAGAAACATTCATTGAAGCAACATCACATACCAGAATGCAACATTAACAGTATAATGTGGTAGCAACGTATAGTACATTTTGAAGCAAGTAATGTCAACAAATGTAGCAACAATATAGACAATAATGCAACACTTACATGAAAGAATAAAAAAGCAACTACAATAATAGAAAGTACAAATTGTAGCATAGTGTAATACATATTGTAGCAGAAAAGTACAATGAATTATTGGAAAAAAAAAGTAGACAGTAAGCAGCATTCACATGAAAATAAGAAAAACAGCTAAAAATGGTAGCAAACTACACTACAAATGGTAGCAGAAGTACATTATACATTGCAACAAAAAATATAAAAGAATTGTAGCAAAAAATATACCTCCAGTTCCTGGCTGCTAGGGAACACAAGCCATTCCTTCAAAGATGCAGATGGATTAACCTCAGGTTCTTCAACTGATTGCTTCATGATTGTATAAGGTGTTTGCTGAATGTTGAGAAACTGCACAACATTGGAAAACACCGTAATGTCAAAAAACAATAATTTAGCTTAAAATGAAACTCAAACAAATGAAATAATATGGTCATAAGGTGGCGTATAGGATGCCTCCTGAAATGGTGGTGTTCTTAAGGATCTTATTTTCAAGGTCATATTTCACTACAAATTGGAGTCCCTGTTACTGACATAACATGCTCTTGGTAGCGAGTAATTTATACAGTATTTATTTGGTGAAAACTCTAGATGATCAATGCAGACAATCTGTTGAAAAGGACAATGACACAAACACATGGTGAAAAGATGAAAATACACAAGGTACATAAATCAGAAAAGTAACTGCAGAACCAATCGGTAGAAAAATAAGGAGGAAAAAATATATACTTACAGCAAGAAAGGCAAATGGGCCAGAAATCCAGTACAACTTAATGGTAGGCTTACCAACAGATGCCACATCCTTTCCCTTTTCAGTCGCAACATTAGGCTCGACAACAACCAGATTGCCCTTTTTCTTCTTAACCACTGGCATCTCCTCTCTCTTCTGAATCTTAGCCACCTCTTGCATAGCCAAATCCAAGATGAACTCATTCCATGCAAACTGATCAGTTTGACTTGGTACAGCCATGCTCGCTACATAATCCATGCTTAAATGGTTGCTGCTGCTAGGATCGACAACTGTTGCCATACAAAGAAGGTCCCATGACCTAATTATGGTTTCCTCATCTGTATCTAAACATGATTTAAGCACCTTGACTACAGTTGAGATGTCTGGCCTATTCATGTCACCTTTATATGCATCACGAAGCGGAGACTGCTCAGTCCTTTTAAGCAGCACAACAGGTTTAGTTCCTGAGCGTATACCAAACACCTTAGTAACCATGTCTGTCGTGAAAGCTATCCTCTTCTTGCCAACCTTGAACTCACGCATCCCTGGGGTAATATGCTCCACAATATAGTCAATGAGCTCACTCGGCACATTGAAAGGTGAAACCTTAAGCAGTCCTCGAAATGCACTTTCCCCCTCGATCGTTGCCCTCTTCTTTGGAGATAGGCTATTCACAATGGAGCGCAGACACTTAGCAGCAAAAGGATTCTTCGAACACCACCTGACATCCTTCGCTCCCTGCTAAAAATCAGGAACAAAAACACACACCTAATCAATGAAAAAATCAGGGAAAAAATAAACAGTGTACTGCTAAAAAAAGATATAAAAGACAACTACATATGAATCATATAACAAAGCAACAACATAGTCTGTTGCAATGCAGAAAACAACAAGTAACCTACTTAAAAACTATGCACATATAGCTGCTAAGTAACAAAACAACAATATACTTTGCTACAATGAAGAAAACACTAAGTAAGAAACATTTAACCTACTTGACAACTGTGCACATATAATTGCTATGTAACAAAACACAAACATATTTTGCTGCAATGCAAAAAACAAATAAGAGACATAATCCTACATGTCCTAGTGAACAAACAACATGATTCTCTCATCATACACAATGAAGCAAAACAAGCACCAAACTTAGTTTGCTGCAATGCAAAGAAACAACAAGTAAAAAACTGTGTACATATAGACATAATCCTACATGTCCTAGTGAACAAACAACATGATTCTCTCTTCATACACAATGAAGCAAAGCAAGCAAATAATAGGAGCAAAAAATTCACATAGTAGGTAACAAAAAATATTTGGGAACATGAACTCACTTCCATCTCTAGAACCGACCGGAGCTTTTTATCCATCGTAGATGTATCCAATAGCTATCCTCACTTCCTACACAGGGGGGTTCCAAACAATTAGGGCGGATGTCACATAAAAGGAAGGGGAGAAATCATGAACAACAAATCCGAACAGAAATTAAGCTGTGTGGAGAGGCCAACTCACCCAATGGCACGGGATGGTAGCCGGCAGATCTCTTCTCCGCGCGCACCCGGAGATGTCCCCTTCTCTATGCACATGAACATTAGCTAGGGTTAAGGAATGGGAGCGGTTGGAGGGGAAGAGAAGACAAAGGGGGAAGGGGGAGCACAGAACGAGAGGAATCACTCACCACAGGATTGCGAAGGCGCCATCGTTCCCGCGGAAGCAACCGCCGACGGTGTCGAACGGAATCGAGCCGTGTCACCGGGGCTCTGCCGCGAACCCACCAACCACGAGAAAACTCTCATTCCGCTCTTCTCCCGAATGGTTGCTCCTCGATGGGTAGTTGTAGCAAATCGGACGGGCAGTGGTTCCATTGCCACGTGGCAAGTTTTTTACCACACGATGAAACTGGACGCGCGAGCCGGAGGAAAGATGCGTCGTGTCCCCCGGCTAAAAGAGAGCGTTTTTCTTATTTATTTTAGTTCAAAATCAGAGACAATCGGATACGTTGGATAAATACTGGAACCCTTTCCCTTTCGCCGACGGCTCTCTCCCCTCGAGCGCTGCAGTTGGGAGCGAAACCCTCTGTCCAAATCTTACCAAGCCCCAAAAAAACCCTCAAAATTACCCCCAAAAAATCCCGAAAAAATTACCAGGAGGCTATCCTTCGATCGGATCCGCTTATCAACTACCTCCCCTACCCGATTGGTGATGGCGGCGCAGGTTCAGGCTGCGGCAGCGCCTGCAGCTGGCGCGATGGAGGGCGGCGCGTCTCCGGCGGCAGCTGCAGCCGCTTTCCCGGCAACGTCTCTGTACGTGGGGGACCTGGACGTGAGCGTGCAGGACGCGCAGCTCTTCGACGTGTTCAGCCAGGTCGGCTCGGTGGTGTCTGTGCGCGTGTGCAGGGACGTCAACACCAGGGTGTCCCTGGGCTACGCCTACGTCAACTTCAGCAGCCCTGCCGATGGTGAGTTCGTTCGTGATGACGTTCTGTAGATCAAATCGCGTCGTTTGCCTACTTGCAGTTTTTGTTGAAATAGGTTTTAGCTGGACCAGGTATTTCGAGATGATTGTTAGTTCTAGGCAGCTCGCAGGTAGGTCTATGAGATCATGCTATTCAAAATTATTTCATTCGTTGTAACATGCTTATATGCACCTTCCTAGCACGAGGAAGTGATCTGTTCAAGTTTTTTCGGTTGGACCATAATGCCATCACAGTTTTCATGAGTTATTTTGGGCAAACAAATAGTGTTATTTTGGACAAACATTTTTGTGCACCCACTTACACAGAAACCCATGACATTATATTTTTCTATGTGTTGGCTTTGTGGCATAACACGGTTTAGCTCTTGTGCTAAACATTATTAAGGATATATGTGTTACTTTTGCAGACCTAGAAAGTGTTCTGGAGCTTGTTCTTAAGAAGCACCTTTCTAAATGCTTTACCAAGTCAAGCTTACTTTATAACCTTATTTTTATCTGTTGTTTTCCAAACTTCAATTGCATACATGCTGCCTCTCATTTCCTGATCTTGAATTGGTTACAGCTGCAAGGGCGTTGGAAATGCTGAATTTCACTCCCGTTAATGGGAAGCCTATCAGGATAATGTATTCTAACCGTGACCCCAGCTCCCGTAAAAGTGGTGCTGCAAATATATTTATTAAGGTATTCCTTATTGTTAACGCTGTTCTTCTTTGATTGCCATGACAAACTATTTTGCTTGGTACTGACTCTTTGTTGCACAGAATCTTGACAAGTCTATAGATAACAAAGCGCTCCATGACACATTTTCCGTCTTTGGAAACATCCTTTCATGCAAAGTTGCAACAGAAATGTCTGGAGAGTCCAAGGGCTATGGTTTTGTTCAGTATGAGCTGGACGAATCAGCACAGAATGCTATCAATGAGCTCAATGGGATGCTTTTGAATGACAAAAAGGTTTATGTTGGCCCTTTTGTTCGTAAACAGGAGAGGGAAAATGTTTTTGGCAGTCCCAAGTTCAATAATGTGTATGTGAAGAATTTATCAGAATCTACTAGCGAAGATAATTTGAAAGAAATTTTTGGTGCATTTGGACCTATAACTAGTATTATTGTAGTGCGAGCAGATGATGGCAAATCCAGATGCTTTGGATTTGTTAACTTTGAAAACCCAGATGATGCTGCCCGTGCTGTGGATGATTTGAATAGCAAGAAAATTGATGAAAAGGAATTATATGTTGGTAGAGCTCAGAAGAAGTCTGAAAGGGAGATGCAATTGAAAGAAAAGTTTGAGAAGAACAATAAAGAGACAGCTGATAGGAATCAAGGCACTAACTTGTACTTGAAAAACTTGGATGGTAGTGTTGATGACGATGAGAAGTTAAAAGAACTTTTTGCCGAATTTGGCATTATTACTTCTTGCAAGGTTCGTTTATTGCCCCTAATTTGTCCTACACATAATTTCTATGTATACTTTGCTGCTGCCAATTGAAATCTTTCTGTAGGTTATGCGTGATTCAAATGGTGTCAACCAAGGATCTGGATTTATTGCATTTAAATCTCCTCAAGATGCTTCACGAGCTGTAAGTTGACATTTGAGAGTCTAATTATTTTCTAGCAAACAATTCTACTAACATATTTGTTGTAATAATTGTAGCTTGTGGCAATGAATGGCAAGATGGTTGGCAGTAAGCCTCTTTACGTTGCACTTGCACAACGCAAGGAAGAAAGAAGAGCAAGGCTGCAGGTAACATCCTCTTATATGACTTGTGGTTGCTTATCTTCCTCCTAAGTCATGTGACATGTGTATTCTTGGATATAGAAGTGTATGTTACTCCCTCCGTTTCAAAATATAAGATGTTTTAGCTTTGTGAATGGAGTGTATCTAGACCCTTTTAGTGTATAGGTTTACTCCAAACCTAGATGAACCTACACATCAAAAGGAGTCTAGATACACTCCATTCACAAAGCTAAAACATCTTATATTTTTAAACGGAGGGAGTACTTGTCATGAATCATAATATCATGTCGTACATAGTTGTGTCTAAATGGACCTGTTCACACTCAATGTTGTTCCTGTCCTAAAATGTATGTGTCATCGATGTTAACGATTTGTTTCAGGCACAGTTTTCGCAAATGCGTCCTGTTGTGATGCCACCTCCAGTTGCTCCTCGCATGTCCATGTATCCCCCTGGTGTTCCTGGTATGGGCCAACAGATGTTCTATGGCCAGCCACCTCCAGCTTTTGTTAACCCTCAGGTACATCACTAGAGTATAATATTTTTATGATTGCATGATCGGTGGCCTAGCTAGCATCTTCTCTACTAGTATTTTTGTACTTCAATGCCATGACAATTTGAAGGCAAATGATACGATGCCCCTGGGGGATCGAACCAACTGATCCCCCGGGTCGATCGCTTGCAGGCCTACCTGGTGACGGCCCCACCCACCTTATCTCTTCCTTGCCCTTTCTTCTACATCATGCACGGAACCGCCGCTCGCCTCCCGCGCGGTCGCGCTACACCTCGCGCGTCGTTGCGTCGTAGCTCTACGCGCCGCCCGCTTTCCCGTGCCTTGCCGCCGCTGTTCTGCCGTGACTTGCCGCTTGCCGCCGCCGTTCTGCCGTGACTTGCCGCGCCGCCGCCTTTTGCTGCGCGCCGCTGCGCCGTCGCGCGCGACGCCCTCTATGGTCTTCGCCATGGCCTTTGCTATGTCGATGCTGCGTAGCCGCCATGCGGCCAGACCAGGCCGCCGGAGTATGGCCTCCGCCGTCACGCGTCGTGGAACCTGCCGCCGCACCCAGCTAGATCCCGTCGGAGGCACCCGACCACAGGAAGACTACGACGGTGGTGCTCCCCGTTGTCGTGGAGATGGACTTCACCGTAGAGGTGCTACTATGCGGTGGAGCGGCCATGGCTCGGGTTTTTCTACGTGCGGCCTTGATGGCTCAGGATACATTGAGCTCTTGGGAACCCCAAGAGGAAGGTATGATGAGCACATCAGCAAGTTTCCCTCAGTTATGAAACCAAGGTTATCGAACTAGTAGGAGCAAGGAAACAACCCCAAGGTGTTGCTACCAACTTGGAATCCTGCACAACACAACCACATAACTTTCCCCAACTTACAGTGAGGTTGTCAATCTCACCGGTTTTGCTGAAAACAATGGATTGAACGTATTGTGTGGAAGATAGTAATTGCTTGCAGAAAGTAAACAGTAAACATTAAATAGTAGATAGTAGATCGATGGTAAAAGAATGGACCGGGGTCCATAGTTCACTAGAGGTGATTCTCCTTAAGATAAATAACATGTTGGGTGAACAAATTACAGCGGGGCAATTGACAGACTTGAGAAAGCATACCATGCATATACTAATCATCTTGACTCCTATGAGATTTGATTGGGCATTACAACATTATACATAGACCGTAATCCAACTGCATCTATGACTAATAATCCACCTTCAGGTTATCATCCGAACCCCCTCCAGTATTAAGTTGCAAGCAACAGATAATTGCATTAAGCAAAGTGTGTAAAGTAAACAATACGATCGTCACATGGACAAAGGATTGTTGTTTTTTCCCTAGTAGCAACAGCACATCTACAACATTAGAGATTCCTGTCACTTCCCTAGATTACTAGAGGCGTGAAACCACTATCGAGCATAAATAGTCCCTCTTCGAGTTGCTAACATCTACTTGGCCAAGATAGTTACTAACAACGGAAAGCATGCAAGATCACAAATAAGATAGACATGATAGAATCAATAATCAATTTGAAATAGCATCTCAATATCCATCGGATCCCCGCAAACACAACATGTAAGATTATAAATAGATGATCTTGATCATGAACGGAGCTCACAAGATCTAAACATGATAGCACAAAGGAGGAGAACCAACCATCTAGCTACTACATGGACCCATAGTCCAATGATGAACTACTCACGCATCACACCGGAGGCAGTCATGGTGATGAAGAAGGCCTCCAGGGTGATCTCTCCCCCCCCCCCCCGACAGGGTGCCGGGAAGAGTTTCGGATCCCCCCCGATCTAGGGATGGAGATGGTGGCGGCTACAGACTCTTCCGTGGATTTCTGTGAGTCTTTGATCGGGTACTTAGGGTTTTCATCCTGGGAGGCTTTTATAGCCGAAAGGGCAAGGTCGGTGGAGCACCAGGGGGCCCACACCCCTGGTGGCGTGCCCCCAGGCCGCGCCGCCACCAGGTCTGGCCGCCTTGGTGCGCCACTTCGTCTCCCCTCCGGACACCGTGTTGCTTCGGGTAAAATATTGACTTTGGCTTTTGTCCGGTCCAATTCTGAGAATATTTCCTTATTAGCTTTTCTGAAACCAAAAACAACAGAAAACAGGCAACTGGCACTGTGGCATCTTGTTAATAGGTTAGTTCCAGAAAATGTATAAAAACACCTCAAAGTATGAACAAAATATAAGAAAGTAGATACTAAACAAGCATGGAACATCAAAAATTATAGATACGTTTACGACGTATCAGGCCTCGAGTTCTGCTACATGTGACCGGCGGCGTTGCTACGTGTTGGTGTCGATGTTTGCTACATGCGGCCAGCGGTGGTGCAAGGATTACGTGTCGCTCGACAAGGCTAGACTTGTAGCATGACAAGTCTACGTGTCGCAAACCTGATGTCGACAAGTTAGAACGACACGAGAAATTCAACTTGTCGATCGGCAAGTTGACTTGTCGGCGACAAACCTCGACTTGTCTCTGTCAACTAGTCGAGCGACAAGTTAGAGGGATGGGATATAAGATGCCTTTCCTAAAACCCTACGCCCTAGATTGTGAGTCGTGACTCCCTCCCCCTAGCCGCCTCTCCTTTGGCTGCCGCCGGCTCCACCTCTCCCCTGCTCCAGCGTGCTCCGCCGCCTCCGCCTCTCCCCTACACCGCCGTTGCCTCCACCTCTCCCCTGCTCGCCATCACTATTTGTTACAGTATACCAAAATTAATAGGCTAGTTACTTAGTATTTTTTAGTAGTTCCTTGTTGACAACACATCGACAAGTCTCACTTGTCGATACTTGTCATGACTTGTCTACTTGTCGGTACCCCAGCGACAAGTTGCGACACATCGACACATAAACCTTGCGGTGGTGCTATTGTGACCAGACGGCGGTGCTACAAACGGACACGTGTTTTGCTACATGCGGCGGGCGGGGGTGCTACAAACGGCCACGGGTTTTGCTACAAGGTCTCCGGCGAGCTCTCCAACGAGATCGAATATGCTACAATAGGACATTTTATTAGCTATATATGTTGGAAAAATCTAAGGATAGGCGCCGCACGGTTCGCTCCGCGTGCGGCGGGACGTCGAGATTCGCAAAAGGGCATCAGATGGTGCGAACCACTCGTCCTTATCCCATCACGGCCTTCTCCTGACCACTCATTCTCTCTCTCTCTCTAATAGAAGCGTCTGTCCCCGATGAGTGCGGCGTGGCGTAACGCACGGAGGGTGCCGCCGACGAGCGTGCTGCCGACGAGCGCGGCACGGCGCATGGAGGGCTCCACCAGGCCTCCTCTGACGGTGGAGCCCTCCTCTGACGAGCGGGAGCAGCAGGCCTCCACTGACGACGAGCACGAAGCCGGAGCCTGCTGGAGAGCACAAATCGGGGGAGGCTGCCATGGAGCTCGCATCGAAGAAGGCCGATGCGCGCCATCACGCAGAAGGTAGGCTGCGGCTGCCGCAGAGCTTGCATCTGGGAAGGTTGCATCGAAGAAGCTTGCATATGGGCATAGGATCCTCCAGCGGCTGTTTTCTTTCTTTTTCGTAGTATAGGCACTTGTGTCCTCGCGTTGGAGAGATGGGCGCTACTATGTTTTTTGCTAGTGACCGAAAATTAGGGCTTAGCGTTGTGACGTAGAACGCTTAGGTGATAAATCCGATTATACAATTATTACTTTTTGAACTTAAGCACCTAGATTATTGTCTAGCATTGTACATGTCTTCAGTCAATTCATTCTGTTGTATTTATCTTTTGTTCCTTGTATGTTATGATTTCGACATTCACTAGAAATACAAGAATTGTGATGTTTGTATAAATCTGAAACTTGATTTTATCATTAGATTGCTTTCCAGAAGGTTTCTATCTCATATAGGCTCTGTTTAGCATTGCTGTTGATTATCATAACCCTGTATGCCCAACCTACTTTTGCCTATTTTAGTGTTTGTTTTTTCTGCTATTTCCTTTTTTTGGCTAATTTTGAGCAGCAGAGTATAAAATAAGCACAACGCAATACAGTATTGCAACAGCAAACCGAGTCTTAGAAACTACGGATTATGGGAAAGCAGAATGGAAGCACCACAATTTTGTAGGACCGCCTTACAGACTTAAAGTTGTAAATCATGCTTAGTAGCTCTAGTTATTTTGATTCAAGAATCTTAGTTCTGATTCTAGGGTTTGTAATAGGTGATGTTGGTTCGTTGGCCTTTGAATCACTAAATGGTTTTTTTTTTTCCTTTTTAAATCACTTGGGAGCATAGTAGCCATGTTTCCGGAACGGCCGGGTCGAGATACAGTAGTGACAAAAAACACGGATCGATCAGGGTACTCATCGCTGGAACGAACCGATCGATTGCGGAACGGCGACCCACTCGTTTCGGGACGGTGGGAAACGGTAATAATACATAGGCCATACGTAGACGTAGCCTGCACATAATACAATTTGGCCCAAACCTGCCCAAGCACTGAACGTGCATGCCGATTCGTTCACGATCCAGCCAAGCAGTCCTCAAACTTCCCATCTATTCCGCCGCCGCATGCCACTCCTTCCTATTTTTTCTCGCCACCAAGCATCAAACTCCCGATCTCTCGTGTCTAGATGCTCAGCTGCTCGCCGTCCACCACATCGCGGAGATGCTGAACCTGGGTCGAGTACTGACTGTCAGGTACGCGTTCCGGCCACCGAATCGAACCGTACCGTGCCTCGTTCCCGACCCCGTTTCTGAGTCAACGAATCCAGATCGAGGGACGGCTGACCGTTCCCTGTTTCCGGCTACTATGCTTGGGAGCACACACTGTCGTGCGAATGCTTTTTGCCTGTTCAATTTTCTGGTCTGACATGGTTATCACTTATTTGGTATTACTGGTTTCTTATTAGAATAGTAGTGTTATGCTAGAAAGATCAGTCAGTTTCCTGGATGACTTCCTGTACTGAATGAGTTATAAGTAGCATGTTTAGGAAGTAACATCCTTTCAGGTGGAAATAATCTGTAGATTAGTCTAGCTGCCAATAGTTTCCTTAGTACCATCCTTTGAATCACTAAATTGGCCCTTTTCTTTTTAAAGCAGTTGGGAGCACACACTTTGTCGTGTGAATGCTTGCTTTTCGATGCTTGCTTTTCGCCCGTTCAGTTTTCTGGTCTGACATGGTTATCACTTCCTTCGTTCCCGAGGAGAAGGCGTAAATGTTTTTGCGATTTTTCCTCTGAAAGGAAGGCGCGGGCTACAGGTTACACTGTATTGCTAAACTGCCGAAAACACCCCTCTCCACGAGTGCTTCCCCTCAAAAATCGCCCAGCAAATAACTACCGCCGCCGCAGCTCCTTCGATTTCCAAGTGGAGAATTTACTGCGCCTCGCTTGTCGTCGGGTAGATGAAAAGGATTTCTCCCTTCGGGATGATTCCATCTTCTTCCCCAACCTCAACTCCTTCTCCCGGTGTTTCCAATCTGTCCTGGAGGACGATGGCGCGGGAGGCGGTTTCCATGGTGCGGCCCGCGTTCCGACATGGTTGGCGAGTGCGGTGTTGGCGTTTGTCCAGTGATGTTGGGCACGCGAGATGTCCAACATGGTGTGGCGGTGGCCATGCCGTGCTGGGCGAGCATGTAGGCGTTCCCATGGTGCTTATGGAAGATCGCAGTGACCTGCATGGTGCGGGTGCTGGACTTCCCATGTTGGGCGGCCTTCCCATGGTGCTGGAAGACTATGATGGATGACATGTTGCTCCGGGAGGTGGCCTTCACGTCCAAGGCGAGCTTGCCAGCATGAACGCGGAGAACGACCAGGTATGAAGTGTTATAGTAGCTAATTTCAAAACATAAGAAGTAACAACCATTACATGAACTCTCTAAAGTACAAACTCCCTAGCCGCATTAACAATTGCGGGATGACACTCTAGCACTTCAGGAAGTATCCCTAGTCTTTGTAGAACCCCCTTCCTCATGTGTGGGATGTTGTACCCATGCTCTCCTATAAGCTTCATGATCTCCACCATGCACGTTTGATGTGTCACAAACACTCAATTGCTCCTCTCAACCTGGTACTCGTTCCACGCTTGTTGTACTTTCATGAGAATGATAAGAATAATTAGAGAAATATTTTGAAGCAAGTATTGCATTGCTGCAAGTAAAACCAAATAAAGATTGTTGTACCTTGATGAGAATGTTAAGAACAGAAGTTGGAGACTTTTTTTGAAACAATGATTGGAGAGCGGCAAATAAACCCAAATCAAGAATATTGGTATCCGGTGAGTTGGGAGGTTGATAAACAAGGCTAATATCCCATCCACCTGCAGCGGCCGCCATTCAGGATCATGTGGCAATACATGAGTCTTCCTGTTGTCTTGTTGAATGAATATGGGGCTCCAACGATCCTCCAAAGGCTAGCGGACAAGACTTTCTCAATAAGATACTCCCGGCTCACAACTCGTGTAACACTCAATGTTTTAGTTTCCAGTATTTGCCTAAGACGGTTCGCACTCCCACGTGCCGTCGGCTTCTTGGTCACAAACTACCAATTTTACCATCAAAAGTACAATTGCCATCCGTAGCAACGACACATAGGAACATGATCTTGTCAATGTAATGTTTGCTTTGGCATGAGCTCTAAGGTTCTTCCAATTCATTGCCCAAATAATAATTTTGAGAGCCCTTGGTTTTATAAAACCACCTCTCATCAATATGCATGGTGTTGTACGTGCCTTGAAACTTAGGATCTACACTATCACGGTCTAGCGTAGAGGGTGCATACAGAACCCTTGCTTTCTTGTTGTCATCCGTGATACGAGGCTTGATGGCATTTGAGTGCCTCCTAAATTGCGTCTCCTTCAACCACCTCCACAAAGTGGTCTTCGACACACCTAACGTAAGCTAGGTCCTTCAAAGTTGTCCTCTTCAATGGTGGCACTTGTGTGATGGCTTGGGGAATACAATCTTTTACGCCCACAATTCATAGGCTTCTTGTAAAAAATATTTCCATTACCGGGAATCCTATCAAACCATACATGTTGCACAACTCGCAAAGGTACCATCAACTCGGCTGCCACTAACTTGGTTACACCATCATTCAACACTTCCGGCGAGGTAGAGGGTTGTATAAATTTTTCGTTTGTCCTCGTCACTATGAACTCTACGGGTGTTCACTGATCAGCCTAGTGGCACCACTGCAATTTAGGAATTAGACAAACAGTAGCATCAGTTCATGTTCAAAAACACTCCAATTGAACAAACAGTAGCACTACACAATCATGATATTGTACACAACAACTAATTTTACCATAAACTCTACGGGTATTCACCAATCATCCTAGTGGCACCACTGCAATTTAGGAATAGACAAACAGTAGCATTAGTTCATGTTCAAAAACACTCCAATTGAACAAACAGTAGCACTACACAATCATGATATTGTACACAACAACTAATTTTTCTAACAGTACATTCTGCATATGTATACATATGCATGATCTCCTATAGATAAAAACAGTAGCTAATCCATTTAGGAACAGTACTCCAACACTTAAAATATTTTTTCTAGAACTACACGGATGGTCATGCATGACCTTAAGTTCCTAAGGGTTACCTGCATGCGTACCCGCATCCTGATCATCACTGCCTGCAGCGATTCCCCTGCCAACTTCAAGACCACCACCATGCCCACTAGCTGCTCCTCTTCCGCGAACACCACGCCCAGCAGCTGCAGCCCCATGTCCAGCAGGCGCAACTTCTCGTCTAGCACCGCGGCCACGTACGGGTAGCCCAAGACTCTACCGGTGGACACGAACACGACGTCGAACAGTGACACGATCGAGTTCAGGCTCGTGCTCGTTGCCGGTCCTATCGTGGCTTGACTCGCAGACGAACAGACGGGCATGGCCGCGTCAACCGCTGCTCGACTCGCCAACGAACATATGAGCATGGCCACGTCCGCCGATGCTCGACTCAACGACGAACATATGGGCACGACCGTGTCTGCCGGTTCTCAACTCTCCATGGAACGGCACCTCAGTGTTCCATCGCATCGTGTTGCTGTTCGGAGACCGGTGAGGCCGAGACTGCCCCGTCCTCAGCCATACCTCTCGCCACACATAACCAAACACCATAAGGACAAAATCATCCAACTGCAAACATAGCAAGATGGATAAGAACATAGCAAAACGAAGAAGGAATTAACCTTCGTTGCTCTTGACGTGAAAGAAAAAATCTCTAGCTAGTTCCCTATCCTCCCCATCAAAGTGATCTAGATTATCCCAATCTATGGGCTCGTTTAGGTCCATGTTTGATACGCTTTGAGGCATTCACCGAGTGGCCCGATGTTCACAGATTCGTGGGATTCGAGGGGCAAGGCGGAGAACACATCAGAAACACACGCACGCGTGGAGATAAATAGCGAGGGAAACCTGTAGAATCGATCCCGCCAATAACCCCCCAACGGAGCAACCTCCGGAACTCGGAAGACAAGCCAATACCCACTCTAATTGAAGTCGATTCTTTCTCACCGGCCGGTCCACCGATCCAATAGACCCTAGCAAGGAAGAATAGCAACCAATAGAACACAAAGGAAGATTGGTACTACTAGAACCTTCGTAGTGAAGATTGACACATGCATACTAGAATCCACATGGGGAAGAGTAGCTATGCGGAGATTCCGAACCATCTCCATAGGAGTTCCACACAAGGGGGAAAGGAGCATAGCTCTCTCTGATTCATCATCAACTCTAAATCTCAGATTTGAGCCATAGGGGGCTATTTATACTACTAGGGGCGAAGTGGTAGGTGGAGGGAATATTTTAGGGCATCAAACCCAAATCTACGCGCAAACATAGTGAAATCGGCGGTAAGTTCGGCGGCGCCGGTTCTGGCACCGGTTTGCACGTTAGTACAGGTGTTCAACAGGTGCCGGTCGGTTCGGTGGGCCGGCGTGCTGGTTCTGGCGCCGGTTTGCTCGCAGCTTTTTCTGTCTTCTCTTTCATGCTTCTTGCTTGTGTGTCTTGGATCCTCGGACATCCTTTGTTTCTCTTGGCATCAATGATCATGGGTATCGGCCTAGTCATAAGATGGGCACTTGGTTCAAGTAGCATCCCATTCAAGTGAGGATCAAAGGAGGACAAGTAATGGAAGGAATTCACCTTAGGTGCATTTGTTGGAGTAGCAAGAGTTGGTTCAATGGGTAGCATGGTGATCGCCATATGATGGGCTGCATCAACGTTGGCCATGGTTTGAGGATGAACCAGAGTAAGAACGAGAGGAAGGAGAGGATGAGCGGGGCATCCATGGCGCCATGCTCTTATAGGAACTTGAATTTTTGGGTTTCAGAATCTCTTTGCCTCCATCTACTCCTGTGATTGTGATCTCCACCGTGTGATTTGGCAATAATCTGTGGCAAAGCAATCTCCCCAATGGATCGTGAACTGCTTGCTCCCCGGATCAGCTCACAATTGATGGCGTGTTTGTGCGTATGGGAGAGGGAGGGCACGATCAGGGATGGGAGATAGAGGGCAACGGCTCTGAGCGAGAAACGAGGAGTCCTAGAAAAAACCGAGAGGGAATTAAGGAGGGGGTTATGTGCGTGCATGCAGGGGCAAAGTAGGAAGGTTTTATCGCTCCAATCTCTCCTTAATTCATGCTACAAGTCTAGACTTGTCGAGCGACACGTAATCCTTGAATGCATGTTGAAAGGATAGAGATGTCGCCTAGAGGGGGGGTGAATAGGCAATTTCAAAACTATTACGGTTTTGGCTTGATAGAATGCGGAATTAAACTAACGTTTATTTTACAAGCACAAAACCTAAAAATACTAGGCTCAACTAAGTGCACCAACAACAAGATAAGCTAAGCAAGATAGCACAAGATAAATATACCACAAGTTATAGGCAAGATATAAGTACTTCAAGCTCGATGGCTATCACAAGGAAAGTAAGCTCGGGTATAGAGATAACCGAGGCACGCGGAGACGAAGATGTATTCCCGTGTTCCCTTACAAGTAAGGTACGTCACGTTGGAGAGGTGTGGGATTCCACGAAGGATTTCCCAACGCCACGAAGGCTCACCTTCTTCTCCAAGTCTATCCCACGAAGGAATAGGCCCTTTTCTTATGGCTAGCTTTTCCTCCACTCCGGAGATGGCAAGCTCCACAACCACTTCACAAGCTCCACGAAGGAGAAGCCCGGGTCTCTTCACAATCTTCCACGAAGAGGACACTGCGGCACCAACCGCCAAGCCAACTAGGAGGTCACCCTCCAAGAGCAACAAGCTCACGGTCTCTTACTCGAACAAATCGTAGTGGAGAGCTCAACACTTATGCAAGAATGCAAAGCAAGAACACCAAGGGCATTCAAATCCCTCACTCTCAAATCCCACCAAAGCAACAAGTGCTAGGGAGGAATTAGAGAGGAAGAACAATGGTGGAAGTCAACCAATGACTCCAAGATCTAGATCCAATGGGTTTCCCTCACTTAGAGGAGGAATTGATTGGTGGGGATTGTAGATCTAGATCTCCTCTTCCAAAGCCCTCAAAAAGATGCAAGAATCATAGGAGGGAAGGGGGAGGAGGCAAGCTCAAGAGGGTCAACAATGGAGGTCAATTTCGTGCTCAAGAACCCCTAAAACGTTGGGGGAAGAACCCCCTTTTATAGGGGAAAGCAAATATGGCCGTTGGGAGGAAACAGTGCGAACCCGGTTTGAAGTCCGGTTGGACCGGCCCCAGAACCGGACAACTCGGTCCTCAGGCCGGTGGACCGGACCACAAACCGAAATACTTCTGTATGCCAACCCGGAATAGACTCGGTCGCGAAAACCGGAAAACCCTGTCTGAGATCCGGTCAACTGGAGCTGGAACCGGACCGTCCGGTGTGGGGCTCGGTTGAACCGGATCCACAACCGGGATGAAACTGACTTCACGAAAAACGCAATAACTTTTGCATCCGGACTCTGATTTCGATGATCTTGGGCTTGTTTTGACGAGGACAACAAGCTCTACAATATGGTGCATGAAAACATCATAGTCCAACAAAGGAAGATAGAACCAAAAGAGGAAAGGCATGGAGCCTCCCTATAAGAAGAACCGGTAAAACCTTCAAACTCGAAAACGCCATATAAGATGCATACGAATTCCGTTTTCGATGAACTTGGGCTTGTTGAAGAGCTAGCAACAAGCTCAAGAACCTCACATAGAGAAACTACTAAGAAGCAACAAAATAGGAAGATGCAAAGTATGCAAAGGATTGAGCTCCCTATGACGATGTGATCAAGTTACCCAACCGAAAGCCCCTCTTAATAGTGCGGCTATCTATCCTATAACCCGGTCTCCCAACAACCACCTTGAGACCGGTAAAAGGAAAACCTAGCAAGGCCATACCTTTGCCTTGCGCATCCCGCTTGATCTTGATGACAATGCTTCAAGCTCCATCCAAGCCGGAATGCACCACTTGATCATTGTTGCTTCATGAAGACTCATAATTTGCTCCCCCATAAACCACTATGGGATAGCTTCATTAAGACACGTCTTCACATGTCCATTATCACCAGAATGGACGGCAAGCTTCAAGCAAATGATCTTCTCGAGATGCTTATCTTTGAACTTGCCCTTCTCAACCTTGATGGCGATCACCACTTGATGCCATCCTCTCATGGGCTATTGAGATCTTCACTTTTGAAGCATGCCCATGGAAAGATACCTATCCCATATATAAAACATATAATGGGTTAGTTCATGATGCATAAATGACAAGGCTTACCACACCGCAAGATCCATGTGGTACATTCTTTATGCTTCATGTGTTGACCAACTTGAAATTACTCTTCACTCTTTGCATTGGTCAACCAAGAGTCTTATCATGCTCCATCTCAATATCTTGAGGTACATAAGGAACTCTTCATTTGATTACATGCTTTAAATCTTAATCAACCATAGCTCAACTAATGAGGCTATCATGACACCGACTTAGAGCCATATCTTGAATTCTTCTATTGAGATCACACTCTCAAGATCTTGAACATATCATATTCTTATCTTCAATTCGATGATCTTGATGCCAAAACTCAAGGTATATCTTTATCTTCATGGCATCCATACTTGAATTCAACATATGGACTACAAGCATGACCTATGGAATATTCCTTCATATAAAACTCAATGAAAATATTAGTCCATAGGGATTGTCATTAATCACCAAAACCACACATAGGGGCAATTACCCTTTCACATGTAGACACGTTTTAGTGTATAGATACATTCGTATCTAGACAAACTCAAGTAAGTTATTTCTGGACGGAGAAGTATTAGCTAGATAAGATCTGACAGATAAATATCAGTATATCTTTATAATATTGATATGCTATCCTCAGAAGAATGTGTTAATTACCAACTAGAGAACGGCTTGCTCAGTCTCAAGCTGCTATTGACACCGTATATTCAGTATCGTCTTGTAGGCAGCCGATTATTTTTACTAGTACTACTATAAGTTGCCTTTGCTCAAGTCCCAATTAATTCTTGTGATTGGAGATTGATGTGCCATATGATTAGATGTGGACCTACCGGACAAAAACAATGTTAGCTACAAGTCCCAATTAATTCTTGTGATTAGAGATTGATGTGCCATATGATTAGATGCTTAGAGTATCTCCAACAGATGCACAAAAAACGCGCGGCACACGAAAACTGTTCCATTTGGGTGCGTGAGGGCAAAAACCATCCTCCAGCAGTGCACGCCGAAAAGTGCACAATCCCGCACTGCATATTTCGGGCGCGTGCTGCAGCGTACACAATAAATTATAAATCTACCGCACGCAGCCCAACTGCTGTCCTGAAATTTCCTTCCCACTCCCCGCTGCATGCGACCGTGCGGCCGCTGATTCCTCTGCCGCCACCGCCCTCCTTGCAGATCCACCCTAGCCCCACCGCGTCGTCTCCCCCTCAGATTCGGGCGTGTCGGGCGATCCCTAGCCGCCGCCGATAGGATGTCTCCACACCGCGGCCCCTTGAGGTCCATCGGCTTCCGCGGCGTGCGCGCGCGGCTGACGAGAACTTCTCAGCCGAAATCAGGGCCGGCGGCATCCGCGTGTGGCGGGGCACATTCGGCACCTGCCACGAGGCCACACACACGTACGATGCGGTGACGTGGATGTTCGGCCGGCATCGCTGTGACATGAACCTCGACGACATCAACAACCGCGAAGAAGCGGGAATGGTGCCGCCTGCGCCACACCTCACACGCGAGGACCAGCGGCACCACCTCCAAAATCAGCGGCGTCTTCTCATCGCCGAGGAGGACGAGCGGGCCATGGCGGCATGGAGGAGGAACTACCTGGAGGACGTGCTGGCCGAGCTGGACTTCTACGCGGTGAGGATGGCGCAGAGGAAGGATGAGAGGGCGGCGAAGAGGGCGAGGAAGGCCTTCATCGAGGCGCAGCTCGCCGGTCCATCGACGATCGACGACGACAGGTGGCTTGACATATTCGACACGACCAACGAGGGTAGTTCAGATGACGATGATGAGTAGTTTATCTAGTTTGTTCATGAACTAGTCTAGTTCATCTACTTTATCTAGCATTTAGTTTATATAGTGTGTCGATGATAGGGAGTTTATCTAGTAGTATTGTTTAGTTTATCTAGTAGTATTGTTTAGTTTATCTAGTGTCTTTCATGTTTGAACTACTTCAATTATGTTTCAAGTTGTCAATTATGTTTGAACTAGTGTGAATGCGAACTAGTGTTTTTATCTATTCTTGTGTTTCATTTGTTTTCAACTTATTTGTTTGCCTTTGATCTAGTTTGATACACGTGTAAAAAGAAATGTGTTTGTCCTGCCCTATTTTAGGGCATCTGAATACCGCAGCCGGCTGTGTGCTGCAGTTTCGTGCATCTGGGAATGCTGCAGCCGGCATGGTGCCCAAAAAACTGCTAAAATGGCGCAAAAAAAAAACAAAAAGTTAAGCACTATTTTAGTGCATGTGTTGGAGATGCTCTTAGGAAGTTTTCATCCACTTTGAAAATATGAATCCCATTCTTTTATTTCTTTCAGTTGGATGATAAATATCAATATGTTTTATTTTGTAGCCTGGATTTGGTTTCCAGCAACATATGATTCCTGGAATGAGACCTGGTGTTGCTCCAATTCCAAATTTTGTCATGCCTATGGTGCAGCAAGGTCAACAACCCCAACGTCCATCTGGAAGGCGTGCAGGTGCTGGTGTAATGCAGCAGCCAATGCCAATGGGGCACCAGCAGGTAATAGTTTTCTGCTTCCTATTAAAGGAATGGTAAATTTATTTTCCACTCCTATACTTGAAAAATGGGTTAAACCTTTTATTGCTGCAGATGCTTCAAAGGGGTGGTCGTGGTGGTTACCGTTATGCATCAGGCCGTGGCATGCCTGATGCTGCATTCCGTGGTGTTGGAGGTATGGTACTATCGCCGTATGAAATGGGAAGGATGACTCTTGGTGACACTGGTGCACCACAGCAAGTCCCTAGTGGAGCGTTGGCATCTGCACTTGCCAACTCTCCCCCAGAGCAGCAACGACTGGTTCGCTTATCTTTGCTTTTATCTGCATCAAGTGATATACGCAGCCAGGAACCAGGACCATCATAACTTGTGTAATTTGTGCAGATGCTTGGTGAAAGCTTGTACCCACTTGTTGATCAGCTGGAGCATGATCAGGCTGCTAAGGTTACTGGTATGCTTCTTGAAATGGACCAGACTGAGGTTCTTCATCTTATCGAGTCACCTGATGCTCTGAAGGCCAAGGTGGCAGAAGCTATGGAGGTTCTCCGCAGTGCCCAGCAGCAGGCCATTGCCCCGGCCGATCAGCTGGCCGCTCTCTCCCTGAGCGATGGCTTTGTCGCTTCTTAGATGTAGCGCGTTTGTTCTGCTTTGTGTGTGTGCTTGGGGTTTGAAATGCATTTTAACTGTGTGGATTAATAACGGGTGATGCTTTTCTATTTGATTAAATAGTGAGATGGAAACTTGATTTCTTCATGCATTATACTCCCTCCGTCTCAAAATAGATATTGGAAATTTGTCAAATCTAATTTGAGACGGAGGGAGTATGAGTACTTTAATGATTACTTACTCCATCTGAGTAGTGCTGATTTATGTTTGAGTCTTTTCCTAGGATTAGGTTGAGTAAGTAATTGTCACCAGGTATTATTTTGAGCATCGGAGGATCACATGTTTACAAATCCAAATGTGATTTTTTGACGGAAACAGATTTTTTGTGGGAATTTTAAATTATATAGGAGGTAGTCTTTAAATATCTTCAACTCCCTCTGTCTTCAATTAGTTGTCTCAGATTTGTCTAGACAGACGTATCTAGCCATGTTTCATCTATCTTACGGTTTTGATGGTCTTTGGTCCAACCTAGCAGCTAGCTAGGAAGTACGATCCTGGAAAAACTAAGCAAGCAAAAAATTGGCAGCTAGCTAGGAAGCTAGCCGAGTGAATGGACAGGGAATCTTCCTATATGAATTCAAATCGAATAAATAAAGATGACGATGGAAAATTGGACCGTGAAACGCTCGAAAGTAGACGGGTAGCCATTTGTCCCACCATGCTCTTAGCACATTGAATCGTTCAGTACCGAATTTGTCCCACCATGCTCTTAGCACATTGAATCGTTCAGTACCAAATAACACCTTCCGACATGGTGCTACTGCTCAGACCAGTGCACTTGACCTAGGGTTTTTCCCGGTAATCGAAATAGAGTGGACTAGGGATATTCGTGAAGGAATAGTGCCACCAGAAGACAAGTGCGTCGGTGTCGGACAGACTGACAAGGATTTCTCCCTAACCTCAACGACAAAAGACCTAGGCGATTCGGAGCACCACCACCAATCTAGCCACCCACTAGCACGCGCCATCACGATCTTGCAGCCATAGTTGTCATCATCTCATCATGCACACTGGAGACCGGCCCGCAAGACGGAGGCGGGCAACATTGCTCGAGCTACGGACGTCAGTGCTACAAGCATGCGGGAGGAGCCCATCTCCACCACCAAGAGGCAGGAAAACTTTGATGAAAAGATTAGTGACCACGGTTCACAGGGGTTCACCGGTGTGTCCTATAAGCTGTTTACTAGACCAATTGCATGACGTTTATTTATGTCTACTGTGACACAATTGGTACGCACCATTTTAAATTATATGAACTTTGTTTATGGAAGACAGACGTAAGCCATGGCAGCACAAGGGCATTCGCACTGAATTCCAGTGTAACAGAACCGAAATCCAAGAGGACTGAGGGTTAAGTCGTTACCGATCTCCTCCGGGGTGGAGAAGTTGCGGCGGCCGGTGGGCTTGCCCTTGCCCATGGTTGCGGCGACGGCGGCGAACGAGGAGAGAGGGGACGAAACGAGTCGTGTGGAAGGGAGAGTTAAGAGGATAAATTGCGTTGCAAGCATGGAACCAAAACCAGTTGTTGTTCAAATACTATTGGACGACAGTCATGAGTTATTTAGTGTTGCTGATACTAATACTCGGTTCACCACCCTTATTCACAAAAGGCTACTCTCTATTCGGAGGTATCTGTTTCTATGTAGACTGAACCTGATCATGTAGCACTTCCTCTATACAAGGAATACATACGTAACCATGGTCAAGAGTCACCGAGAGAAAATAGAGGAAAGTTAGTGTGAAGGTGGAGACTCAAGTCCCTCGAGATCCTCTTTAATATATGGAGAAATCCTCAAGGAAATGAGAGAGAAAAGATAATGGGATGGTTTCCAAGGAGAGAGGTGACTCTTATATATAGTGGGAGAGGAGGGGCACCACCCAAAGGGCATGCGATATGGGACTAATTCCAGAGCCGCCGGCCACTAAGGGGGAGCTGCCAGCCCTAGGTGGGCCCCACGTGGGGAGCCTACTAGGGTTTGGCCGGCTGGCCCTCCTCCCTTAGGTGGCTTGCCCTCATGGGCCTCCCCTCCGGGTGAGGCCCATTATCAAAGGACTGCCTATTAAAATAACATAAAAATATATATTGTAATACTAATTCAACTAATTAATATAAAACACATATATTATTATATTCTTCACTTCGGAACTCCTTTCGGACCCCTCCGATCAACATCAGGTGCTACACGGAACTATTCCGGCTTCTCTCTCATTTCTCATGCGGTGCCGTATCAATCCCTATGCATTCTCACTCTTAAGCGTGACACCCTTCGGGTTCGGAAACATTCCGGATATGATCGAGACCTCTCTCGTATCAATGATCATCAGCGGGACCTGGATGTCCATGATGACCCCCGTGCGTTTCATGAATCTCATCGCTTGAATCTTCAACATCGCGTCATATTTCCTTTGCCACTTGATACCTAGTTCATCTCAGATTTGATCTTGCAATTCAGCACCACTTGGAGGTATGCCCTACGTCCCGCTCTGTGAAGTAGAAGGTGCGCCGGCAGTCCGCCGAGAAGCAACAGTTCATCATCGCAGAAATGGAGAAGCTCATCAAGGCAACGTGTCTAGCCATGTTTTATCTATCTTCTCTACCTTCTCTACTTTACTTAAAAAGAATGAATTTCCTCCGGTCACCGATTTCGTCAACACTTTTTTAAATAAAACTATATTACCCTTTCCGTCATCAATCTCTCACGCCTCTCACGAAAATAATGCGCTCCATCAATGCAATTGATCCCTTCTTCTTCGCCCCTCCTTTCTCCTCCAAACCCACGTTCTCATCTCCTACCGATCTGAACTCCCTCCCAACTAGAGGCGCCCTCCCACTCCATGCGTCGATTTCCACCTGAGGCGCCCTCCCCTCCTGCCAGTTGCCTCCTGCCTCGCGTGTCCCCTCTATCCCCTGCATTGAGTTCAACGGCGGCGGCGCGATGCCTTCTCACTCCTGCCTCGATCTCCACCGAAGGTTCCCTCCCTTCCTGCCTCGAGCGTCCCCTCCATCCTCAACATCAGTGTCGTCCAGTTTTCTTCCTGATGATGCCCCCCGCCCGGCCGAGCAGCGGCGGAAGAACCAATGGAGGAGGCCTGCAAGATCACGCGCGTGTCTGACGGAGGAAATCCAGCACCTCCCTGCCCGACGCCACGGCCGTCTTCCCGGCCTTCCGCGACGCGGCCGACTTCGACTCTGTCTGGACCCAAGCCCGGGTCCTCCCCGTTCGACCTCTATAGGAGTTTCATGCCCTTGGAAGTTGGAACTACTCCACGTCTTCCACCCACGCCACTTCTGCTACATCGTCCTAAAGTCCTATGGCTGATGGGCTACTGCCGAAGTCGACATATCCCTAGGTGCTAAGCTAACGATCTTGATCAACTAGATCTCTTTCTGTCCACCTCACCCGCAGCTATCTCTTACAGTATGTCTTTACTAATTAGACCAAGGTAATTCGATTCTAAATTATATGATCTGTATTATGTGCTCTTGAGGCATGGGGTAATAGAGGGCGAGGGGGAACAATACCAACAATAAAAGGAGTGCATCAGCATTGCGATTGATTTTTCTAGATGTATGGATTACCGAATTGTGATTTGTATGTTGATAGCACGGGGAAACTTGTTTGTCCTTTGACCTTGTGATTGCAGCATCGAATTTTGGTGGTGATACGCAGAATACTCGAGGAGGGGGCATCACGACTGTATATTGGAGAAGGCGAATCTAGCATTGTACGATAGACACCGACATTCATGTGGCTTGCCATTTTCGATGCCCGCCACCGCCATCTCTGCCTCCCGTGCTTCACCTCAGTTGCAACTGTCGGCTAATGCAATAGCACTGCACACCACAGGTGTCCCCTCTTTATCTCTCTCATTTTTCCATCTCATACCATGTATTTTTGGCATCCCAATCCTGCAATTTTTATCTGCATGTTCTGTGCGTATCCCCTTAGTAAGTCTTAGCTCAGATATAGGTGATGTACTAATGTCTAATTTGATAACCATTGTGCTTTAGCCTTAAGTTTTTTATTGGCAGGCATGCACTCCTATTTAATCTAGCCATGCTAGGACCCACGATTTTATTTTTACCAATCTGTAGAGATAGACTCGGCTGCATCAGTAGAATATGTTTTACATTTTAACCATACCATCGGCCAAATAACTTCTTGTCAATTCTGCCAATTAACCCGAGAACTACTAAAATTTTGAGGCCAACAACCGCGTTGATATTCGTTTATACCTGCTGTGAGATTTAAAGTCATATTGGAGCAACTGAATTTTGAGGTAGTATTAAAATTCGTGGGAGGTAAGGTTCTTGATAGTCCCTCAACACTACATCAAGGCTTTAATTATTTGCGTACTTCTATTCCATATGAGAGGCAATTTAGACTTCAGAGGACAAATCAAGCAGTCGAGTGCAGCAATGACGGCCAACAGTTCTCACCTTCTTGGTAGGCAATGATGCTGGGGATGCGAGGAAGAGCACCAGAGATGTCATGGGAAAGGAAGGCACCTCGCGAGCAAGCTCCGACCTCGGCCGTCCATGTGCAAGCGTCATATTCGTCATATTCCATGATCTGGTAAGGTGCTTCCCAACAACTTGTGGTTGGTCTTCTTGATGTACCAGAAGGTCAGGGCAATGCGGCTAAGGCCCATAGTGTGGTTTCACGTCAATGATGTCAATGCCATCCTCTACTGCAAGAAGTCCGGTGTAAGTTCACATCAGAAATCAAACGAACTGAATAGGCATGCACATACACAAATAGCACCATGTTCACTATAACCTTGAATTGTGTCTCTGTTTTCAGGGACAACAGGTATTGCCAGATTAATCGCAGGTCATCTACATGTGTTTCTGAATCCTCGAGAGTTTGATATGATCGATCATATTTGTCTTGCGTTGTGTTCTTTATATGTACTGGTAAGCAATTATTCTAACTGAATTTCTGTAAGAAACCAACCCCTTTTGATTTGAATTCTCCGCCGACAATTGTCTCTTCAGGCTAGCAACGGTTCTACCCAATTTCTTTAAGATACCATGTATACTTCATGTTAAGAGGGGTACAACAATTGTTGCCGGCCATTTGGATAAAGTTTGTACACTCTTGCTAGCCATTTAGCATCTTGTTATGTTCTCCACATTATTTCTGCATCTCTAAGATTTAGAATTTTTCACATAATATGACACTGAAGCATGCAAAGAACAAATGTTTTCCCCCATTGAATTGTCATATTCATGCGCTATTGCATGATTGAAGGCCATCATCATGTAAAATTTTCATTTAGTATTATAAAATTTTCATTAATTTCATTTAGTATCCTTGGTCACCACCATTGTATGATGTTATCTCGTTGATGTGTTCCATCAGTAGCTGGAATGTGCAGTTTGAGGGCTCAATGGCCATCACACGTTAGTTGAAGAGGGTCACATTGTTGCTGGTTGCGGTGATCTCTGGCATCGCAAACAATAAGTCCACGCTCCTCAGGATGGGGAGGTCAGCATCTATAAATATTATCTTGTCGTAGTCAGTCAGCTGCCTTAACCTGAACTTGTTGTAGTTCCACTTGTTGTAGGCATCATGTTCAGCTCTTAGGTTCCTGATTCTTTCGATTATTCCCACCTTCTAGCCTGCAGCTTCCAAGCCTTTCCCGTGGTGATCACTTATTGTGTCACCAATAAGGATGACCAAGTCCCTGGTTGATCCTGCTTGCCTGATGCTCTGAGCTGCTGTGATATCACCACATACATATTCACTTGCTGAATGCAATATTGTTGCATATGCTTCTCTCTTCTCCGATCTACTGAGTAGAGTCTTGCTGCACCAATAAGAGCAGATGTTATGTACTGAATTAAAATCTTATTCAGAAAACGGGTAAACCGAACAAGGCCATTTCCATATGAATGACTAGAGACTAGACCTTAATTAGTAGAATTAACCAAATATCTATTTTTTCCTTTGACATCATTACATGCAATTTTTGCAGAAAATAATTGTACTGAGTATCATTTCTTTAGTGAAGGGAAGCATTACTAGGTCATTTGATATATATATATATATATATATATATATATATATATATATTAATGGCTTTAGAAAAATAAGAACTCACTATACTAAGATGAGACACATAGGCTGAATACTGTGTAAAAATGTAAAAAATAAACATTGAGTAAAACACAAAAAACCTTTCGCCTTAAGTGGAACGACAAGCTCACACAATCCAACGGTAAGCTGTGGCGTCCCGCTAAAACCACTACTAGAAAATCGCTTGGAGTTTGTGCTTTGTGCACCATCATGTCATCCTCATGCATATCATGTTCGCATGTTTTGACCGCAAACTATTTTGCTAAGAACATATTTTGTTTTACTAAAACGTCTCCACGGTTTCATTAAAACCGTCCCTCTTTTTGTTATTTCAAATTAAAACAAAATAATATTTTTGGTCCGTACGTGACCACAGGGTTTTCTTATTTTATTAAAATAATAAAGTGACAAAAAGTCTGTCTAAAGTTTTGTCCAAAACTATTTCTATCTAGACTACTTTGGACTATATAAATACTCCATTCCCTCTTTTTATCCCTAACCCTAGACCTAAACCAGCCGGCTGGACCAACCTAGACCAGACCCGCCCCACGCCTTTTTCTCTACCACACGCCTCACCCCACCGTCACGCCTATGCCCCGGTCCCACCTGCAGCGACCTGGTCCCTGTCCCTGTCGCGCTTGTCGCGCCATCGCCCCTCACCGCGGCGTCCCTCCTACTCTGGCCGGCCGTCGACGCCCAGCGACCCCGTCCGCCGCTCGTTCCCGGAGCCCCGCCCCATCGAGTCCCTACAGTGCCGCCGTCCCTCCGCCCCTCTCCTCTCCGTCGCCGCCCTCGACCTCCACCCCGTCGGGCTCCGCCGTCGCGCCCGTGTCTTCCTCCCCGTGGCAGCGCCCACCGCTACCTCGTCCCGCGTGGCCCTGCCTGCCTCGTCCTAGAGCCACATCACGTCGCCTCCCTCTCGCCTCGTCTGCGCGTCTCCCTCCCCGCGGCCACCGTCTCTGTCGGGCCTCGTCCTCGCCCTGTCGCCTTGCTCGGCCGGAGCACCTTCCTCGCCTCCTCTCTGGCCCTTCGCCACGTCCTGCGTCCGGCCAGGTTCGCTCTAGTGTACCACCGACCTGTGCTACTCGTCTGATCCGATGCGACTCCGCTACAGGGCCAGTTCTCATGCTTATTTTTGACTGTGTGCAGTGATGCTGCTAAAGTGAGCTCTCGACGACCTAGCGGTTTTGCTCACTTCTAATTCGATGACATGTTGCTACCAACACCAAGGTTATGCAGGGTGCCAACATCAAGGATATGTAGGGGTAACATGCTACTGAGAGAAAGCTGATAGGATTCCCCAAGGTCTCCTCGGTGACAAGGCCAGCCTGTTGACAAGTTCGCCACCTAACATCGACACCGAAACCCCTAGAGCAACAACATGGAACTGAAGCCCGTTGAACCCGAAGATCTCCATCACGGCACATCGAGATCTGCTTCACGGATATGAAGCCCGAACCTTGGTACCTTGGCTTTGCCTTCCTCCTCTCCGATCTGAGACCGAACCCTCGGAACGACAAGCTCTTCAACCCGGTAACTGAGACCGCAGATCCGAAGACCAAGTCCCGAAGCCCGATCCCGGAGACCGAACCGGAACACCAAGACCTCCTTCTCGGCGCCACACCAAGTTTCCCCTCCCGGATCCGAAGGCGTCGGGATCCCTGAGACTGGACCCCGAACCACATCGAACCCCAAGATCTTCGACCCCTAAAGTGTGATCCCCTTTTCCGAGACCTCTATTTTTATAATATATAACATATATCTGTTGCATATTAAATTGTTCACACATGCATACATATTTTGTGGGTCCGGGTTATTTTATCGATTCACCTATAATTAAATATGGAGTCCATCTGCGGGATATCTTTGTCTTATTCCGGACTCCATTAAATTGGTGTAGCGAACCGATGACCTATTTCGCCTTGTTAAAACAACATTTAAATTGCGGGGTTCTAAACAACTTGAATCATATAATCATTTGTCGGGACCACGGTTCCGCTTAATACCGCTTAATTGCACCGCATCTGCATCATCTCATGATCATGCCGGATCTTCTGCCGTAATATTAAATAGTGCATTCGGTGTTTCTTCTAGTGTTTGCTTCTTCGCGGAGTAGTCCGATGAGATGTTGTGAGATTCGACAAGTTCTCCGGATATGATCCCTCAGCAGTGTTTCCCAGACGAGCATCTCTCCCCCTTCTACCTATTTTGCATTTACAGTCTTTATTTCCTCCTATTGATCTATTGCTATCCGTGTCACGATGCTTTAGTTTCCGTACACCACTTATACCCCGTGCAGCCTCTATATTGCCTTGGACACCTCCTATTACCTGTGTTTGGTAGATAGCTGGCCTTGCGAGTCGTAGTCGCTTGCTCAGGTGTGATCTCGTGTTGTCAAGTACCACAATTGTTGGAACGCTGGCAGATGTTTATTGGTGGAGATGCTTATTGGTGGAGATGATCATGGCTTTAAATACAACTATGAAAATACTTGATATAACTAATGCAGAGGCATCGGTGGGCAACAGATGTTATTTGGTTCTTCCACGCTCACTTGTGTCCCGTAGGACCCCGAGTACTTGATACCTGTTCCTTGACTATTCGCACTATCCACATCCAGGAGGCCTTATGGACCCCCCTGAGCCAGAGCTTGATTCATTTCTATTTCTTGGGGCCACAAACTAGTTTGGGGTTTTATTGCTATCCTGTACTTATGCCATGTTACTGCTTTATTTACGATTGTGCGTGGAGCACTTGTACTGTTTAGGATCGTGACACATTTTCGCTGTATCGACAAGCCCAGTCATACTTTCGGGTTCCCAGTCGTTTACAGCCGTCCACACAAACCCTGGGTCCGTTTCGGATCCAGCCAACTTCGTTGCGGGTAACTTAATGGGGTGCCCCCCTGAAATTTTTCTGAATCCTGTGATCGCTTTGTCGTGAATGCCTCGTTGGGTTTTGAGTTGGTTTTTCCGAGGTTGGTCGAGTGTGTGTTGCTATTTGTGCACCCCTGCAGGGTAAAACTTTCTGAAAGACGTGTCGGCGGTTATGGACAACTTGGAGCACAGTATCTCGATCATAGACAAGCATAACTAAAGTAGTGCTATAAATTTGACTTAATACGTGACTAGTAATCAGAAGCAACTATAACGGAATGGATATTAAAAATGCCAACCACTGGTGGATCTGGGTTGTTTGGTGACATGCTATACCTATCCAGTAAGTATTGCAACTCCAATGGAATGTGATAAAAGTGTCAACCACTGCTGGGTTTTGGGATTTCTTAGGACTATTATATCTGACTAGTAAATGTTCCAACTACAATGGAATGGTGATTAAAACCGCCCACTACTTATGCTATCAGGATGACACCTAATATCTATATCTGATTAGTAATTGCTGCAACTATAACGAAATGAGTAAAATTGCCAACTGCGTGAGTTCCTTGGTCCGACTTCCTCGTTTGGTCTCGAGGGGGAAAATACCAGGATGGTTTGTTTGGTGTTAGCTTCAGGTTGGATCCGAATAGGTCTTTCTTATCCCTCTCTGATAACCGCCAGTTGTACCGAGTCTCTATCGGTTGTTTAGTGTTGCCGTGCTGCCGCTTCAGCCCACCATACCTATGTAGGCGAGAACCGCCGAATTCTAGCCTCGCCGTGTACTGGCCTCAGTACTGACGCTCCTCTTTTTCCTTTGCCCTTTGTCGGCACCCCTTTTGTTTTAGCAGGTTTGAGATCGACGTCGTTAGCAGGGTTACCCTTCCGGCTTGGTCTGGGCAGGGTTATGGACGCCATTGGTTATTCTTCAGGGCTCTTAGCCCCATTTGCATTTTGTCCGTAGTCGGACGCCCTATCGATTTCAAGGTGATTTGGATCTTTGTATTGTATATCTGTATTCTTGACTCGTGGAGTCGTGTTGTATAAATATCTGTTCTGTGGGTCCCATCAAGGACTGTTGTGTAATGGTATTACTTCGTTTTCCACCCGCACGAAAGTGCCTAGTGGGCGTCCTTGAATCGTTTCTATGCGGGTTTGGCGGGAAGCGCTAAAACTTGCATAGGGCCAATTTGAGGGTGTTACATAAGCCTAAGATTTTCCCTTACTGCCTTCAAATCAGGGCCACAACCAAGTATTGCCTTCATATTTCACAAGGTTCTTGCACATGAAGAGATTTGGAATCGGGAAGCAGTCTGTCACAAAAAGCACATGGACCTTCCGGTTGGACCTTCCAAATGGAGCCTTGCGACATCTCTTGACCAACCTGCCGCCTTTGTACAGGGATGTCTCACAGAAATAACATAAAAATACACCTTTTCTGACATTAGGCTCTGGAAATGATGGGAAGGAGTGCAGGACGATATCTCAGAATCTTCCTCCTCGTCTATCCATTCAGGATATAGGGCAGGCCAAGTAATGCTTTCGTTGGCATGCTCAAGTCTTATAATCGAAACATGGCTTTCATGGAGTATCCGCAACTAAGAGCCAAGCTCAGTGCTGTTAAAATTCAAGAGTCCAAGTTTCAGCTTTTGGTTACCACCATTAAGATCTTTCATTGCTGAATATACATCATCCCGCTGAACATCAACATGGGTGAAGGTGCTCCGGATTCAAAGGAATGCATGATTCTTGCCAGCGACTTCACCAATACATGCTGGTTCGTCCTAAGCAACGACATAACTGTCCTTTACTATATAGCTCACTCGTGGTTTGCATTCCTGCTGTACAAATTCTCATATGATGCCATTATAATTTCTATCTGGTTGATTGTTAGCTATGATAGTAACTGCATGCCATTGTATTACTCATCGCAAATTCTGATTCATGCAACATCTCTTGCATTCTAGGATATACGACTACTTCCATATATATTTGTTGAAATGACCTAGATAGTTTATATTTGCTAAAATTCTAAGAAACACTCTTTTTGATTGCTCAATTCATTTGTAGGCACACATGTGTTATGCATTCTTGTCCTATTCTACAAGTTCACAAGTGACGGCATTATATTTCATATATGGTTCTGGTTCGTCCTAAGAAAAACCATAACTATCCTCTACTGTATAGTTCACTCGTGGTTTGCATTCCTCCTCTACAAGTTCTCGTATGATGCCGTTATAATTTCTATATGGTTGATTCTTAGCTATGACAGTAACTGCATGCCATTGTCTAGCTCACTGTAAATTTTGGGTCACTCAATTTCTCTTGCATTCTAGGATATACAACTACTTCCATATACAAAGTATATTTGTCGAAATGACCTGATTAGTTTATATTTGCTAAAATTCTAAGCCGCACACATTGTTTGATTGCTTGTTTCACGATAGGCACACTTGTTTAATGCTTACTTGTCCTGTTTGTTTGATGTGATGGTCAGTAATTGAACCATTGACCAGTAGTAAACTCTAGTTCATAGCTCATGTTGTATCAGTTAAATGAGTAGTTTGCCTTGTTTGATGTATTAACTTGTTATTACTTAGCTTTAGACTGCAATTATTGCTATCACCACCAAAGATGGAGTTGCAAGATCATGTCTCAAGGTGGTTTTCCAATGTAGGTGTCACACTCAAAAGGGAGATGCAGGTGATAGATTGAGAAAGCAAATTGAGGACTCTGCTATCAACTCGATTTTCAACTAAAATGCCCAATTTTATTTCCCTTGAGTTGATAATATGTAATAATCTTAAGAAGTTTGTAGCTGATGTAATATCTAGATAACTCACATAGGCCATGTAGGCATTTAGTTGACACTGTCCACACATGGTTGTAGGCGGTACCATAACTACGCCAGCCAGGTTAATTAGGGAACAGTATCAGGCTTTGTTATTGGCCTATCTTGTGTTATCCTAGAACAGAACCATGCCATAACAGTAAAAGCGAGAATAGTAGCAGACCAGAATAGCAATAGGCCTGAACAGTAACATGTCAGTAGAGTACTAGACCAGAGAAGTAAAAGGCCAGAATAGTAACAAGTCAGAATAATAACATGCCAAAAAAAATTACCAAGCAAGAACAATAATAGGCTGGAAAAATTACTAGACCAGAACAGTAAGAGATTGATTGTGGGCCTGAGTTGTTGATGGCCAGAACGGTAACGAACCTTCTTAAATAAGGGTCGTTAGTAGGCGGCCCACCATGGGCTATAAAACAGTGAAGGACCGACCGCATGCCTTAACAGTATCAGACCGACTTGACATATACCGCTAATGGGCTGCACAGTATTCGACCAATGTGGGCCTTATGTTCGGCTAACTTGGGCCGCATGAAGGCCAAAAAAGTATCGGGCCTAATAGTACGGGGCGCGGTAGAATGCAGTACCAGACAATTTCAAAAAGTGCAGGACGAAATAATAACGGGCCGACTTCTTATTGGAATCTCGTAATGGGCCAGCCCACTTAATAATTAGCAGGCCTTGGCTAGGCCAGGCTTCTACCATGGTTTATGTGGCCATTAATGGTGGTAATCGGCCATTAATGGCGTCTACCACATGCCAGTTTGCTTGATGTCAATAGTCAACGCGGCTGGCGAACATATCTACGACAGAACAAGTTTTCATGGCTGAAAGGTGCGATCTGCCACGTTCGGAAAAAAATGTGGTAGATTCATTTGGGATGGGCTTTTACCATGAAGGTCATCCGTCGTAAAAGACTTTTTAACCACGAAAAACGGGCCTTCAACCACGAAAATTATCCATTGTAAATGCCAATTTTTCTTGTAGTTCAGTCCCTCGGTCTAGTGGGGTAGCGGAATAAGGGATCTACCGGAAACTCCTACTCCACTTCTTCAAGTGTAGATTTCGAATTATTTGGTGGAAGAGCTTTGCTAAGCAATGGCAATGGTGGAGAAACAAGGGAGGGAGAAGAAGGAGGATCAAGTGTCTAAAAAGAAGAGAGGAGAGGAGGCCACCCTTTATAGGAGAGGAGAGGGGCAACCCCTAGGGGGTGCGCCAGCCCCTAGAGGTGCCACCTCCCCCTCTTCATGGTTGTAACCCCCTCTTCATGGTGGTAACCTCCTTCATCAAATAGGTAACCCCCTCTATTATTCTCTTTCTAATTGCATGACATTCATAACAATTAAACAACACTTATGGAATTAATAAAACATTTTTATTTGTTTAATATTTATTAATTCATTCAATGAACAAACATTAAAAATAGCCCTTGTGTTATTTCGATATTCCAAAATAGTTTTGCTGCTTTTCTTAAACAACCCCTATGTTGTCCAATAATTCAGTCGGAGTTCCAAATCCACTCAAAGCGCATGAGCGAACCTTAAGTGTATCACCCTACAGTTCGTGAATAATATGGACATGATCAAGACACCTCTTCCATCAATAATCATCATTGGGATCTACAAATCCATAATGGCTCCCACTTATTCAACGATGAATCTAGTGATCGTGCAAACCATTAACATTGTAGTCAATTCCTTTTGTCTCGCGATATATTATTTGTCCAAGATCCTATAATTTGGTATCATCCATACCTACTTCGATCTTATTAACGACAAATACTCTTTACTCGTTCCGTGATATAACATTCCTTGTGATCAAATCACTTACTTGGAAGATGTTATTAATGTGATATCACCGAGGGGGCCCAGAGTATGTCTCTGTGTCATCCGGATGGACAAATCCCACTCTTGATCCACGAGCCTCAACTAACACTTTCTAAGTACCCAACAACATATTTATAATCATCCTATTACGGTGTGACATTTGATGGAATCAAAATACTCTTCCAGTGTTAGTGATTGATGTGATCTCATGGTTTGAGGATTAGGACTACTTTGTATGAGTTTGATACAACAAACTTGATTGACTTGATTGTATTGCTATGGGTGTAAGTGTTCATCATATCATTCTCCAATGACATGACCTTGTTATTAACAACATCCAATATCTATGATCAGGAAACCTTCATCATCTATTAATCAACAAGCTAGTGTAATGAGAGGCATTACTAAGAACCAATTTCTTTGTTTATTAAACACACATGTATTAACATTTCCAGTTAAAAAATTATAGCATGATAAATAGACATTTATCATAAACATGGAATAATATAATAACCACTTTATTATTGCCTCTCGGTCATATTCCCTTCAGTATCCCACTTGCACTAGAGTCAATAATCTAGCTGAAACTTGCGCATATAAACAACTATGGCTGGTGTTGTACATACGCATTCCTAGTGGTAAACCTAATCTTTAGATCTGACATTTTTAGATTTGTGTGTATTTGCATGTCTTTGCGTCTCTATGCATCATTCATTCTCAAATGAGATGGCATTGTATAAATTTGGTCCTTTGGTGAGACCTTAGTTCCTTGGGGTTTAAAACATGTTGATACTATTGTCGTACAATATATATTCATAGTACTAGCCCAGTTGGAACTACACCTAGTTCGATAACAAACTTCTTGACACAAATGCCTTCCTATGGTGCTACTAGAGCAATCTTATACTTTAGCCTTTTGTTGTAATATCCATCACAATACTTAACCTTTTGGAACTCATCCAAAACTATCATGGAACTTTCTTCCATGAAATTGTGCCACCTTCACCCATAGCCTAAATTGAGATAAATTTAATTTGTATCTTGTGACAAAACTAGTGTCAATGTAATATTTTACATTGAACTATGAACTAGTATTAGTGTAACACTTACAAAGAACTATTTTTCACCTCTACATACATAATATATTCTTAGTACTTCTAAAGCACATAAGGATATCTTACCATTGTCCAGCAATCATCTTATAAATCACTCTAGTATATGCTCATAACATTTAGATGATAGGACATATCTGGATATATACGTATCATGGTATTCATGATTGATCAAATCATTCATGTGGTTTCACTGTCCAAGTGTCAAAACACTTGAATCATGTTTCAACCTCTTCCATGCAGCAATAACCTTTCTCGTCGTTTCCATATTGAAATTCATTCAATATTTCATCTATGTACTTTTGCACAACCATATTAGCACATCAATCTATCTACATATACATTGATGCCCAATATTCTGGTTTTGCCTACATCTTTCATTGAATTATAGTTCGAAGGAAATTCTTAACTTGTGTCGATAAAAGATACATCATTTCCAATCAACAGTATGTCTTATACACAATATGTTAGAAATATGTTTCAGCGCTCCCACTTAATTTCTTGCAAATGTGAGCATCTCCGTCATCTCCAATGCAATTAATCCTTTTAACATTACATCATGGTGAATATTCCAACTCCGCGATGCTTACTTAAACCAATGAAGTTTGCATGCCTTTTTATCATCCTTTGATTTAACAAAACCCTTCAAACCATGTCATGTATACGTCCTAGGTAACCATTCTATTAGAAGAACGTTGTTTTGTTTATTTAACTACCATATACAAAAATTGACATATGTAGTGGTTGCTACACTAATCCGTCTAGACTAAATATCCCTACGAAAGATCGAATCTTGTCGTAGTCAACTCTTTGAACATTGTCACAAACTCTTTTCCAACATGTCGTCTATTTCATAAATGTGAAACATACATGTCTGTTTATTTATAGATCCAAACACGACAGATGGGCTTCAAGTCTCGTGGAGGGTCTTCCAAGTTCAGAAACTTGGTTTTACGTGTATGGACAATCACGGATTTTATGGCTTCTATCCATTTGACGGAGTCAAGGCCCATCATCGTTTCTTTGCATATAGTTGTTTTATCATTGTCAAATAGTAATGATTCAATCTCAAATCTTGCTATTTGACTGTTTTACCCGACCAATAGTGGTTCAATAGGAACTTGGATCTCCGTGACCACAAACTTTGAGTCACGTAAGCCATGAGCATTGTGGCTGCCTCCGGGACACTTTCCGGTGCCACGCAACTTAGCACATATAACTTAGGTTCATTAACCTTATCAAAGTTCTATTGTACTCCCACTTAACTTTTCGCGAAAAAATCCTTCTCAAGAAATTTGACGTTTCTAAGTGACAAACATTTTTGTCTTTGATGTTTTGGAGGAACACCCAACGGTTATTTGGAATAACTTACAAAGACATGCTCATCCAACTTTGTGTCGCGTCTCTCCTACGCTGGCATCCGGGATGTTGGACACCCCCTATTTGTTCGGTAGTGGGCACAAAGGCGTTCCGGCCTCAACATCAATTAAGGAACCTGCTAATACGAGCACATAGCACACATAGAGCACACATAGTCATTTTTTACCCAGGTTTGGGCCTCCCTTTGGCTAACAACCCTACATCCTGCTTAGGTGGATTATCTGGGGCGGACCGAGGTACAAGAAGCCGGGGAGTCGCTTTCTCTCTAGCTTCTACGCTTCCCGGACTTCCTCTTTCTTTCTTCCCTCACTTTTATACCTCTCTTCCTCCTCTCGGCACGGAGGAGGATATCAACTCTATCTCCCTCTCTCTTCTCTTCTTGAGCTCTCTTCTCCTCTCCAACTCTCGAACCCATTGATCTCTCCCTAAAGTTCTCCTCTAAAACCTCTCCAAACGCCTTCCTCTTGAGAACCTCCTGAACCCCCTGTTGCTTGCCCTCCAAAAAACATTTCCCTATCCTACAACTAAGTACCTCCTTTTATACACTAAGGGTCACTACAAGGGCCAGCATGGAGTACCGCCAAGAGCATTCCATGGCTCAATTGCGGTGTGCCACACGGTCTTCAGGAAGACGGGCGGTGTCCGTGGCCAATGGATGGCCAAGGGCGGTGCATAGGCACACTTGATGGCTGAGTGACAGCTCAGGCTCCGAGCTGTCACTCCTGTCGGTGGCACACTACAGCAGACTGCAACGCCATGATGATGTCCAGCGGTGCTGGCGCATTGCTAGTTCTCAAGGCCAGGCCTGACACGCCTTATCGTGCTTAGTTGACTCTGGTTCCTGGGTCGTGGCTAGCCTAGGAGAAGTGTTCTCATGGTTCTTTCGAGGCTCAGTCAAGGCCTCTCCCTGGCTTCGCTATCCCCAGTTGTGCCTTTATCCTCCTTTTGGGCAACCCCCGGAAGGAGAGATTGGACTGCCTCACGCGCATTGTTTTCTTTTTCTCCTTGTCCGTTCTTAGCTAGTGGATCGAGGCTCGTCTCATAGCGTTTGTCTCATCCATAGTTACCTATATCATAGATGACATTTAGTCTCCATAGGCTTGTCATGCCAAATCCATACCTGCTTGGAGCACACGGTGCTCGCTTCCTTGCGACACCCTTGTCATCCAGGCCACGCATTCGCTAAGGCGCTGACCGGTGGGTCCTAGCCCACGCGCTATGGCACAATGCGAGGGACCCCCAATCTCATTACGCTGACAGAATCCCCCGGGCGAGGGCCGGCAACATGCAACGATGGTCCTGGTTTGATGAAGAGGCCATTGTCGGGCTTCGCCCTTCAATAGCACACAGGCCCATTACTCGTCGCGGGGAGCGCGACATGACTGGACGGCACACTTTCCCATCCTGCACAGCTAGTGTGTGTGTGCCTGTGCACTCAAGTGGCTGCGGGACTGTTGGGCCACGCCTTGGCTTTCGCGGCAGCCTACATTGACTATGCATGCTTCCATTCTCTCCACCTTCCCCGCAGCCTTCCCCTTCCAACTCCCTGCTTAGTGGTGAAGAGGATGGAGTCAGGTAGTTGTAGTGACGATGATCCTTCTTCTCCGATAGGGGAGATGGGTCCAGCCTTGTTGGAGAGGATGCAGCGTAGGCGCAGGCACCGAGGCCACCACATCTCCTTTGCCACTGGCACAGAGCTCCTGCAACCGCACGCTGAGGCCCGCCCTGCCGTGACCACATGGAGGAAGCAACGGAAGGGGAGGCCCTCCCGGTCGCTGTTATTCTTCTCCAAGGCGCGGACGCAGCCCGCCTCGCTAGGGACGTGGCGGAAGATGCTCTCTTCTCGACCTAGCCCCTTCAATCTCCCCATCTCAGTCTCGGGAGGAGAATATGGCAGACTTGGTGGGTTCCGAATTCTTAGTCATTCTAGGCGTAGGGTTTAGGAAGCGGTTGGTGCTTCCCCATTCCTTGGCCAAGGATTTGAATGGTCTTCACGCACGTGGTGTAGAATTGTGCGAGACCAGCGGGGGCCAACCCATCTGGGATCTTCGGATGGACATTGACGAAGAGGGCCGCATGTTCCTAGGCAAGGGGTGGCCCTCATTCGTAGATTGGTAGAAGCTACAGGCTGGCCATGTGCTGAAATTCCGCTATCACGGCGGGGGCCGGCTCATAGTAAACGTCTTCGATAACACCATGTGCTGCTGCAGCTACTCTCCCTAAATCCCTGACAACAGGGGGTCGAGGGGGCTCTCCTCTTGATGCAAGCGATGCCGGGGGCCGACCAGGCAGTGCGGCACCGCTTGGAGCGATAGGGAGCGGCACTTGCCCTCTTTCCCTGTGCACAACCTTTTCCCACACCCTTCTGTTGAATGTCTTCTATGCGCCGGTTGCTGCATTGTACATTTCTCAAATGTAATGCCAATTGGCTATTATCAACGTACTTACCTTTACCTTTGCGTTATTTGCTCTTTTCCCTACCGTATTATGCTTATAGCCATCCTTGATTCATCTGTCCTTTGCCGTCTTTATGACACCATGGGGCTCGTGGGGGTGTTGTTCATTGCCTTAGGCGCCTTGCTCCCGTTCCCTTTTTTTCTACCTTGCGGTCGACTCATGCCTTGCTTGCGAGGCCAGCCGCCCCTGGAAGCTGCGTGGTCGCTGCTACTCCCATCTGGCGGCGAGCCTTACACCCTTGCTTTGGCTTCTTCTTACTTATCCAACAACTGCTCATCCTAAAACATGATGAACACACCTTACAACATCTTACCCATGCCCCAGGTTTAAAACAGGGTGTCGTGCGCTTAATCAGGGAACACGACATTACCAACCCGGGAGCCTAACATGGGAGGTGTGTCTTCATGATTTAGTGCTCGTCTGCAATGTCTAGAGCACAACGCTCATACCTCAGAGCGGATCATGAGAGTACGATGTTTCCTGGCCTGATAGTCCTCTTTACCCACCGTATGGTCCCTAGAAAATCCAAAGGAATGCAAAATCCCAAAAAAAGGCTTGGCAAATGAAAACGGGCGGAAAAACGAGAGCAACGGGATTCTCATTCCAAAACGGGGGCAGCCCTCGGGTTACAAGCGAATTACACATAGGCGGGCCTGGCCAGATACGCTAGTATTCATTGCACTTGCCAGGAGTACTACACTCACTCCCGGGCTTTTAAGGTTGCCAGGAGCACAACACACGCTCCCGATCTTTCATTTGCCGGGGGAACCTCCACTCACGCCCGAGCTATTAAAGTAGCCAGGAGTAGCACGCACGCTCCCAGGCTTTCATTTATCGGGGGAACCTCCACTCACACCTGGGCTTTTAAGATTGCCGGGAGCACCACGTACGCTCCCGAGCTTTCATTTTCCACAGGACCCTCCACTCACACCCGGGCTTTTAAGGTTGTTAGGAGCACCACGCACACTCCCGGGATTTTTAGTTGGTAGGGTGGATGCAAGAAGTTTTTAGCTTACTCAGAGAGCCACCAGTACTAGAATTGTCATCGGAAATAAGTTCCGGAAAGGGTTGCTGCCTTTTCCCGGGCGAGGAGGGAATCAGGGCAAAAGGTTGGTCCGAGTTGGACAAAGGGTCAGTGTGAGTCATAGGAAAAACGGTGGCTGCTAGTTTGAATAGTTGTTCAGAGCAGAACACAGTGTCCTTAATATCACCTTTGATGGTCAAGGTCCCCCATGAGGAGGGAAGCTTGAGCGAGTTGTAGGTATGGTGGGAGACCACCATGAACTTTGCCAAGGCAGGGCACCCTATTATCCCATTACACGGTAGGGAAATGTCCGCAACATCGAAGATGATGTTCTTAGTGCGGTAGTTGTCTTGAGTGCCAAATGTGACTAGCAGTTCGATCTTCCCCCACAGCTGGATAGCTCTCGGGCTTAAGCCCAAAAAAGACCCCATAGGGGCTAATTGATCCTCCGTGATCGGGAGCTTATTCAGCAGTTTTACGAGAGGATGTTGAGGCCAGCCCCTCCATCCACCAGCATATTGGTAACTTTGACATTCTTTATGATGGGGGAGACCACCAGAGGTAGCTTGCCGAACTCGGCGATACGGTCCGCGTGATCTCCCGCATCAAAGGTAATTAGCACATGAGACCACCGAAGGGGCTGCTGTGCCTCCGGGCTGGGCTGTACGGCACATAGTTCATGGGAGAAATGCTTAAACTCCCCGTGGTAAAGCATGGCATAGGCTCCTCCGTGTGTGCATGCGCAGTCCTATACTTGTGGGTATTGTTCGCACCCATCGTTGTCGCCGCCTTGGTTGACAGCAGGGTCATTGCCGCGCGGTTGAGGGGCTGCGTTGCCGTGGCCTCCTCCGTGCCCTGCTCTTACTCCATCTACTCCTCGTGTAGCACCCATGTTTCCCCCCACGACCTCCGGGGGGGCCTAGGCCAGGATGGACAAGGTACCATTAGCCCCCTGCTTAGGGATGCGCCTCTTCCGTCATGCTAGACGGACTCGTGCACATGGCACCACTTCCCCGTGGTGGGCTTCGCAACCACCACTTCTCCTTCTAGTTTGGTGTTCTTTTCAGCCCCGGTGGGAGCACTAGGCTCCGCAGCCAAAGCCTGTCAAAGGCCCTGCTTATGAGAGACACTCTTCTTTGCAGTAGTGCTTCCTGGGTCTGCCGTTCCCGCGGCTTCCCACACATCATCCTCGGGTGCAAGGCATCCTTCCTATGCTAAGGAGCAGAGGTCAGCCAATGCCCACAACTCATGGGTGCTCTTGACGGGGTGCATGTTAAGCTCTTCGCGCATCTTGCTATCGTGGTCATTCATGGTGAACGTGCCAATAATGGAAACATCCTCCACCTCCAAGATAGTGTGTGCGATCTGCGAAAATCGTAGCATGAAGTCCCGTAGACGCTCACCACTCCCCTGGACCGCTGTGTGTCAACACCCGGATTTTTAATCCCAGATGCCCGTTATGCCATACCTCGCAATCCCAGGATTACCATTTTTGCGAGACATAACGGATTGGATATCATAGAACATCATCCATTACAAACCATACATAAGGTTCTTACACAAATAAGGATCTCATGATCCAGTCTTAATACAACAAGCAGCGGAAATAAAAGATAGCGTAGCGGTGGGGTCCATCTTCAGGGGCACGGGCAATGCTGACGAAGGCAGATAATCCTAGTTATCATAGCCGTCCTGCTGACCATCATCTTGATAATCTCCTTCATAGTCTGGCCATGATAATAGCCAGGGACAAAAGCCATGAGTACTCTTTAAGTACTCGCAAACTACCACTAACAAGTATTATAAATCTAAGTTAAAATGCTAACTCTATGCTTAACTGTCAAGTTAAGTTTGAAACCTAAACTGAGTTCTGAAGCAAAGAAAGATAAGATAAAACTCTAAAATCACTTAAGTTGGGGAAACTATTGTCATAAACACAACCCTGTTGTGGTCAAGTCAAGATTCATCATTCTTTTCAAAGTCTTTAGAAAACATCTGACAACGAAACAGTATGGCCATTCCAACTGTCCATAACCACGGACGCGGATATTCGAATAGTTTGACACTCTGCAGAGGTGGTACACTTTCACCACAAGATTCGATACATCTGTCAGGGATAACCCTGAATCATCATACTTAGTATGCAGATAATCAAACACAACCTTCCCTTTACACACCCTAGTATAAGCACCTCTCCTATGAGCATGGCCTCCCAACCATGACCATCAGTCATCTTGGGCACTGCATAGGTGGACAACATTGAGAGGTAGCCTCAGCTCAAACCTCTCCCGTGAGGGAACTAGCACTAATGCTTATAAATTTCCAGCTACGCCTTACCCAATTTAGGTAATGTGGTTGTACGGTAAATTTGGAATGGTATCGCACCCGAATCCAACCATCAGTTTTATAAAAGGGTTAAGGCTCAGGCCTCAACATTTTCATCATCATCAACCAATTGTGTTTCTCAAAACATGTCAAAACCTCTCAATAGAATGACTCATCATTCCAAGGTTTTCATAATTCATTTTCACCAAGTGTTCCCATCTAAAGTGACTCAAGTTTTTGATCTACTCTAAACTACTAAGTTAAGAGTGTTCACTAAGGTGAAAAAGATGGGTTCAATCTCATGCCATAGAATGACATCTAAAGGTTTCTAAATTGGTCAAGTTTTATAGTTTTTATGCTACCTTCAAAACCAGTAAAAAACTTTGTATAACCTAAGAAGGGTAAAACTTGTAACTAGGACTTGGGGTACTATTAGTTAAATAAGGGGGGGGGGTTGATCAAAGCATGTTTAAGGCATATTTGCTAAACCATCTAGTTTGATACTAGTTTGCTAAGTACTACACTTGCAAGTGCTAACTTGCAAGGGTTAATCTTGGATAGTGCTAGCTTGCTAATAGTAGCTGGCATTGTTAATGGTGGCTTGCCTTGGTTGGTGCAGTGGTTGAAGTTTTCTTCTTCTTCTTCTTGGTAGAACTCCTCCTCCTCGAAAGCTTGGTCGGTACTATCGTCTATAAATACATAGGGAGTGCACAATCACCAAACAATACTTAACTAGGCTAGATAACATTCTAAGACACACAATTGATGATCTATTATCATCACAGGCATCTCAAGTTTAAATCAAAAGTTTCCTTCTTTTTATTTTAGAAAAGTAATTTCTACTCATTGAAAAATTAACTAAAATTTATTATTCACCACCAAAATATGGGATCATGTGGACACATGTCCTCACCACATATTCTAACATGTGGGAATGAGATTTAAGGGTGGGATCAATATTACTTTGGTTTAAGTTCATTATTTAATGATTTAAAGTGACTAGAAATGCCTATATAGCATTAGTTTGGTACTAGTCCAAAGTCACTGCATGTAAACCTTAATATTATTACATATTTAGATAGATATGGTGAAATGTGATTTTTGAGAGTTGGAATCAACTCAAAAGCTAACTTGGTTGATTTTATAAAAATGTTGCAAGTTGCAAAAGCTTCTGTCTTCTTATTTTTATTAGGAGAGATCTATAACTCTAATTGAATTAAATCCAACGGGTTTGGATAGATCATCTTAATACCTTTCATACAAAATTAGTTTCATGCAATTTGGATTTGTAAAACTCATAGAATTGATTTTTGAAATACTGGATAGAAACTAGGTTTAACTAAAAAAGAAAACTCCAGATTTGAATCGATGGGCTAGCGCGGGAAAAGGAATGGGCCGGCCCAGTGGCGCTCCACGGCGCGGGGCTCAGCTGGCAGGGGGGTCCCGCGTGTCAGCGGCACTTAAAACGCGAAACGGTACGCGCGCTGTGGGCCGTGCGATTAGAAGCTAGATCTACGGCTAAGGGTCGTCGTCGACGACGAACAGGTCACCGGCGAGTTCGAACCCTAGCGGCTCCGTGGGGGTCTGCTGGGGGCGTACCAGGGCTCCAGCGGGGTCGGCGAGGCAGGCAAACGACATGGAAGACGTCGGCGAGGCGAGGCGTGGTCACGATGGAGCTTGGGGCGATCGAAATCAACGGCGCCCTTCTCCTCCTGCCGTGGCTGCTCCGGCTCCAATTCCAGCGAGACAGAGCTCGCCTTGCTCCGGCTAGAGGTGGGTGAGGTTCAGAGAGGTGAGGGGAGTGGAATGGTGTGGAGAAAACAGGCTGGGGAGGGCTCCTTTTATAGGCTCAACGGTGAGACCGAGCAGGATGGGCGGTCGATGGTGGCGACATGGCTACGGCGAGGTAGAGGCATGGCTGGGGGTGGCGATCGATGGGCGGTTCCCTGGCGGTGCTCTAGAGCTTAAATGTGGCCATAGGGGCGGTGGCACGTGGTCGGGGCGAGGTGGCGCTCTACGCGGTAGAGGCGGCGGTGTCCACGGCGAGCGGTGGCTGTGGTGCGTTGGGCGGCGAACGGGTGTGTCTGTCGTGTTCCCTGTGTCGTGGCGGAGCGGTAGGCGCGGGCTGCGGTCGAGCGGCAGCTTGTGCACGCGTGCCGGGTGCGGCGCTCTGGCGTGTGCTCGGCATGGTACGGTGGCACTGGGAGCGGTTTGTGCTCGGTGGTCCACTGCACTCATGGGCTCGGGCAAGGGACAGGGGGTGGCGGTGAGCTCCTGGCTACCTCCTAGACATGGAGAGAGAGGGGGAGGTGGTCTGCTGGGGTGAGAGCAAGGTTGGCCGGCGAGTTGGTGCTCGGCATGGCTTGGCCTTGCCACTAGGGTGTAGGGGATGGGGTGGTAATGGCATGGTTTGATCAAGTGGAGACAAAGGGAGTGTTTTGTGGTCAAATGGGTGGCAAAACCCTGTAGAAATAGTGAGCTAGCTAGTTGTGTTTGATTCTGCCTGCCATGTGTTTGATGAAATGGCCGCATGAAAATTCTTTTTGAATTTTGGGTTCAAATTTTTTGGGTGTTCTCCACTAATGCTAGGTAGTCTCTGGTTGCAAGGGTTTTGAAAGTGGAGCTCAAAAAGATGGTTTTTGAAATAGGGGTGATCTATGCATATGCATTAAATTCAATTTTAAACTGTCATTTAAATTAGTTTATAGAATGTTTTTAGCAGATCAAAAGGTGGGCCTTGGTACCTCATTATGTGTACTAGCAAGGGTTGCAAAGATCAAGAATTGTTTCTGTTAATTTTTAGTACTAGGAATAGCCAAAGTAGGCATGAGAGTTAAATTTGCCAAAATGACCATTCCTCCTCTTTAATTCTTTTTTATTTGATTTTCTTTAGGAAAAGTTTGGGAATGATGTAGATGATGTTTAAATCACCTAAGAAACATTTTACAAGCATTGGATCACTCAATCATGGCAATTCAAACAACTCCTAAATTAAATGCACACATATATAAATGCTTTCATATTAACTTTGAAAAAGTTTTTGTTAACCCCAAATTTGATTGATTTGATCTTGATAAGATTGGATTGAAGTTTTGGGATGCTACACTGTGTGGAGCTGAAAGAGTGTTCTTGGGCGCCTGAAGGCTCCCTGGAACGTTCTCGCAAAGAGAGTACACAACTCGGCCTAGGAACGAATGGACTCCTTAGGTAGATGCATGAGCTAGGACAGGGCCGTGCCCTTTAGGGCCATTGGAAACCAATTGGCCATGACCTTCTCATCAGCACCCACAACCACCATTGGGGTGGACTAGATGGATAGAAACTCCTTCGGGTTAGTGTTGCCTTCAAACTTGGTAGGGACAATGAGACGGAACTTTGCCGGACATGCCACCTGCTACAAGGAAGGAGATAAGGTGGGGAACCCGCTTTTGTATCCCAAAGCCATGCTCCCTACCTTAGCTGCACCCTACAGGTTAGGGATAGCCACACCCGCCACCTGTTGACGCAGCTGCAACAGGTAATTTCCAACTAGCGCCTCGTTCGCCACAGAGGAATCGCCTCAGCGCCCTTCGTCGCGCCTGTGCACAGGGTCGGTAGACGACCCCACAGAGACGTGATCTTGTTCTATAGGTCTTGGAGCACTAGCCCCCAAGTGACCCGTGGCATGGTTGTCGGTTCTCCTTCCACCGTCACAGGTCCAGCAGCCCCCGGCCTGGGGGCAGCGTTCCGGGAACACGACCTCATGATAGAGTTTTGCATGGGCCCTGTGGCAATGGTGGGAGCATGCTCTGCCCCACACCTCGGCCTAGGTTGGAGTGAGAACATGCGCGGACGGACTCCTGATGCAGCCTGATGAACTCTAGCTGCACGTCGAGGTCGTCCTTGCACACCGCATACTCCGCCGTCCTAGAAGCAGGTGGATGCCGAGCTATGGCACGGACAACCGTGACTGCTTCCCCCAGAGTTCGATTCCCAGAGCGGTGGGACTAGGGTTGGCGGCTAGTACTTGGCGAAGTAAGGTGAGTCCCGACGCGAGCTGGGGTCGCTGCTTGATGCTCCGGCTCAGGGTCGGCTCCTCCGGCCCCAACCAGTGTGATTCCTCCTGACATCTCGCCCCCTCCGGCGGCATATCCTACGCCACCGGGGAGAGGCACTCCGACGGTGGCACCTCCTTTGTTGCCAAAAAAGGGGTCTTCGAGTATGACACCTCCTGCGTTGCCTGGTGGTGGCACCCCTCGCGCAGCGACACCTCCGCCAGCATGCTCACCTTCCTCAACCGCGAGGTGCGGTTGTGATGGAGGTGGCGGTGGCGCAGCTGCACTTGGCCCTGGACACGGGTCGGCTCTTGTGATGATAGTCACGCGCCGTTCATGAGGCTCGGCATACAAGCCACTAGTCGTGGGAAGGGCGTGGGAGCGAGTCTGTGCAGTGGGCGAGTCTATCGTGGCAGGGCCGGTCCCGGCGCCAACACCTTTATTTGGCGCCATGGCTCATAATGGCGCGATCGATGTCGATGCCGAGCACGAAGAAGAAACAGATGTCGGTGATGATGACAATGATGATGAAGAAGCTCACGAGGCTATTGACGATGAAGCTGATTGTCGAAGCCAAAAACACGAGCGCCCCCTACCTGGCACACTAGATGTCGTGTCTCGCCTACGCTGACATCATGGATGTTGGACACCCCCTACTTGTTTGGTAGTGGGCACGAAGGCGTTCCGGCCTCAACGTTGACGAAGAACCTGCTGATACAAGCACCCAGCACACACAATCATTCTTTACCCAGGTTCGGGCCGCCCTTTGGCTAACAACCCTACGTCCTGGCTTTGGTGGATTATCTGGGGTGGATCGAGGTACAAGAAGATGATCTCTATGGTGCCGGGGAGCCGCTTTCTCTCTATCTTCTATGCTTCCCGGGCTTCCTCTTTCTTTCTTCCCTTACTTTTCTACCTCTCTTCCTTCTCTCCAGTACGGAGGAGGATATCAACTCTATCTCCCTGTAGGGGGGATGACCCCTGGATAGGCTAGCCGGATAAGAACAATGCAGCAGGTTCTGGCCGGCTAGCGGGGCTTAGCCAGATGGAAGCACAAGACAAGGCACAGGGAAGAATCCAGACCATGGCGAGCCGGCGCACAAACCAGCCGGATAAAAGAAGACCGCCAAGAGGGCGATCCGGCTAGACGATCCTAGCTAGACGAAGTCAAGGCAGAGACAGTACGTAGGGCGACGTGCGACACAGTGCGTGGTACACCCTGACCTATTGATAAGACATAAAGGAGGAAGAGGACAAGGCTCATGCCGGCGACTTTATAGCTGACGAAGATCATAGTGCCTGATTGCTAACGCCGTGCTCCTAACGGCTCGCATGACGCTCACTGTACCCACAACGCCATGCACGGCGGACACTGTCGACAAGACCACCACTTCATGGCACTGCAGATGACCAGCCGGCTGGGGCCCGCCTGTGGGACACGCCAGCCGACCTGGCCAATATAACCGCTGCCCCTAGCCTATATAAGGGGGAGCGGGTCTCTCATAGAATATGTTGGTCTCAGTTGGATAGATAGCTCATACAGCTCGAGAAGCACTTTGTAGTTCTTGTGTTGATCATCCCATAGTCAGATCGGAATGAGTAGGGGTGTTACCTCCTCACCACGATTATGGACGCCTCAGGAGTACAGTGTCATGATCATAGACAACGCCACTAATGTTTTGCCTCTAATAATATGATTAGTAATTAGCCTTACCAACTAAACAACTGCTTAACTAAAATTACCACCATGTGTGTTCCGCAAGAGGACTTCCTCGACTAGTCTTCGAGGGGGAAATCTTCGGATGGGCTATTTTTGGTGTTATATTATAGTTACCATATAGCGCTCCCTTATCTTACTCTAATAGCCAAAGTTGTAGCATGTCTCTATAGGTTAGATAGTGCATGCTTTGCTGCCGTTGAGCCCACCATACCTATGTAGGCGAGGACCACCGAATTCTAAGACTCATCGTGTACTGGCCTCAGTACTGACTGCTCTCTTTATGTTTTCCTTTGCTCTTTGCCGGCACCCTTTGGTTTTGATAGGTATGTGTTCAACGACGTTAGCAAGGTTACCCTTCTGGCTTGGCCTAGGCAGGTTATGGACGCCACCTGGTTATTCTACATGACTCAGTCCCATTTGGTTCTTATCCATACACGGATACTATTTGGCTTTATTCATGATTTGTATCTGTTAGAGTATATTTGTATATTGTAGTTTCCCAATATGTTAGGGGGCTTTCTGTATATTTGCACCTGTACATGTACTATATATTCTGGCCTTTGGCCCTCTGGTAATACAAGAGATCTATTACCCTAACATGGCATCAGAGCCGTAAGGCCTTTTTTTCTCGCCGCCGCCGCCCGCCCCGGCACCTCGCCGCCGCGCCCGGCCGCCGCCGCCGCCCCCGCCGCCGACCCGCCCCGGCCGCCGCCTCCTCTTCCACGCCCGCCGGAACCGCTGTCGCCGTCGCCGCTGACCCGCCCCGTCGCCGCCGCCTCCTCTCCATCGTCGCCGCCGCCGCCGGCCCGACCCCGCCGCCGCCTGGTCGCCGCCCGCCCGTCGTCGCCGCCGCCGCCCGGAACCGGCCTCCTCTCCCTTGGCCGTAGCTGCCGGATCCGCCCCCGGTCGCCGCCCTCCAGCCGCCGCCAGATCCGATCTGGTTCGATCTCGTTCGGTTTGAAAAAAAATTATGTCTTCCTCGTCGGGCTATGTTGCGATTCCTCGCTGCCCGGTGATTTTTGATGGCGCGAATTATCCTGATTTCGCTGCCTTCATGCGCGTCCATATGCGCGGTCTTCGCCTTTGGGGTGTGCTTTCCGGTGAGGTCTCCTGTCCACCGCGCCCCGTTGTGCCTCCAGTTCCTCGTGCACCGACGCCCGTTGTCCTTGCCCCCGATGCTACTCAGGCAGTCAAGGATGCAGCCTAGAGTGCTGATGATTCTGCTCGGGCTGATTATGAGCGCCAGGTCCAGGAGCATTGTACTGCTACTGCGACCTACCGGCTGGATCTAGCTGACTACACTCAGTGGATAGATGAGGATGCTCGTGCTGCTGCTGTTCTCCCTTCCAGTGTTCTGCCTCAGTATGCTGCTGAGTTCATGGATCTTCCCACTGCTGCTGCTCAGTGGGCTTTTCTTCGTCAGCGCTATCAGCCGTCTGGAGATGCTCTTTATCTGTCTGTGGTTCGTCAGGAGCATGATCTTAAGCAGGGTGATTCTACTATTGATGATTTCTATACTTAGAGTGCTGCTATTTGGCGTCAGCTTGACTCTCTTCGTACAGCGGTGTGTAACACCTGTCCCTGCTGTCTGATTGTGCGCGCGGATCTGGAGTTTCAGCGCGTCTTTGAGTTCTTGTCACGGCTCCGCAAGGAGTTTGAGCCGCGTCGTGCCCAGCTGCTTGCCCGTGGTCGTGTTCCGCTCTCTGAGGTACTGGCTGAGCTTCGTGCTGAGGAGACTCGTCTTCGTGGTGCTGGTCTTCTTGAGGTTCCTTCTGTTCTTGCTGCTCGTGGTCCCCCCGTGCTGCCGGTTTTGTCGCGGTCTCTCGCGCCGCCGCTACTCTCTGCTCCACCGGCCCAGGGTCAGAGTCAGTCTCAGCAGCCTCGTGGTTCTCGTCCTCCCTGTGCCCACTGTGGCAAGCCTGGCCACGATATCTCTGGTTGCTGGACGAGGGACCCACGCTTACGTCAGCAGTATCTTGCTCGTCGCCAGTCTGGTTCTTCAGGATCTTCTGCTGTTGCCTCTGGACCTCCTGCTGGTGCTCTATCTGATCAGGATATTATTCGTGGTCTTCGTAGTCTGCTCGCTGCTACAGGCTCCTCCTCGTCGGGTACTGCTGGTTCTGTGCCTAGTTCTTCTGGCACCGCGCGACCATCACCTTCTACACAGTTAGGTACGTCATCCCCGTGGTATCTGGATTCTGGAGCTTCTTTTCATATGACCTCTGCGTCTTCTATTCTTTCTGATCTTTGCTCTCTTATTTCTCCTGTCCGTGTTATTACGGCTGATGGTACCTCTCTTCTTGTTTCCAGTCGAGGCACCCTCTCTACTTCCTCCTTCTCTGTTCCTGATGTTTCTCATGTTCCCAGCCTTAAGATGAACCTTTTCTCTGCTAGTCAGCTTACTGATTCTGGTTGTCGTGTCATTCTTGATGCTGATTCTTGTGCTGTTCAGGACCGTCGTACACAGGCTCTGGTTGGAGCTGGCCCTCGCAGCATTGAGTCTCCGGGGCTATGGGAGTTAGACTGGCTTCGCGTTCCTTCCGCTGACACTTCTTCTGCCATTTCTCCTGCGGTTGCTGCTTCTGTCACTGGCTCGTTTCAGCAGTGGCATCATCGGCTGGGTCATCTTTGTGGCTCCCGTTTATCATCCTTAGTTCATCGTGATCTTTTGGGGCTTGTCTCAGGAGATGTGTCGTTGTTACATTCGTGTCAGGGTTGTAGGTTAGGTAAACAGATTCAGCTTCCCTATCCTACTAGTGTGTCTGTATCTCAGCGACCTTTTGATTTAGTTCATTCAGATGTGTGGGGTCCAGCTCCCTTTGCTTCAAAAGGGGGCCACCGATACTATATTTTGTTTATTGATGATTTTTCACGGTACACCTGGTTATTTTTTATGCGCTCTCGCAGCGAGGTGCTTGCTATTTATCAGCGCTTTGTGGCCATGGTTCGTACTCAGTATTCCATGCCTATTCGTGTGTTTCGTGCTGATTCTGCAGGAGAGTATATCTCCCAGCACCTGCGTGGCATCCTTGCTGAGCAGGGCACCCTTGCTCAGTTCTCGTGTCCCGGCGCCCATGCTCAAAATGGTGTCGCCGAGCGTAAGCATCGTCATATTCTTGAGACTACCCGCGCTATGATGATTGCTTCCTCTCTTCCGCCGCATTTCTGGGCTGAGGCTGTCGCTACGTCGACTTACCTCATTAATATCTAGCCTTCAGCTGCTCTTCAGGGTGGCATTCCTCTCGAGCGTCTCTCTGGCTCCTGTCCAGACTACTCGACTCTTCGCTTATTTGGTTGCGTTTGTTATGTCCTTCTCCCTCCTCGTGAACGCACCAAACTAACCGCTCAGTCTGTTGAGTGTGTTTTTCTCGGCTATAGTGATGAGCATAAGGGCTATCGCTGTTGGGACCCCGTTGGTCGTCGTATGCGCATCTCTCGTGATGTCACGTTCGATGAGACGCGTCCTTTCTATCATCGCCCCACCTCTGGTACTTACCCAACGGATGATCTCTCTTTTCTTCTTTTTCCTGATACACCTTCCGCTGTCTCTTCTCCTCCACCTCCTCCTTCTGCTGCGCCTCCTTTGTCTTCGGCGCCATCCTCTCCTCCGTCTAGTTCCCCTAGTTCTCCTCGGTCTCTGGCTTCGGATCCTTCCTCCGCGACTCCTTCTTCCTCCTCTTCTGATGAGTCATCTTCTGCGGATGAGCTTCCTTCCTCACAACCTGTTCATCAGCGTCGTGCTCCAGACTGTTACTCCCCTAGTCAGTATGGTCTCTCTGTAGTCTCCGAGCCGACTTCTTATCGGGATGCCGCGTGTCATCCTGAATGGCAGCTTGCCATGGCTGAGGAGATCGCTGCGCTTGAGCGCACTGGCACCTGGGATCTTGTCTCTCCCCCTTCTGGTGTTCGTCCTATCACGTGTAAGTGGGTCTATAAAATTAAGACCCGCTCTGATGGATCTCTTGAGCGCTATAAAGCGCGTCTTGTGGCTCGTGGTTTTCAGCAGGAACATGGTCGTGACTATGATGAGACCTTTGCTCCTGTGGCCCATATGACCACTGTGCGTACTCTTCTTGTTGTTGCTTCTGTCCGATGCTGGTCTGTGTCCCAGCTTGATGTTCAGAATGCTTTTCTTAATGGCAAGTTGAGTGAGGAGGTTTATATGCAGCATCCTCCTAGGTATTCTGTTCCCGATGGGATAGTTTGTCATCTTCGACGTTCCCTTTATGGCCTGAAACAGGCCCCTCGTGCCTGGTTTGAGCGCTTTGCCTCTGTGGTGACTGCTGCTGGTTTCTCTCCTAGTTCTCATGATCCAGCGCTTTTTGTTCACACTTCTCCTCGTGGACGCACTCTTCTCATTCTCTATGTTGATGATATGATCATTACTGGTGATGATCCTGAGTATATTGCCTTTGTCAAGGCTCGTCTTCGTGATCAGTTTCTTATGACTGATCTTGGTCCTCTTCGCTAATTTCTTGGGATTGAGGTTTCCTCCACTTCTGATGGGTTTTCTATCTCTCAGGAAAAGTATATTCAGGATCTTCTTGCTCGGGCTGCTCTTGCGGATGAGCGCACCGTTGAGACTCCTATGGAGCTTCATGTTAAGCTTCATCCTACGGATGGTGATCCTCTTCCCGATCCCACTCGTTATCGCCATCTTGTTGGGAGTCTTGTTTATCTTGTTGTCACCCGTCCTGATATCTCTTATCCTATTCATATTCTGAGCCAGTTTGTCTCAGCTCCTACCACTGTTCACTACGGTCATCTCCTCCGTGTCCTTCGTTATCTTCGTGGCACGATTACTCGTCGCCTTTTCTTCCCTCGTTCTAGCTCTCTCCAGCTCCAGTGCTACTCGGATGCTACGTGGGCGAATGATCCTACGGATCGTCATTCACTTTCTGCTTACTGTGTGTTTCTTGGTGGTTCGCTTGTTTCTTGGAAGACGAAGAAACAGGTAGTGGTTTCCCGTTCGAGTGTTGAGGCTGAGTTGCGGGCTATGGCTTCGGTGACTGCTGAGGTGACCTGGTTACGGTGGTTGCTTGCAGATTTTGGGGTCTCTGTTATGACACCCATTCCACTTATGTCAGACAGTACAGGTGCTATCAGTATTGCACGTGATCCGGTCAAGCATGAGCTGACCAAGCATATTGGTGTTGTTGCTTTTTATACACGTGCTCAGGTGCAGGATCAGGTTGTTGCGCTACATTATGTGCCTTCAGACTTGCAGTTGGCAGATTTCTTTACAAAGGCACAAACCCGCGCTCAGCATGATTTCTTACTCTCCAAACTCAGTGTTGTGGATCCACCATGAGTTTGAGGGGGGGGGGGGGTGTTAGAGTATATTTGTATATTGTAGTTTCCCAATATGTTAGGGGGTTTTCTGTATATTTGCACCTATACATGTACTATATATTCTGGCCTTTGGCCCTCTGGTAATACAAGAGATCTATTACCCTAACGGTATCTTCATATTGTATCATGTGTGTTCTTGACTCGTCGAGTCGTTGTTGTATATATATATTTCATGTGGGTTATGTTGTAAACTATTGTAATGTAACTACTTGTAATAAAATCCCACCCACATTTGGTGGGCGTCTTTGAATCGTTTCTATGTGGATTTTAGCGGGAATGCTAAGATTTACGTAGATCCAATTCGGGGCCATTACAAGACGAGAGGAGGAGGCATAGCCATGGCGTGGGAGAGGAGCGAGCCGAGCTTGGAGGCAGGAGCAACACGCGAGCGAGAGAGCCATGGCGGCGTAACATGAGAGAGATAAGGGAAGTGGATTGGTTCATGTGAGAGAAAGTAAGGTGATTGATTGGGTCGTCCATGTCCACCAAGATGGCCGACCACCTTCGGCACCCACATTTGTTTACTACGTAATTAAAAAAACCACGACATGCTTTTAGAAAGGGAAAGTAAAATGATGCGAGAACCACACGGGCTCACCTCCGAAGAAGAATCCCCTCACAGGCAAGTAGTCCCCGTGCCCAAACATGGCCCAGCTCCAACGACGGAACAAATAAACGTGAGGCAGGTCAGCACCAAAGGAGAGAGATGAGCACGCGTGAGAGCAGGTAAACCAGAGTTGTCCACCAAATTCCACAAGCGTGGGCCCACCACGTCCATCACTCAACGCCTCACAACGTCTGTCAGCGGTAAAAAAGGAGTCAAGCGTGAGACCCGTCCACCCATCGGCCAACGAAAAGCAAAGATGAGATTGGTGACAAGTACAAGCCAGCATCGCTATCCCATACTAGCGGCTCCTGCACGCGCATGGACCCCGTTGTCATTGACCAACGAAGAGAAGCAAGAAATAAGAAAAGAAGTAAACGCATCCAACGGCCGTAAAAGAAAAGAAGGCCGAACCAAACTGTTCACTCGAGACCAGACGGTCTAGAAGAATGTGCGTGCGAGGACACCCTCTGGAGCAGGGTAGCCCACGGGCTTTTATAGGAGTAATATCAGTTGGCTATGAGCAAGAATTGGCGCGTGTTCATCACAAAATACAATCTGTATTCTAAAATATAGAGTGTAATTTGCAGTTTGAGTAACTGAAACCTCCTTACTATTGTGGACGGTATAGTCATTGAACTTTTTAAATTAAAAGTTCTCTTTGTTGCGTATATTTCACATCACAGGGAATGTTGACATGCTTTATATATTTGCATGTGCAATGGGTAGGATAATTATGGTCAGTAGGGGTATTCAACTAGTGGTTACTAGCTAAATACCCATGCGTTGCTACGGTTCTACGTGTAAATTGTATATAAATATTCAGCCTAGCTTCCTATCAAATGCCTCCTCTCTCTCTAAAAAAAGTCTTAATCCATTCAGTAACATTAGAACTCAAAAGTACAGGTGTTCAAATTTTCTTACGAGACATGACCAGCTATTCTGTGCCAGATTAATTGTGCTGTTCAAGTGAATACCAAAAATACTCTTGAAAATAATCGGAGAATCAGAACAAAAGCATATATAACATCATGCGATTTTTACATAACCATGGATTTGTACAGCTGGGAAATTTTTGAGTTTTTGTGGCAACGTTGAGAGAGCTAGAAATAAATGGAAGAGCAAATCAATTTATACCAACAGAAGTCAAAGTCTCGAGTAGATGCTTGCAGTCACCCCTTCAAGTCTCCAGCAGAACTTGCAAATTGCAATAGCAGAACCTTGCGCAGTCACCCATTCTTCTTCCTAGAGCAGTCACCAAACACCATGGTCACCAAACTCGTTTTGTCGTATGTAAAGAGCTTTGTTTACTAACTTGTATCATCATTCGCAACTAAACCAGATAAGTTCAGGAATAGAAAGGAAAATCCGGAGTCAGGCAGAACGTAGTCATTCCGCACCCACGTATTCTCCCGCACCCACCCCTCTCCCGCACCCGCGCGGCGGCGCCGCGCCGCGCCGGGCGGGCCCCTCTCCTCCCCGGCCGACCTTCCCCTCTTGAACCTCCCGCCCGCCGCCGCCGTCCGTGGCGTCGCCGGGCAAAGATCTGGCGGCGGCGACCCTGGCCGCGATCTGGCGTGGCGGCGGCGGCGTCCGCGCCTGCGCAGGTTCGGCGATGGCATCGTGGCTGGCGGCGGCTGGGGGTCCTTGGCCCAGATGGCTGCACGAGGCGGCGGGAATGCGTGCCTACGGGCCGAGATCTATTCCGTTCGTCGCCGACACCGACGCTCAGGATCTCCGGGTCATGCTCGCGACGCTAGGGCGCTTGAGGGCTACTGCCCCTGGCATGATGGTGGTGACTTCCTTCTCCGTCGGAGTGGTCGGCCGGGCGATCTTGCCGCTATGCAGCGGATCCTGCTTGTTTCTGGCGGGTAGCGTGGGGGCTGCTGGCTCGGTTTTAATAAAAGGGGTGGTCCTCGGATCTCTCTCGCACCAAGCCGAAGATATACTTGATGCGTGTTAGCATTGACCTGGCCAGAGTGTCTGGTTCCTGAAGGCTCCGCCGGCAAACTCCCATGGGCGCATATGCCTGGAGTTTGCTGGATCGGAAGGAATTCAGTCATGTGCACCTGTGTTTTTGCTGGCCGTTTGGTTTCAGTGGGAGCGTGGTGAAGCTCTGCTACCTGTTACCATCATGTGACATGTCTTTGACGATACACATGGTGAAGTCAGATGTGGAGAATATCATAAAGGTAGAGACATGTGGACGAGCTATGGTGGATTGAGTCTTTATGGCGATGAGGATCTGGCTTGGTTATCTGTGACTCGCAGCAGCATCTGTTAGAGGGGGCGACATCACATGAGGAGTTCACAGTCTTACCTTGCAGGGTGAAAACCCAAGGTCTGGCCTTCATTGGTTGTGTCTGGCAATGGCCTTACAGAAGGCATTGCTTTGCGAGCGAGGACTTTCTCCAGGGTGAAAACCTAGATTTTTGATCGGGCGATGACATCGCTTGTGCACTTTTTTCTTCTTGGAGGCGTCGCTTTTGGAGGGGTTGAACTTCTGGTGTTGTTTTGGTGGTGGTAGTGTTGCTGCTGCTGAGGATCAGATTCCTGCAGCAGGACTTTTCTTTTTTGTCATTCTTCTTTTTTTTGGCTGTGTGCATCCGTATTGCCATTAGGGTATGCGTTGTTGCAGAGGCTGGGTTTAATTGGTATCCGTGTGATATTAATATATGCTCATTTCCAAAAAAAAGAAAAGGAAAAACCATATGTTCAGATCACCGGCTAGCTAGGCCTTGCTTCATATAAAATCGAGAAAAGAGAAAGAAACGAGCATATGCTCAGATCACTGACGACAACCATGTTTGAGATGAGATCCTGAAAAGAAGCTTCTGCTCAGTTCTCGGGTTATGCCTCGCTTCAAATCAAAACTTCCATGAATCTCCGTCGATTGGAACCTGCGGGTAGCCTCTCTCCAAGGCGACTAAGCCGTCAGCCATGGCAGCCGCCTCCTCCTTGCTCCGCCACGCCCCCATCAACAGGCCCCAGTGACTGCCGTCTCGTCATCTTCGTGTGACGCGCGTGAGCAAGCGCTCGACCTTCCTCCTCGCCGCCCCTCTGGTACGCGACATTGTTAACCTCCATGGCGCCGCTTGGTCCCTCCTGCTAGCCTCGTCTCCTCGGCCTCCCCAGGCTAGCTCCGCCTCGACCCCAACCAGGACCCCATGGCCCAACAGTGTGTCGCCGTCCCCTCCTCGATGCACTAGTAGAAAAACTCTCTTTCGTTTGCAGCCTCCTAGAGCATTTGTCCCGGTTCATGGTTCCTCCACGAACCGGGACTAATGCTCGCATTTGTCCCGATTTGAGGGGCCCGAGCGACGTACGGGAGTCAGGAGGCGTATGTCCCGGTTCGTAAGGGACCATTTGTCCCGGTTTATAATACGAATTGGGACTAAACATCAGGCCCAGACACGTGGCCCGCAGCACACTTTTAGTATTACAAACCAGGACGAATAGTCAGCCTATAAATGCGCCTCCCCAGCCATCCCCCTCCCTCTGTTTTTTCTCTTGGTGAAAGGAGTGAGGTATGTGTGCTAGTTTTTTTCCTATGCACATTAGGTGTTCGAAGAAATGTCTGAGAGAATGATACGCTTGATTTCACACAAAACAAAAATGATATGAGGTGCCCGAGCCACACTTAAGCCTTTCTCCTCTTTCTTTCCTTCTTGATCGAGGTTAACAACCTTATTCTTCATCTGTCATTGATATAATAATGCATGTGTCGACGTAAAGTGGTCATCTATTCATGATGTTCTGTAATGATACAGATGAACCCGCGGGGATGGATGTACGGTGACCGACGTGAATCCGTGTACATTCAAGGCGTGGATAAATTTATCGATGTGGCTAAGGCAAACAAAAAGAATGGATTTATGTGTTGTCCATGTGTTCAATGTCGGAACATCAAGGAGTACTCTTCCTCGAAAATCATTCGCGGCCACCTGGTTCAGAGAGGTTTCATGTCCAGCTATAATTGCTTGACCAAGCATGGAGAAAGAGGGGTTATGATGGAAGACAATGAAGAAGAGGATGATGACAACTATTGTCATATGTTCCCTAAATACGATGATACTGCAATGGAAGAGAATGAAGAAGAAGAAGGTGAAGAATGGGCATTAGATGAGCCCGTTGATGATCTTGGTCGAGTCATTTCTGATGCAAATTGAGACTGTGAAACAGATGAGAAGTTGAAGTTGGAGGGCATGTTAGAGGATCACAAAAAATTGTTGTACCCAAATTGCAAAGGTGGCAGCACAAAGCTCGGTACCACACTGGAATTGCTGAAATGGAAGGCAGAAACTGGTTTATCTGACAAGTGATTTGAGAAGTTACTGAAAATAATAAAGTCTAAGCTTCCAAAGGATAGCGAATTGCCCGAGAGTACATACGAAGCAAAGAAGATTCTTTGCCCTCTAGGATTAGATATGTAGAAGATACATGCATGCATAAATGACTTCATCCTTTACCGCGGTGAGGAGTACGAGAATTTAGATAAATGTCCAGTATGCACTGCACTGCGGTATATGATCAGACGAGATGACCCTAGTGATGTTGATGGTGATGACGAGCCCCCCAGGAAGAGGGTTCCTATTAAGGTTATGTGGTATGTTCCTATAATACAAGGTTGAAATGTCTGTTTAGAAACAAAGAGCATGCCAGGTTGTTGCGATGGCACAATGAAGACCGTAAGAAAGACAGGAAGTTGAGACACCCCGCTGATGGGTCGTAGTGGAGAAAAATCGAGAGAGAGTTTCCGGACTTTGCAGGTGACACGAGGAACTTATGGTTTGGTCTAAGTACAGATAGCATAAATCCTTTTGGGGATCAGATCTGCAGTCACAGCACCTGGCCTGTGACTCTATGTATGTATAACCTTCCTCCTTGGTTGTGCATGAAGCGTAAGTTCATTATGATGCCAGTGCTTATCCAAGGCCCGAAGCAACCCAACAACGATATTGATATGTAGCTAAAGCCATTAGTTGAAGAACTCTTATAGTTGTGGGAAAAACCAGGTGTACGTGTGTGGGATGAGCACAGACAGGAGCCATTTGACCTACGAGCGCTGCTTTTCGTAACCATCAATGATTGGCCTACTCTTAGTAACCTTTCAGGACAAACAAACAAGGGATACAAGGTATGCACACATTGTTTAGATGATACTGAAGCTACATATTTGCATAAACGTAAGAAGGTTGTGTACCTGGGGAATCGTCGATTTCTTCTGATCAATCATCAAGTAAGAAAAAGGCAAGCATTTCAAAGGTGAGGCAGATTACCGGAAGAAGCCCGACCTCCCTACTGGTGATGATGTATTTGGTATGGTCAAGAACATAGAAGTAATCTTTGGAAAGGGTCCTGGCGGTCAACCTGTTCCGAACGACGCCACTACCGGACAGGCCCCCATGTGTAAGAAGAAATCTATATTTTGGGAGCTACCCTATTGGAAAGTCCTACGTGTACGCTCTTCAATCGACGTGATGCACGTGACAAAGAATCTTTGCGTGAACCTACTAGGCTTCCTGGACGTGTATGGGAAGACAAAAGATACACCAAAAGCACGAGAGGACCAACAACGTATGAAAGACCCACACAACATGCATCCATAGAACAAGACGGATAAAGGGCGTCACTTAAGGCCTGCTAGCTACGCTCTTATGAAAGCAGAGAAAGAAATCTTTTTTGAAGTCCTTTACAGTATCAAGGTGTCGTATGGATTCTCGTCTAATATAAAGGGGATGATAAATATGGCAGATAAAAAATTCAAAAATCGGAAGTCTCTTGACTGTCACGTGATTATGATGTAGTTGCTTGCGATTGCATTGAGGGGGCTTCTACCGAAAAATGTTCGAGTACCCATTGTGAAGCTATGTGCATTCCTCAATGCAATATCTCAGAAGGTGATCAATCAAGATATTCTGATAAGGTTACAAAAGGATGTGGTCCAATGTGTTGTTAGTTTTGAGTTGGTGTTCCCACCATCCTTCTTCAATATTATGACGCATCTCCTAGTTCACCTAGTCGAAGAGATTTCCATTCTCGGTCCTGTATTTCTACACAATAAGTTCCCCTTTGAGAGGTTCATGGGAGTGTTAAAGAAATATGTTCATAACCGTGCTAGGCCAGAAGGAAGCATCTCCAAGGGCTATGGAACAGAGGAGGTCATTGAATTTTGTGTTGACTTTATTCCTGACCTTAAGCCGATTGATGTTCCTGAATCATGACATACTGAGTGGAAAAGGCACGCTGGGAAAGAAACCAATGATATGTAGGGACGGATAATCTTTCACTCAAGCACACTACACGGTTCTACAGAATTCCACCTTGGCAGCTCCGTATATCGGGGAACACAAGAATATTGTACGTTCCAACAACCCGGGAAAGCCTGACTCCTGGATTAGAGATGAACACATGAAGACTTTCAGTAGTTGGTTGTGAACACATCTAATGAATGACACCACTGTTGGAGATCAACTCTACTTGTTGGCTGGGACACCATCTTCTACTATATTGAATTACCAAGGGTACGAGATAAATGGAAATACATTTTACATGATCGTCCAAGATAAAAAGAGCACCAATCAGAACAGTGGTGTTCGCTTTGATGCAACCAACGAGAATGGCAAAAATGACACATACTATGGTTCCATGGAGAAGATATGGTACCTTGACTATGGAGTTTCTTTTAAGGACCCTTTGTTTCGGTGCAAATGGATCAACCTGAATGGGGAAGGGGTAAAGGTAGACCAGTTGTATGGAATGACAACAGTAGATCTCAAAAATCTTGGTTACAGAGACGAACCATTTTTTCTAGTCAATGATGTGGCATAGGTTTTCTATATGAAGGACATGTCCTCCATACCGGAAAAACCAAAAAAATAAGCAACCGAATACATCACACGATGAGCCAAAGCGTCACATAGTTCTTTCAGGGAAAAGAAATATCATGGGAGTCGAGGACAAGACAGACATGTGAGAAGATTATAATAAGTTTGATGAAATTCCGCCCTTCATAGTGAAAACTGACCCAAGCATCCTGTTAAGCAAAGAAGATGCTCCATGGTTACGTCGAAGCGACCAAAAATGGGCATAAGAAATTAAAAAACGGCCTGAACAATGTAAATCATCTGTGTGGTGTCATATTATATGACATAGTTGCAAAGAAAAATACCAAACTTGGTATGTTGATTATGTCCTATCATGTTCGAGCTTTCATGGCTTCGGTCCAAATGACCAATGTTATGTGCATAATCGAGGCATAGTTTTTTATAATAGTAAATGTCTTGAGTGTTAGTCCTGGTTTTTGGATGGATCGGGACTAAAGGGGGCATTTAGTCCTGATTCCGTAGTCTCAGTTAGGAAACCGGGACTAATGGATCGTTTCCTACTAGCTAGTGTTGGTCTCTCTACAACTTTCCTGAACTATGAAGATGTTGTTCTATTCTTGTGCCGGGTAACTAATTTCACATATTATGGAGTACATCTATGGCCAACTTATTGGAGATGCCGGAGCATTGGGCTCCACCAGCATTTCCCTCAAGTTGGCTGTAGTGTTGTCCCTTCTCTCGCACACCATCTTGCAGTTTATAACTTCTCTAACTAGATCAATATGCCGGGGAGCTAACTAATTTCACATATTAGGGAGTACATGTATGGCCAACTTGTTGGAGATGTCAGAGCACTAGGCTCCGCCGGCATCTCCCTCAAGTTGGTCGTAGTGTTGTCCCTACTCTCGCACACCATCTTGCAGTTTATAACTTCCCTAACTAGATCAGTACGCTAGGGAGCTAACTAATTTCACATATTAGGGAGTGCATCTATCACCAGTTTGTTGGAGATGCTGGAGGACTGGGCTCCACCGGCATCTCCCTCAAACTGGTCATAGTGTTGTCCCTTCTCTCGCACACCATATTGTTTGTATTTGATAACTTCACAAGGATGCCTATTTATACATTAAGCAACACAACATAGTGTCGACACTCACGACATAATGTCGACACTCTTGTCGATAGTCCCGGTTGGAGCCACTAACCGGGACTAAAGATATTTCCCGCCATTTCCCACCGCTTCCCGCTATGCTTTTCCGCCCTTTTCCTCTAACCGGGTCTTTTAGTCCCAGTTGGAGCCACTAACCGGGACTAAAGATATTTCCCGCCATTTCCTACCACTTCCCGCTATGCTTTCCCACTCTTTTCCTCTAACCGGGTCTTTTAGTCCCAGTTGGAGCCACTAACCAGGACTAAAGATATTTCCCGCCATTTCCCACCGCTTCCCGCTATGCTTTCCTGCCCTTTTCCTCTAATCGGGTCTTTTAGTCCCAGTTGGAGCCACTAACCGGGACTAAAGATATTTCCCGCCATTTCCCATCGCTTTCCGCTATGTTTTCCCGCCCTTTCCCTCTATATCTAGGCCGACCGTGCCTTGACTATCCACACATCCACACCTTCCTCTTTCTCAACAATGGACACCGCATACTAGGCCATTCTCACACTCGAAGAGACCGAGGCATTGTGCGCCTCCAGCTACCCATGCCCGCCGGGCTACCGGGTGCCTGCTGACTGGATGCTGAGCGTTGGAGGAGTTCCTGTCCCTCCCGTGCCTCAAGGTTCCGCCCGCCAGGTGGCCATCACGAACCACTTCTACCTAGAGCTCATGCTGGAGCAGTGAATGGATCCACATTGCGATCCTGACAACTACGACACCTGGAATGCCTTCGCAACCGGTGGGAAAGGGAGCTCGCTAGGTACGAGGGTGACAACCCTCCCCCAGTGAACCACAATGAAACCGGTCCTCGCCTGTGGTGGGCGAACCGGACTATCGCCGGTGTGATGCGCTACATCGCTGAGGGAGATCATCCTCGCCTCTGGTACCCACACTTGCACTCGCCGCAAAGCCACAATAAGGGTGGTTGTGGTGAAGGCCACGGGCGTAGAGGCATCGTCATCCGGGACCCCCCTCCCCCTGCGTGGTGCATCCGAGGCTGGAGTGGCAGGTTCCCCCGGAATATGTCATGGTTCACGGTCCCCGGTTCCCCCCTACACAAGCCAGGGAAGGGCTGAGGGTCCCCGGAATATGCCATAGCGACGACGACGAAGATGATTCAGAAGATGACCCTAAAGCTGTGTACTATAGGGCTAGACATGATTATGACTAAATCCATTGGTTAGGATGAGTGGTTGGTTTGTGTACCCAAGATTGTCGAGAGATCCACTGTTTTCATTATGTAATGCATTTTTATTTGAAAATGGAAAATAGTTTGAATAATTATTTCAGGAAACAGAAAATGGTTCTGCATTAGTTATTCAAATTCAAACACTTTTCATGTTGAAAGTGTTTTCAAATTCAAATTTAAACCATTTCAAATTTAATAGTTTGAATAATTATTTTATAAGACAGAAAGTTTTTTCAAATTCAAATCATTTAAAATGTGAACACCTAAATAAGAAATAAGAAATAAGGCGGGGACATCTGAAAAAAGTTTGAAAAACTTTTGAAAAAAGGACAACTGGGACTAAAGGTCCTCTGCGCACCACATTGGTGGCCATCATACGTCCCGACTGGTGGCTCCAACCGGGACGTATGCTCTGGTCTTTAGTCCTAGTTGCAGCCACCAACTGGGACGTATGATCTTTTCGTCCCGTTTGGTGGAACAAACTGGGACTACAGGCCCTCCCCTTTATAACCGCGCACCATTTCCTTTCTCCTTCCCCATGTCTTTCACTCACATCGCCAACTGCGCAGAGATCGTCGCCACCGCCGCCACGAGGAGCTGCTCCGACGCCGTCAGGCTGCCCAACCGCTACCCCACCACCGGCCTCCACGCGCCACCGCTTCTCTAACGAGCCACGAACCGCCGCCGCCTGTGCCGCCAGGGAGGTCGTCGCCGTCCCCGCGCCGCTCTGCCGACCCCCTGTGCCGTCCCCGCCAGGGAGGTACACCGCCGCCTCCATTGCCATTGCCGCCTCCATTAGTACTAGTGTTAGTGTTAGTGTTAATACTAGTGTTAGTGTTAGTGTTAGTGTTAGTGTTAGTCTTAGTGTTAGTGTTAGTGTTAGTGTTAGTATTAGTATTAGTATTAGTATTAGTATTAGTATTAGTATTAGTATAGGGACGACCGCACGCCGGAAAGGCTCACCAGCAAGGGCCTCCATCTTGGAGGTAGCATCGACGCAACCTCTTGACGCGGCTCGTCCGTGTCATAGAGTAACTCGAGACCGCGAAGCTCGACTGCAAACTACCCGACCCCAAGCAACAACAAGCAGAGGACGAACCCTAGGTAGCTGCAGATCTTCCTGCTCCTATCTGAAGCTTTGCTATCGACTACGGGCATCAAGCCCAACTCCGACAACCAGATGCAACACCTACATAAACTATAGGCACCAGCACCTCCCCTCCGCCATCTCTCACCGACGGAATAGGCGAGTTGCTTCAGATTGGCCTGGGCCTACGCGAGGGGAAGGTTGGAACTGTAGCAGAGGGAGAGGGAGGAGGAAGAGAGGAAGAGATGGCACAGAGGCACGTGCACAACTTCTAATTAGATTACTTGGAAGAGATGGCGCAACTGGTGTTTGAGGTTAGTGACGGGTGCGACAACGCGCACCATATAGGGGCGATGGACGGGCGCGTCACCGTGCTCTATATAGGGACGATGGACGGGCGAGGCAACGCGCCCCATATAGGGATGATGGACAAGAGCGGCAATGCACGCCATATAGGGATGATGGACGGGTGCGGCAACACACGCCATATATTAGGGTTTCTTTGAATTACGGTTTATATCCCTAGCCCATCAAATCTTGCCTACCTAACCTCCTCGCTTGGCCGCTTCGACTCATCCGCTTTTCCCCTTTTGCAGAAATATGGAACCCAGAGATGAAGAAAAGGAAATGGCGCTTGAGGATATGATCAACGAGGGAGGACATATCGATAACGATGTCACCTCGCTATATCTAAACAACTCCGGTGAGGGAGATCCAGGTTTTGACCTAACAGACGACTCCGGTGAGGGAGAAGCCGAGAAGGAAGAAGCCAGCAAGGGAGAAGCCGGCGAGGTGCATATATATATGTTAATTAATTAAGCCTCTATTGTCTATATACATATATATATATATTAATGCTCTTTCTTCTTTTAGCCCTCCGGATCGAGCAAATCTTATGCAAAGAATAAACGAGGCCCAACCAGAAAGTTGGGAGACCATGAAAGGTACAGGATCGAAGAAGTCGCTCTAGACGGAGAACCGAAGGCTCCCATTGATGCTGAAAATAAATTTATAAGGCGATGTGGAGTTATTGTTAGGGACTACATCCCGATCACCGTTAGAGAATGGAATAGGTCGTTAAAGGATTAGGAGTCTCTATATGTCAGTGACTTAACCAAAGATACGCTTTGGGAAAAGCTCATGGTTAATTTCACCCTATCGACGTTAGAGGTGTATCCATATGAGTACGGTCCAGATGAGGAGATTCCAACTCAGGAGGAACTACAAAAACACATGGAGCAAACAGTCAAGGCGTGGGCTCTTAAGAAGATGGCCCATCAATTCAACAACTAGAAGAAAAGATTGCACCTTGACTTTGTCGTGAAAGAGAAGACTCTGGATTTCACTGGAGCGTATGAGAAGATAAAAGACTACTGGGCTGATTTTGTGGCGTGCAAGACATCGGTGCCAGCTAAGAAAAGGTCTGAAATGAATAAGCAAAATGCTGCTAAAAGCAGTATCACCATACTTGGGGCAAGGTGGCTACAAGGCTAGCAAGCCTAAGTGGGAGAAACTCGAGTCTGACCTGATTGCTAAAGGGATCACCCTAGTGATACGTCCATTTTGCATCACTATTCTATGTCTTAATTCACTATTATTCATTGATATATTTCATATTGAGACGTGATACTTGATGTACTCGACTTTCGACGTAGAGCTCGTTGGGAACCCCAAGAGGAAGGTATGATGATCATAGCAGTAAGTTTTCCCTCAGTTATGAAACAAAGGTTTAATCGAACTAGTAGGAGCAAGGAAACACCCCAAAGGTGTTACTAGCTGAGCTTTGGCAGGGCGCACTACCGGTGCTAGTAGCAACGTGAAGACTTGCACAACACAACCACATAACTTTGTCCCCAACTTGCGATGAGGTTGTCAATCTCACCGTGTTTTGCGGAAAACAAAGGATTAAACGTATCGAATGGAAAGAAGTAAAAGTTTGCAGAAAGTAAACACAAAGCAGTAAAAGATTGTAGATTGTATGTAAAGACAAAGAACCGGGATCCATAGTTCACTAGAGGTGGCTCTCCTTAAGATAGATAACATGTTGGGTGAACAAATTACAGCGGGACAATTGACAAACACCGAGAAAGCAATACATGCATATACTAATCATCTTGACTCCTCTGAGACTTGATTGGGCATTACAACATAATACATAGACCGCCATCCAACTGCATCTATGAATAATAATCCACCTTCAGGTTATCATCTGAACCCCCTCCAGTATTAAGTTGCAAGCAACAGATTATTTCTTTACGAACTGCGTGTAAAGTAAACAATACGATTGTTCTATGAACAAAGGATTGTTGTTTTCTCTCTAGTAGCAACAACACATCTAGTACCTTAGAGATTTCTATCACTTCCCCAGATTACCAGAGGCATTAACCCACTATCGAGCATAAATACTAACTCTTGGAGTTGCTAGCATCTACTTGGCGAAGATAGCTACTAACAACGGAAAGCATGCAAGATCACAAATAACAAAGACATGATAGAATCAATAATCAATCTAAAATAGCATCTCAATATCCATCGGATCCCCGCAAACACAACATGTATGAATTACAAATAGATGATCTTGATCATGAACGGAGCTCACAAGATCTAAACATGAAAGCACAAAGGAGGAGAACCAGCCATCTAGCTACTACATGGATCCGTAGTGCAAGGATGAACTACTCACGCATCACACCGGAGGCTTGCATGGTGATGAAGAAGGCCTCCAGGGTGAATTCCCCTCTCCGACAGGGTGCCAGGAAGAGCTTCAGATCCCTCCCGATCTAGGGATGGAGATGATGGCGGCTACAGACTCTTTCGTGGATTCTTGATCGGGTACTTACGGTTTTCGTCCCGAGGGCATCTTATAGTCGGAAGGGGAGGCCGAGGGGGTGCCAGGGCTGGCCTCACCACCCCCTGGCGTGGGCTAGGCTGGGCCGCGCGGCCAGGTGGTGTGGTGCCCCCTGGTCCTTCTCCATCTCGTATTCTGGCACTTGATCACTTCCGAAAAAATAGGCACTTTGGCTTTTGTCCCGTCCAATTCCGAGAATATTCATTTTCTGACTTTACTGGAACCAAAAATAGCAGAAAACAGGCAGCTGGCACTGTGGCTCTTGTTAATAGGTTAGGCCAAGAAATCATATGAAAAGTACTCCAAAGTTGGAACAAAACACAAGAAAGTGGATAAAACCAAGCATGGAACATAAAAAATTATAGATACATTTGCAATGTATCAATACTTATGTTATTTCATCTATTTTTGCATGGTTGATGACTTTTGGAGCATGGATCGCTGCAGTTAGGATTCTGATGGAAAATGTGCTGTTTGGAGGCAAAATTCGCGAAGATCAGAAAATCCGGGAAAATATACGGAAAATCCTATTTTTCCAGAAGACTAAGGATGCCAGAAGACAGAGTGGAGATGGGCCACAGGGGGCCCAGACCACCCCATGGCGTGGGCAGCCCTAGGCCGCGCCAGGAGGTAGTGTGGCCACCCTGGCCCACTCCAGCCTCTCCCCTCTGGCGTATATTATCCTCCCGAAACCCTAAGACTCGGGGAGCGACCACAGAAAGATTCCACCGCCTCTGCGGGGCAGAAAACACCGAGAGAGAAAGATCTCTCCAGCAGACAGATTTCTGCCGGGGGAATTCCTTCCTGGAGAGGGGAGATCGTCGCCATCAATACCACCATCAAGCTGGACTTCATTGGGATCATCATCATCATCATCATCACCATCATCACCATCAGCACCCTCATCACCATCTCCATATTGCTATAACAATTGCGTTGAATCTTGCATAGTTCATAGGGGAAACTTGCCCGGTGTTGATTACTCTTTGTAGTTGATGCTATTGAGTGAACCATTGAATTATTGTTTATGTTCAGATTGTTATACATCATTATTCCATCTCTGATCATGATCCATATGATGTCTTGTGCGTAGTTCCTTTTGTTCTTGAGGACATGGGAGAAGTCTTGTTGTTAGTAGTGGAGTTATGTTGAGAAAGATTCAATAGATTGTTATTTAAGTTGTGGTGTACTTCTTCTAGTGGTGTCATGTGAACGTCGACTACATGACACTTCACCTATATGGTCCTAGGGGAATGCATTGTGTATTTGGCTACTAATCGTAGGGGTTGCTGGAGTGACAGAAACCTGAACCCCCGTTAGGAAACCATTGCACAAGGGACGTAAGGGTCTTAGAGTTTAAAGCTGTGGTTAGGTTTCTACCTTAATTACTTTCTTATACTTACGGATGTTTGCAAGGGGTATAATCACAAGTATGTATTAGTCTTGGATGGGGCGGTACATCAGCACAGGTTCATCCACACAACACTTAGCAAGCTAGAGAAGATTAATCAGCTATATGAAGCGAAATCACTTGACAGTCCTCCCATGTGTCCTCGATAACGTTTGGTCATCTTAAGTAATACAACCAGCTTGTCCTTTGCTGCATAAAAGATTGAACTTTGATTGAACCTCGACGTAAACCCCTTAACTATTATTATTTTGATTGAACTTTGTTCTTGTAAAGTGTCTGAGGCAGGCAGACGGAAATAACTTATGTGGATACTTTGTCTGCGAGTTCATTCGTCAGATGACCTGTGAGAAGGGCAGAAATTAGAACAACTTCAAGTATGTAAACAATATTCAGAAATTTGTTTTATTACCATTAATTGTGTTTAGTTTCATTCATATATGTTAAATCATTCTTTTAAATTAGATCAAACGGTTGTAGGACCATCTTCTACCAAAGGATCGCATACAAGTAATCCAAGAGGAAATTGCGGGATTCTTAGATGCAGAGGTCCTAGATCCAAAAGGAGAATACTATCGGAAGATTATGATAATGTAATAGGGATCATAAAAGACTTTATATTGCATATATGCATGAATGTAATATATTCGACACTTGCTGTGTAATATAATTGGGAGATGTTTTGTAATATTATGGTTCTCTTAAGGTAGATGACACTTATCCCAGCACTATGTTGTGAGGAATGCTCGTCCTCATAGTAGATTAACCTCGCATCATCTACTATGAGCACGAGCATTCTTCACAACATAGTGCTGGGTAAGTGTCACAAAATAAATACTACCCCAAACACAAAAAAGAAATAGATAAAGGGAAACAAAATAAATGAAAATATAAAAACAAATTCTCTACCGCGACACAAAAAGTGCCCAAAATGCTGCCGCGACAGAGACCCTTATATCCCGGTTAGAATTACGAACCGGGACAAATGCTCCTCCTGCGACAGCCAGTGGCCACCTGGACCACCCTTTTGTCCCAGTTCGCAGCCCAGCCAAAACTAAAGGGTTGGGGCTTTAGTCCCGATTGCCCCGTTCCGGTTGGACAACCGGGGCTAAAGCCTTTATAAACCGGGAAAAATTGCCTGTTTCCACTAGTGACGCCTTGGACGGGGGTCGTGCCCTCTGCTCCCCATGAACGCAGCCGGCCGCTAGCCCCGTGCAGCAGCCTTCTACCGATGCTCGTCCCCCAGCCCGTCCTCATGAATGCAGCCGCCTGCTGCCGGTGCTCGTCCCCGTCGATCCCTGTGGCTATCTTTTGTAATAGCACCGATCGGTTTCCTTTAGGAACGGGACTGTTCTTGCACCAGTTGGTTTCCTTTAACTCCTATGTGCCCCGTACGATTTCCGTTGGTGGGAAAGACTTCTGTTGCTCGGCGGAGGCTTTCCTAGCCATGGGTACGAACCAACTCTGGCTAGCTTGGTTCGAATCGTACTTTGCTTCACGAACAAAACCTGGACGATGGACGGAAATTTGCGTACTATGAAAACCCTACGAGTCACAATATTCTGTGTCGTACAAAATTTTATTGTGGGTTTTTCTATCAAGTTTGATGCCCTCCCTTTAGAGTTTATCATGATAAAGATGAGTACCCAAATATTTGATAGGAACACAATTATTTACACTCAAAAAATATGTTTTAAAAAGTAACGTTTCATCATCTCCCATGTGCCAAAGCGACCAAATGAGTTTGCACTTATGTACTAATTTTATGCTACAGACTTGTTTAGAAAAAGTAAAAACCATTTTAATGTTGGGAAGCTACTATCACCAATGCATTGTGAAATAGGTTCTCGGAATCGTCCAGTTGGTCCGGCATCCCAGCTCCTCCGTGGGTTGCCACGACGGGCTCCTCCATGATACTCCTCTGCATGATACAGAAGGCAAAGGGTAGGGGCACGCCGTCATAATTTTGTGGCGTACTCCAACAGCTCCACAAAGTTGTCGATCACGTGGATGGCGACGACAAACGGGGGATGGGGATGCACGTTCTAATCATCAGTCAATAATGAATCCACGATGCAGTGAAGCGACAACTCCGTGTCCACCCAGTATCCCTCTAGTATGGTTTGTGTCCGCCTAGAATTGGCGCTCGCGAGCTTCCACGTCGGTTTCGTTTGTGAAGCTGCACCGGACGTCGCAAGTGCACATGTAACCCGACGGGTGGAGTCTGACTGAGATGTCCATGTTGGCATGGGAGTGGTGCTGGCCCTAGAAACAGACCAGCCACTCAACCCCGACACATCCAGTTGTCCACTTGGCGACGCCATCGCCGTTGTCGTGGTGTCCAGGGAGATGGTGTTGGCGTAGGCTTTGCCACGGTTACAACCTTTGAAGGTGTTGGCGTAGGCGTTACCGTGGCTATAGCCATTGCACGTCCACGAATTAATCCAGATGGGGAAGTCGCAGCCTGCACGGAGACATCCTTACTGATCCACCGGGAGTACCATGTAGCATATGCGATCAAAACAGCTAGCTAGCTAAAGGTTACCACTATTATATACGATTAAATAGCCAGCTAAAGGTCGGCCCTAGACGTATACAACATGGAGAGCTACTCGATCTGGAGGTGTCCGTTTGGTTCTTGTTTTTTGGGGACGGATGGTAAAATACAGTCTTCCTCCGTCTGCACCCTCGCCTCCATCGATCCCCAAACACATCCACAATAAGTGGAAGGGCAACCCATGGGCTGTGTCCAACTCCGTGTTCTGAAGTTGGAGTCTCGTCATAGTTTGCAGCATAACACCGTCGAAGAAGCTTCTTGTGGCTGCACAGCCTCAACCTAAGAAAGGGAGCACGAGCATCCTCTTTGTGTGCAACCACCGCACCGTTCTCAACCCGATTGAGCTCTCCGTCGCGCTCGGCCGCAAGGTCAGTTGCGCACTTTCGGTCATCACTCTGGCCGCTGTTGCTCCGCCGCTCTCTCCCGACATGTCTAGTTTGCTCCTTCCCTGGATTTTGCATGCTCCATGAACAAAACGATGTTTGCTAGCCTCAGCGGCGGCAGAATTATCAGGGATAAAGGATCCGATCATGTTACGAACAGAAATAACTCCTAGAGTACTTCTTTCAGATAGCGTATCATGTTCGCCAACGAATCATTCCGTAGTTTGATTTTCTTCTAGTTTTTTCTCGCTCGTGATTGAGCTGGTTGACGTAGGGCCGCATGAAGAACACGAAGTCGGCAGTTTCACCGGAGCATCACCGCGTAGACACATGTATGTGTTGGTCGACCACGACATCAGCTGTGCATGCTCCGCGGCAGCATCACCACCACGTTTTTGTCGACGGCGGCCTCCCTGTTGCGTTCTCATCAACAACAACGTCTTATCCTTGGGGTCATCGATGCTAATGTCTCAGCGCTAGCGACAGACGCATGTATGTGTTGGTCGACCATGACATCCGCTCTCCATGATCGGTGGCAGCCTCACCACCGCGTTCTTGTTGACGGCAGCCTCCCCACTGCGTGCTCGTCAGTAACGGCGTCTTCTCCTCGGGGTCGTCGATGCCAACGTCTCAACGCTAGCGACTGCCTCCATGTGCTCATCGGTAACGCCTTCTCCCGTGCATGCTCGGTGAAAGCCTCCTCGTGCTAGCCGATGAATGCCATCATGCGCTTACCGGCAGCGCCCTCACCGCGGCATTCTCAGCGGAGCCCCTCTCTGCGGTGTGCGCGATGATCCGGTAGCTCTCAGATGCGGTTCTCCTCGTCCTCTCAATTTGGCAGCCCTGGCCTGCGGGGAATCTGATTGTTGAGTGGCGTAGCAGCTGGACAAGAGCTCGTCCCAAACATTCAACAAGAAAGGTCATGGATTGGGCATATCGTCGAACACCATGTGGTCATGCGGTAGCAGGAGGAAAACAACCTGGTAGAGAAGATCATTGGTAGTAGGCAGCGAGCTGGACAGACGGCAGCAGGCCCGTCAGCTACTACAGTGAGCAGCAGTGGTTAGAATGGCAAATTGAGAAGGTGCACGGCATGCAGAACCGACGACGAAGTGGCTTCTCGCGCATGCGAAGGGCTAGAAAGAGTCGGCCAAGGGAACCTGGCAGAGCGCGGGTGTGCAACCGTTGCTGATCGTGTGTCCCTCCTATGTACAGAATTTTCCTGGACTGATTTGATTGGTTCCGTTTTGCCATCGAACGAAACAAAGAAAATCAAACAGGTAATTCTACTTAGGGGTGGCATATAATGTAAATATTCAGAAAAGATTGGATAGTTTAGGAGTGACCTACCAGACCATCAAGATCGTAAAGTCTTTTAATAGTAACTAGTAAATTTGCCCGTGCGTTGCAACGGGTTGATTGAAAAAATCTTCAATATGTCTATCCAACCGCGGTTAATGTCCCACACGTTGCCCCAAAGTCAATTGACTGTCTAACCTAATTTTTCTATTAATCATTATATATCTCCAATTTCTATTATTAGAGCAAGTCCAACAGAAGTGATAAATTTCACTCCTCACGTGTCAACTTGGAGAACTCTGTACAAAAATTTCTCTTCTTTCTTTTGAAAGGATTTCTTCTGTTTTTGGTTATGCTTCAAATAATCCTTAAAAGTGAGTACTCTACATGACTAACATAATAGACGCAAAAATGTTTCTTCGGTCGTCGGGTGCCGCCTCCAGCACCTGCACACACCCACCAGCTAGACAAAATCAAACAAATGCTAAAGGAAAATGGACAATTTGAAAAGCCAACCCTGTCATGGCTATATAATCCCAAAAGCAAGTGAGATCAAGTCACTCGACAAAAAAAAATCCATTCTGAGCCACTCAGACGGATGAAGGCAGTCATGCTGCTGATGGCACCCTTGTTTTCTAAATCCAAATCAAACTCAGCAAGTTGCAGCGCCTGTTGTTCTCTATACATGGTGATTACAAATTTACTCTCAGCAAAAGGTCTAAACATGGTACAGAATGACAATGGCAGGTCCTTTCCAAGAACTGAAACAGTAGGCCTAGCCCACAAGCTGTTCTAAGTGATAGTATCAAGGAGTTAATTATCATATCCTTCAGCTCCGAGGTGCTGTACTCATGGCACCAAGTTCCATCTTCCAGCTTCTGAACCTGATATTTGTAATCTTTCATTCTTGCGTATATAATCTTACACCATTGATGTAGCTCGCTGATCCAAGACCAAATGAACCGCCACTAAATAGAATCAGAACATGAGGGTACAACACACGGCAAAGGAAAAAACATTTTCTCACAACTGATAAAGTTTATCGGATATGTATGGCTAGAATAAATTCACGTTTCGCCCAACTTGGTACCCTGCTCAATCTGAATGTCATAGACGGACACATATGTAGGCCGTGCATCGATGATGCACCTCCCAAATCTTCCTTGGTCTGGTTCGGCAATAGAGGAGATGAGGTCCATGCTCCAGTTCTGAAGCCCTTCGCACCTGGTCACAAATCCGGACAGCGTCCTGCACCTCCTGCAGCCCATGCGCGTGGCCGCACACCCGGAGCAGGCCTCTCTTGGAACGCCTACGCTCCGAGCGACACCCGGTTCACGCCCACGCCCACGCCCACGTCCACCAGATTGCTCAACTTAATCTCGACAGCCAACACCATGGAGTGGCACAGGTGGATCGCCCACTCTAAAATCAAATTTTGCTACACAAGGGTGATGGATTAAACATGTGGCACTCAGTGGTTTAAATGGAGTTTATAGATCAGAATAGATATCTAGCAAGGGTCTATGTAATTAAAACATATATCTTATAGCACCCGTGTAATCAGAACTGCTTCACTTAAGCATTGCTATGGAAACAAATGCAAGAACATCTCAGAATCTGTTATGATCCATGCACTCGGCTCACTATAGGGGTCTATCGCTTTGAAATAGACTGCAAGAAAGCCATGATAAGATAACATGTTCAATACATCATGTGTGATGTGTACATACATGTATAGATCAGTCTATGGGACAAATTAGTGAATCTGTGAATGGAATCAAAGCAAAGTGAAGAACTACCCGATCGATAGCAAGTACATGACCATTTATTAACGGGATAAATACATGAACAATTATGGTATAGATGAATTGATTTAACCACTAGATAATTCTGAATCACAACAAGAAATGAAAGGGTCAGAAGAAAATAGACCTTGCCGGGAGCTGAGCCTTGGATTAACACGACATGATCTTCCTCCAGCAGCGCATCATCCTATAGAATCAGATGTAGAAAAATTATAAACGTAACCAGACATGACCAATTCACTCCCCTCATACTTTGGGAGGAGGAGGACCATAAATGCGCCGCCATTGATCTCTGCTTCGTATGGGGAGACTAGAGTAGAGGAGCTCCCCTGAGAACACCCTCTCCATCTCCGGCCTCGCTGTGAACTCCAAAGAATATTTTTCCTGTTGAATAGCCAATATCCTAGCCCGGAAGCCCAACAATTGCAGGGCTTATAGATAGAAAAAAGGCGAGAGATTCCTTCCAAACGCCGTATTAGTAAATCGAATCAATGGAGCTCAACTAATCACAAAGAATACCAGTTCCACGCTTGAGACGACTTCTCCCTAGACCAGTTCCGCGCGTCCTGTCCTCCAGGACGTTGTCCGCATCGATTTCTGGCCAAGACCGACTGTATTTTGACCGCTGGAGGTGGATCTTGAGCTAGATTCGGGGCATGAACAACTCGATGGAGGTGGATGTCGGTATTGGGCCAGATTCGGGGCAAGAATAGCTCGATGGTGAATGTGAGAGAAGCATCCTGGAACCAAATCAAAAAATATTCCTCTTCCCAAATCAAAACTCGCCATGTCCACCCTCAGGAGCTCATGGACCTGGATCGAAGCTGGATGCCTCATGTTCCTCTGAACAAATCGAGCGGTGCGGAGGCGACAAGCGCACTGGTTGCGGCGTGCGTCTAGGATGGCAAGCGAGCGGGACAGAGAAGGGCGAGAGGGCAAGGTTGCATGGCGGGGAGCAGGTTTGAAATCCATGGCAGCGAGGACCTGAGATCTATGGGAATGGGGAACAGGAATACCTTCCAAGAGCTGGACCAATGGCAATGTTACGGGGAGGCGACAACTTGGTCGACGTCGGCGCATCGGCCGAGTAGAGTGGCGGCGCAGGAGTAGCGGATGTCTGGAGCTGGGCAATGGAGGCAGAGAAGAGAAGAAAGAGCCTCTTCGGAGACGGACAGTAGAGAGAAAGAACTAACCAAACGGTATGATGGCATGGTGCGTTATATGTATTTTTGTGGGAGGGCAAAACAGTCAAAAAAAAGGCTGGTTGACAGAAGCGTTCCGTGCTTTATTATTAGGTATAGACTAGTTGAAATGCCCGTGCGTTGCTACGGGTTTCGCAAGTGTTTTCCGTCAGAACACAAATATAATACACACAAAAAATTACATGTATAGAAAAATGCTCATTTGTTACAAGAGATAAACAAAATTTATGTGCGTACTGTTCTGAGAAAAGTATGATTTTACACCATACAAATATCTTAGGATTCATGTTTAATTTGGTTTAGACAATTAGAAATATGTTGGATTTCAATCCAGTATTAGTCCACTTATCCCACTATGAAACAATCATCTCTAAAGAAAAAGAAAGAACATGACTTATTTTCAATTTTCTCCACTTCCATCATGGATATCAAAGCTATATGGTTCAATGTGAGAGGAAAGTTCCATTAAGTATTTAAAAAAAAACTGTCTAGATATAACATTTTGTCCATTCTGATATCATTTACACATTAAGATTTAGCTATTTCTTTCCATATAAGCATCCCTGTACATCATAAATGCACCGTATATAGCAAACTACAACACATTTTTTACAAACTCAGATATATTTATGAACAAAGAAGATTTTTCAACTCCTATCTATTAGGGCTCCGCTGGCGCATGGAATTTAAACTCCACCCGAGCAAGAGAATAATAGCAGCTATACATAATAGATTGTCTCCAAGTGAGTGGTAGAAAGTTTTGTACAATAACCATCTACAAAATTACAAAGATGTGCAAACAGGGGGACTGTAAGTTTCTTGCCTGATTGTACTTTGCAAGACGTTATGATCTGCAAGTTGCTCTGGCCTTGATCTATGAACCTGTTTTATAAGGACAAATGTTACATGAACTTCATCATGGAACTTGAGTCGCACTGATGACAACCTTTCAAGAAGAATTTCGAATACATAAACACCCCTCCAAATCAGCAATCAACGCATTCTCTGTTTCACCACTGCAACAAAGATGGCAATTGAATATTTTAGATAAAAAAGGAAGGAAAGAAGTACAGGATCGCGAGATAGTGACTGAGATGGCCATCCAACACGTTTTGACATTCACACAGCCTCATTGCTCACGATTACACTTAAATTTGGTTAACCTACAATGTAATCTGGATACACATTTTTTAGTAGACCGAAATTGGCTACAATAAAATTCAGGTATCTAAGTACGGTCATTATTGTACCATGAATAATTGGTACAATATGGGGAGTTGCATGCTTTGCCAAAACAATAATAGTACAAATTTGCCTAATTCTAACGCTTATACATATTAAGATGTCCAAAAAATTAAGCCGACAAATGTATCCCGCGGGAATGTTGCTTCTAGTCCTATCAAGCATAACAACCAGCCTACTTCGCTGCCGACATTGTGAAATCTAGCCAATCTTGCCCATGGTCGAGATTGCCTTCGTCTCGCCGATTCGCCCAATCGCCTACTTCGCTGTCGACATTGTCGACATCTAGCCAATCTTGCCCATTGTCGACATTGCCTTCGTCTCGCCGAATGTATCCCGCGGGAATGTTGCTTCTAGTCCTATCAAGCATAACAACCCGCCTACTTCACTACCAACATTGTTGACATCTAGCCAATCTTGCCCATGGTCGACATTGCCTTCGTCTCACCGATTTTCCCAATCGCCTACTTTGCTGTCGACATTGTCGACCTCTCGTGGATCTGTCTACTTCTTTAGAACTACATCCGCCTATGCTCCAACGTATGTTGTACAATTCATCACTTATATCTGGTCTCTATGCTCGGTCTTTTTGCTCTGGTCTACAAATAAATTACTACAATAATACACCATTACAAGTTTGTAGCATCCCAATTGTCTAACAATTGTAATGCTACTTGTTCTAGTAAGATATTGGATACTTCCTATATATAAAATTGTTGCATCATAATTATATCATGCTCATGTCATCATGCTACCTTGCATTTGAGAATCATATAAAACCCTGGTTCTTTGGTTCTCCTCTCATATGCACTATTAATTGTATTTGCCTCTTGATATTGTATTTGGTTATTGATATATTGTCTAAATGCCCAAGTTGAATTGGGGGCATATCTTTTAATCAACTCCATCACCTTTCTTTTCCACCACTTTATAATTCCACCATCCTACTAGTCCATGAGCTTGTTTGTCTTTCTTTTGATTTTATCTAGATCATGGGAAATAGGGTGGATCTAGTTCCTTAAATTCTCTTGCTTGGCCTTGATTCTACTTCATGGGAATGCATTAGAATAATGCCATATCATTACTTTTGTTTTCACAAAATAAATCATAGCATTTATTATTTTGCATGGGCCATGCAACCATCATCACCATCTTTTTGTCCCATTGGTTTTTCCTTGTTTTATTGGATCTTTCTTTGTGGACCATCTCCTTCCATTCCACCACCCCCATATACCCATCTATATCTTTATAAATTCTAATCTCTTCATGCATGATCATATGAGGCTCATTCCTTCTATTTCATTTCTTTCCTTCTTGGTTTCTCTCCCACCTTAACTTATGCTAGATCAAGCTCCACCTTCCTCTTGGTATGGTCTCATAAAAAAAATTTAAAACTTAAATACCTAATAAGATCTAACCTAGCTATCTCTCTCTAATTTCTTCTAACCCTATTTTACACTAAACCCTAGACTTAACCTCACCTCTCTCTCTATCAGTCTGGCCCCACCTGGCCTCTCTCTCCCTGGCCCACACCCCAGCCACCCCTCTCTCTAACCCTAAACAAAACCCTAACCCGAGACTACCGCATCGACCCTAGCCCGAGCTACCCCCTTCTCCTCTCTCTCTCTCTTCTCCCTACCTGTCATGCTGGCCCCAGCTGCTGTGCCTCCCCCTCACCCTGGTCCACCTGCAGCCTCCCCCTGCTGTGCCCACCTGCTCCCAGCTCGACCACGTGCTCGAGGAGGATGGAAAAGGTGGCACCCGAGCCACCTTTATCTCCCCGTGCCCACGGCCGCCTCCCCCTCTCTCCCTCTCGCATTACCCTCCTCCATACGCCTCCTCCGTCTCGCCAGATCCACCCCAAGCTCTGCCGCGCCGTCCCCTTCTTCCTCTCCGGCACCCAGCTCCTGTCGCCAGTCTCCGCCGTCTACCGCGACGCCCCTCTGTTCTAGCCGGCGAACTCGTCGTGGAAGAGGCCGAGGAGATCAAGGACGGCCCACTGCATCACCCTGTACACACCGTCGCGAAGGAGGAAGTCCCCAGGACCGCCAGATCCTCGCAGCTCCCCGGAACCCTAGATCGCCGTAGCGCTAGCCTCGTCCACGATCCGCTGCACCCCTTCCCGTTCTGACACCGACAACCTCCTCGCGGTAAGCTCCTCCACCTCCTAGACAACCTCCTCTCCACCGTAAAGCTCTAGCACCGCCGCTCTTTCCGCCGAACGGTCTCAGTGCGCCGTCGCTCGCCGTTGTCTGCACATGGTACGCGCCGCATAGCGCCATAACTAGGCCGCGCCTACCTTCCTAACAACTCCCCTAGCCTACCGCACTGGATCCGCCTCTCTGCGCGCGCGCTCCGCGTCGCGGGATCGAGTCCCCGTCTCGCCGCTCTGCGTTGCGCGCTGATTTTCCGTCAGACCGAGGAGAACGAAGTACAGTACCGGGCCGTGGTCGATTTACAGTTAGCCCCCTCTTTTTAACGCTCGCTCAACCCGCGCTCCTCGCTAGCCCCACCTGTCAGCCACCGTGACCTTCTTCCAGAAAACCCCTCAGTCTTTTCTTATCCTAACCCGCGCTCCCGAATGGCCCACCCGGCAGTCTCTGTGACTCCGATCGCTGTCATGTGGGCCGAAGCCGCTGGCCCCGCCTGTCAGCCTCAGTGGCTAGCTAAGCCCACGGTGGAAAAGAGTTTTCCGCGCGCGTGTGCCCCGCCAGCCGCTGGCCCACCCGTCAATGGCTGTGGCTGGGTCGGACCGAGTAACAAAAGTCTGCCCTGTTGACTGTTTTAGTTTAATCTTTTCAAAATTGATTTAGATTCAAATTCAAATCAGATTTAAATAATTTTTAAAATACAAATCCAAATAATACAAATAATATATGTTTTGGAATCAGAAAAATGTGAGGACTTCAAATATGCCCTTCAAAATATTATTTGGACACTTTAATTTTTCGAGATGATTAAAATTACAATAAAATGCCCTTTTTCTTAATAAATTAATAACTTTAATTCTACAACTCCAAATTTGGCAAATAATATGTCTAAATCGATCAGCGCGACGAGCCCGTTCTATCTATGCAGTTCTTGTTCTGAATTGAAGCATGCATCATGTCATTATTAAAAATCTGAACTGTTTATGACAATAAAACTTGGTTAAATAAATAACAAAAAGCTTTATTTCTTGTATCCCCACCTCACACTTGCCATGCTACTTTAATGCCATGTAAATTGTGCATCATTCATCATGGCATGCTTGTTTGTTTGTCGCATTTTAATTCATATGCTTGTGCACTTTATTTATGTTGGCCCTTGTTTGTTTGGTTCTTCGTCGAATAGACGCCCAGCAGGAGAATTATCAGGAATCACAGGAGTACTACCCAGATCCATCTCTCGCTTCAACTGAGTTGCCAGGCAAGCACTACCACATGCTTGCATACATATAGTACCTATTGCCTCTATCTTATTCTTGCATCATTGAGTCGCGATTGCATTAAATTGAATCCCAAGTACTGCATAGCCTTACTTTTAAACCCCACCGAAGCTTGTTCCTCCATCCCATGAACCGTTACTACAGGAGTTGTTTGAGCCATGCGAGTCGTAGAAAAGCATGTGTAGGGTATGTGAGTGTCTGATGAATAACGAGGTACTAAACAACTTAACCTGACTAGTAATGGGATAACTAATGAAAGAGACACCGGTGAGCAATATCTGCTATTTGGTTTTTCATGCTCACTTGTGTCCCGTAGGACGCCGAGTACTTGATTCCTGTTCCTTGACTATTCGCACTATCCACATCCGGGAGGCCTTATGGACCCCCCTGAGCCAGAGCTTGATTCATTCTTATTTCTTGGGGCCACAATTAGTTTGGGGCTTTATTACTATCCTGTACTTATGCCATGTTACTGCTTTATTTAAGATTGTGCGAGGAGCACCTGTACTGTTTTGGATCGTGACACGTTTTCGCTGTATCGACAAGCCCAGTCACATTTTCGGTTTCCCAGTCGTTTACCGCCGCCCACACAAACCTTGGGTCTATCTCGGAGCCGGCCAACTTCGTTGCGGGTAGCTTAATGGGGTGCCCCCCTGAAATATTTCTGAATCCTGTGATTGCTTTGTCGTGAATGCCTCGTTGGGTTTTGAGTTGGTTTTTCTGAGGTTGATCGAGTGTGTGTTGCTATTCGTGCACCCCTGCAGGGTAAATCTTTCTGAAAGCCGTGTCCGCGGTTATGGACGACTTGGAGCACAGTTTCTCGATCATAGACAAGTATAACTAAAGTACCGCTCTTTATTTGACTAAGTACTTGACTAGTAAATAGTGCAATACTCATGGAATGGTTAATAAAACTGCCAACGGATGATGGGGGTTGTTCGTCCGCTTCCTCGTTGGTAAGCGAGGAGGAGGATGAATCTGTTAATTATACTATTATAACTGTTGTTCTTAATTCACGGACTTCCGTCTATCATTGGTTAGGTGGAAGGTTAGCGAGTATCTGTAGAATTGTTAGGTATTATCTTTTGCTGCAATTGCGTCACCCCAGGTTGTGTCCCCTTTAGCGGCATAAAGACTTGCTGAGTACCCCTAGGGTCTCACATGATAAATTGTTTGATTCAGATGAACATGTGTACCCGCAAGATGGATACTGGGTGGAAGAGACAGATGATGTTGGCAACGATCGTTCGGTGTAGAGATTCCGGGAACGGGGATCCGTGAGATCTGTGGGCGGGATGTGTTTATTTATGGGGCATCTTATGCCGATGTCTGAAAGTGGTTAGGACGGCCGAAAGGTCTACCGTGAGTGGCCCTGGGCCCCACCGTACTATTTTAACCACTTTCGTTCATCCAGGCATGTAACTAAGAGCGTAATTCACCGAGGTAGTTACAATTGGTATCAGAGCCATCCCGCCCTTCAGGGTCTCAGCCAAAATGGTCGTTGTCAGTCTAGCAAATATTTTGGTAGTTATGTATACTAGGGAAAAACAAACGTGAGAGTAGGACTGCTTCCATTTTTCTTCTTACCCACCCACCCACCCTTTTTCTGGTAAGGAAGTGTAACGTTTTCAATCCTCTTCTAAAATTCAAACTAGGATTCACGTGTTCTGGGTTCCGTAGTACCATAGGTTGTGTGTGTGTGTGTGAATTCCTTGTCTATCTGCTGCATCCAACTTGTTACCACTATCTGCCTTTTGGTTATCAACTGTTGGTACATTCCATACCGACAGGACTTTGTAAACCGACGCGATCTATTCTGATTCGTTGTATACCGATGCGATCTATCTTACTCTTTGTTATCCAACGTTATCTTGTTGGGGTGTTCTTTTTCGTAGTTACCAATCTTTAGGTTCATCTAAGAAGAAGGTGTTGGGATATGTGTTTTACTGATTCATGTGCGGAGTAATGATTTGAGTGCGGGATGGAGTCGCGACCATACCACTACTTTTATCATTTGCTTTTGTATATTGAACTAGTAGAGTTACTAATCTTGATTCGTTAAGTGGTTTTGCGCATATGGTGGTATTTTAATGCCAAAAATTTGCGGAAATTTTTTCTTTGTTAGCTTGTGTACCACACTCCTTGTTCAGTCATGTGCGTTATGCTTAATATATTCTAGTTGCCTGGAACTTTGTTGATATTTTAATATCATCTCAGTGAATTGCATTCTTTAATCTTGATTAATTCCATTTTGGTACTATTTTGGATTATTATCATTCTCCATTATAGTACTGACTTGTGTTTTATATCAATCACAGGATGGCACCACCACACCGTTCTGAGGAGGTCATACCACCTGAACTTGGGGCTGCTTTGGCAAGTATTGCAAATGCTTTGGGCACTATGCAGCAGAACCAGCAGCGCTTCGAGGAAAGCGTGAGGAGGAATGAGTTTGTTCCGCTACCTCCACCTCCCAAGCGAGGAGACATCAAGGGTTTTCTCAAGTTCAACCCACGCCAATTTGAGGTGTCTGATCAGCCACTTGATGCGGATGATTGGCTTCGTGAAGTGTCAAGGTTGCTGATGACTGCGGATGTTCCCGAGCAAGAATGGGTCAAGTGTACTACTCACCTTCTGAAGGGAGATGCAGCTCTCTGGTGGGAAAATTACCTCAAGGAAGATCTTTCTGGTTTTCAGCCTACTTGGGAGCGGTTCACTGCTACTTCCAAAGAGCAATATCTGTCAGAAATTGTCATGGAAAGGATGAAGGAAGTGTTTCTCAACCTCAAGCAGGGCACTGCCAATGTCAACACCTACATCAGAAACTTCTTGAACCTGTCTCGTTATGGTGGCGATGAGATCTCTGATGACAAGAAGAAGCAAAAGAGGTTTCGGCAAGGCCTCAATGCTTTCATCAAATATGCAATCACTCATGCAAGGCCGGCATCTTTTCTGGAACTTCAACACACAACTCTACAGGAAGAAGCAAGTAGGCAAGTGTTTGAGGAGTCAAAGAAACACAGCCGTGATACAACAAGCTCTTTTGCTATGACAGCTCCTTCTAAACGTCGTGTCTGGGTTCCTAACACCCCACCGTCGCTCCCTGCTCCACCAAGACCGTCAAGCTACGCACCAAGGCCACCAAACTCCTTCACTGCGGCTCCCAGGGGCTACAACCACAACTACCCTGGAGCGCCTGGCGGAGTCCCTGGCTACGTTGCTCGACGCCCACCTGGTGCTTGCTATACTTGTGGAAACACTGGGCATCAGCACTGGAATTGTCCAATGAACAACAAAGCTCTTCCACCACCACCTCCAAGACCTGCAACAAGTGCTCCTATGATTCGTGCACCTCAACCTCGGGCTCTCAACATCAACACTAAGCCTGGGTCTACGGTTGCTCGTGCCAACTGTGTCAACGTCGCTCAAGCTGAGCATGCTCTTGGAGTTGTCATGGGTATGCTTCCTGTTAACTCAGTTCCTGCACGAGTTTTGTTTGATTCTGGTGCTTCGCATTCTTTTGTTTCTCACAAGTTTGCGCATGAGCAAGATCTGGCTATGGTTCCTTTATTACATCGTCTTGTGGTACAATCTCCTGGGTCAAACATGAGGGCTGCGCATATCAGCCATGGCAATCAAATTGAGATTGGTGGCTCTTCATTTCTGGCTTCCTTAATTATTCTGGGAAATTCTGATATTGATGTTATCTTGGGCATGGATTGGTAGACAGCAAATGCAGCTGTGATTGATTGTGCTGAACATTCGGTTTCTCTGAAAATTCCTGAAGGCCATATAGTCTATTCTCCAAGTCTAACTCCTGCAATTCAGCTTTATTCTTTGGCGGCTCTGAATGATGATGCTATGGAAGGTATTCAGAGTGTTCCTGTAGTCTTTGAATTTCCAGATGTTTTTCTTGAAGAGTTGCCAGGTATGCCTCCGGATCGTGAGGTTGAGTTTGTCATTGAACTTGAACCTGGTACCGCTCCTATTTCCAAGCGGCCTTATAAAATGGGTCCTACTGAGTTGGCTGAACTTAAGCGTCAGTTGGATGAACAAGAGAAGTTGGGTTTCATTCAGCACAGTACTTCTTCTTGGGGTAGTCCAACCATCTTTGTGAAGAAGCGAGACAAGACTGATTGACTTTGTGTTGACTATCGGGCACTCAATGCTAAAACAATCAAGAATAAATATCCCCTTCCGCGGATTAATGATCTCTTCGATCAGCTAGCTGGAGCTGTGGTATTCTCTAAGCTTGATTTGAGAAGTGGTTATCATCAAATCAAGATCCGCAAGGAAGATGTTCCTAAAACAGCTTTCACCACCCGTTATGGCCTGTATGAGTACACGGTCATGTCTTTCGGTCTCACCAATGCACCTGCCACCTTCTCGAGGCTTATGAACTCGGTTTTCATGGAGTATCTTGATAAGTTCGTTGTGGTCTATCTGGATGACATTCTAGTCTATTCTAAGTCAAAGGAAGAACATGAAGAACACCTTCGGTGTGTCCTAAACAAGCTTCGTGAGAACCGCCTGTATACAAAGTTCTCCAAGTGTGAATTCTGGCTGCCTCAAGTCACATACCTTGGTCACGTCATCTCTGCCAAGGGCATTGCCGTCAACCCAAAAACTATTAAGACAATTATCCACCCATAAATGTCAAATAAGTCCGAAGTTTCCTTGGTTTGGCCAGTTACTGCCGTCGCTTTGTTCAAAATTTCTCGAAGATTGCGAAGCCTCTTACCGATCTCCTCAAGAAAGCCAAGAAATACCTTTGGACTCCTGCATGTCAAGCAAGCTTGAAACACTCAAAGAGAAGCTCACTTCCACACCAGTCTTGGTTCCTCCAGATACATCAAAGCCTTTCCAAATATTCTGTGATGCCTCATTGCAAGGATTGGGTGCGGTCCTTATGCAAGAAAAACAAGTTGTTGCTTATGCCTCTCGACAGTTGAAGACGCATGAGATCAACTATCCTACACATGACCTCGAACTCGCAGCAGTTGTCTTTGGTTTGAAAGTATGGAGGCATTACTTGCTTGGCAACCGTTGTGAGATATTTTCTGATCACAAGAGTCTGAAGTATATATTCACACAGCCTGATCTCAACCTTCGTCACAGGAGGTGGATTGAAACAATTAATGATTTCGATTTGACCATCAACTACACTCCGGACAAAGCCAATGTCATGGCCGATGCTCTCAGCCGAAAAGCTTATGTCAGCAATCTCATGGTGGAAGAACAATAACCTCTCTTGTGCGAGGAATTCCGCAAGCTCAACCTTAAATTGTGGATCAAGGGTATCTTCTGAACCTTCTAGCAACACCTCTCTTGGAAGAAAAGGTCCGTTCCATTCAACTTGGGGATCCTTACACTAAAAATATCATCTCCAACATTCAACTTCCGAAGTATGAGTCTTTCCACGTTGACGACCAAGGCACTCTTTTCTTTGAACACCGGATGTTTGTTCCGAACTACCCGGGTTTAAGAGAGCAATTTCTCAAGGAGGCGCATGATTCTGTTCTTTCTATCCATCCTGGCAGCACTAAGATGCACATGGACTTGAAAACACAATATTGGTGGCCTGGTTTGAAACGATATTGTGCCAAGTATGTCTCGAAGTGCGATGTTTGTCGCAGAGTTAAAGCTGTCCATCAGAAACCTTCCGGTCTTCTACAGCCATTGAAGCCTCCGGAATGGAAATGGGAGAAAGTAGAAATGGACTTCATCACTGGTTTTCCAAGGTCGCAAAAGGGCAACAATGCAATCTTTGTTGTCATTGACAGGCTTTCCAAAGTAGCTCACTTCTTTCTAGTCAAGGAAACAATTTCTGCAATTCAGTTGGCTGAGCTCTATATCAACAGAATTGTCTCTCTGTATGGAGTCCCTCTTGAGATCTGTTCAGACCGTGGAAGCATCTTCACTTCCAAGTTCTGGGGAAGTTTCCAAAATGCTTTGGGAATAAAACTAAACTTCAGCACAGCTTACCACCCTCAGTCGCAAGGACAAGTTGAAAGGATCAATCAGATTCTGGAAGATATGCTCCGTGCTTGCGTTATCTCTTTCGGCATGAAGTGGGAAGAATGTCTTCTTTATGCTGAATTCTCTTACAACAACAGCTTCCAGAAAAGTCTAAAGATGGCACCATTTGAGGCTCTCTATGGTCGCAAGTGCAGAACTCCGATTGGTTGGTCGGGCGCAGGTGAAAGAATATTGTTTGGCCCCGACATTGTAACTCAAGCGGAGGAGAAAGTTCACATCATTCTTGAAAATCTGAAGATTGCTCAAAGTCGCCAGAAGAGCAATTATGACAGAAAGCACACGGACATGGAGTATGTCCCTGGTGATCTCGTTTATCTTCGTGTCACTCCCATGAGAGGCACGCACCGTTTTGGTATCAAAGGAAAGCTGGCTCCTAGATACATCGGCCCTTTAAAAATTCGTGGAAGAAGAGGAGAAGTTGCTTATGCTCTTGAGCTCCCTGAACAACTCAAAGTCCATGATGTTTTCCACATCTCTCAACTCAAGAAGTGCTTCAAGGATCCCGGCAGGACCGTGGACCATGAACTCATCAATCTCCAAGAAGACCTTTCTTATCAAGAACACCCCACAAAAATTCTTGAAGTCGCAGAAAGAAGGACTCACAACAAGTCCATCAAGTTCTGCAAGGTGCAGTGGTCGCACCATTCTATTGATGAAGCCACCTGGGAATGTGAAGATGAGCTCCGTGCCAAGTATCCTACCCTCTTTGAGTCTTCTTCTTCTTCCTAGAATCTCGGGGCGAGATTCCTGTTTAGTGGGGGAGAGTTGTAGCATCCCAATTGTCTAACAATTGTAATACTACTTGTTCTAGTAAGATATTGGCTACTTCCTATATATAAAATTGTTGCATCATAATTATATCATGCTCATGTCATCATGACACCTTGCATTTGAGCATCATATAAAACCCTGGTTCTTTGGTTCTCCTCTCATATGCACTATTAATTGTATTTGCCTCTTGATATTGTATTTGGTTATTGATATATTGTCTAAATGCCCAAGTTGAGTTGGGGGCATATCTTTTATTCAACTCCATCACCTTTCTTTTCCACCACTTTATAATTCCACCATCCTACTAGTCCATGAGCTTGTTTGTCTTTCTTTTGATTTTATCTAGCTCATGGGAAATAGGGTGGATCTAGTTCCTTAAATTCTCTTGCTTGGCCTTGATTCTACTTCATGGGAATGCATTAGAATAATGCCATATCATTACTTTTGTTTTCACAAAATAAATCATAGCATTTATTATTTTGCATGGGCCATGCAACCATCATCACCATCTTTTTGTCCCATTGGTTTTTCCTTGTTTTATTGGATCTTTCTTTGTGGACCATCTCCTTCCATTCCACCACCCCCATATACCCATCTATATCTTTATCAATTCTAATCTCTTCATGCATGATCATATGAGGCTCATTCCTTCTATTTCATTTCTTTCCTTCTTGGTTTCTCTCCCACCTTAACTTATGCTAGATCAAGCTCCACCTTCCTCTTGGTATGGTCTCATAAACAAATTTTAAAACTGAAATACCTAATAAAATCTAACCTACCTATCTCTCTCTAATTTCTTCTAACCCTATTTTACACTAAACCCTAACCTTAACCTCACCTCTCTCTCTATCAGTCTGGCCCCACCTGGCCTCTCTCTCCCTGGCCCACACCCCAGCCACCCCTCTCTCTAACCCTAAACAAAACCCTAACCCGAGACTACCCCATCGACCCTAGCCCGAGCTACCCCCCTCTCCTCTCTCTCTCTTCTCCCTACCTGTCATGCTGGCCCTAGCTGCTGCGCCTCCCCCTCACCCTGGTCCACCTGCAGCCTCCCCCTGCTGTGCCCACCTGCTCCCAGCTCGACCACGTGCTCAAGGAGGATGGAAAAGGTGGCACCCGAGGCACCTTTACCTCCCCGTGCCCACAGCCGCCTCCCCCTCTCTCCTTCTCGCATTACCCTCCTCCATACGCCTCCTCCGTCTCGCCAGATCCACCCCAAGCTCTGCCGCGCCTTCCCCTTCTTCCTCTCCGGCGCCCAACTCCTGCCGCCGGTCTCCGCCGTCTACCGCGACGCCCCTCCGTTCTAGCCGGCGAACTCCTCGTGGAAAAGGCCGAGGAGATCAAGGACGACCCACTACATCACCCTGTATATGCCGTCGCGAAGGAGGAAGCCCCCAGGACCGCCAGATCCTCGCCGCTCCCCAGAACCCTAGATCGCCGGAGCGCCAACCTCGTCCACGATCCGCTGCACCCCTTCCTGTTCTGACACCGGCAACCTCCCCGCGGTAAGCTCCTCCACCTCCTAGACAACCTCCTCTCCGCCGTAAAGCTCTAGCGCCGCCGCTCTTTCCGCCGAACGGTCTCAGTGCGCCGTCGCTCGCCGTTGTCTGCACGTGGTACGCGCCGCATAGCGCCATAACTAGGCCGCGCCTACCTTCCTAACAACTCCCCTAGCCTACCGCACTGGATCCGCCTCTCTGCGCGCGCGCTCCGCGTCGCGGGATCGAGTCCCCGTCTCGCCGCTCTGCGCTGCGCGCTGATTTTCCGTCAGACCGAGGAGAACGAAGTACAGTACCGGGCCGTGGTCGATTTACAGTTAGCCCCCTCTTTTTAAAGCTCGCTCAACCCGTGCTCCTCGCTAGCCCCACCTGTCAGCCACCGTGACCTTCTTCCAGAAAACCCCTCAGGCTTTTCTTATCCTAACCCGCGCTCCCGAACGGTCCACCCGGCAGTCTCTGTGACTCCGATCGCTGTCACGTGGGCCGAAGCCGCTGGCCGCGCCTGTCAGCCTCAGTGGCTAGCTAAGCCCGCGGTGGAAAAGAGTTTTCCGCATGTGTGTGCCCCGCCAGCCGCTGGCCCACCCGTCAGTGTCTGTGGCTGGGTCGGGCGGAGTAACAAAGTCTGCCCTGTTGACTGTTTTAGTTTAATCTTTTCAAAATTGACTTAGATTCAAATTCAAATCAGATTTCAATAATTTTTAAATACAAATCCAAATAATACAAATAATATATGTTTTGGTATCAGAAAAATGTGAGGAATTCAAATATGCCCTTCAAAATATTATTTGGACACTTTAATTTTTCGAGATGATTAAAATTACAATAAAATGCCCTTTTTCTTAATAAATTAATAACTTTAATTCTACAAATCCAAATTTGGCAAATAATATGTCTAAATCGATCAGCGCAACGAGCCTGTTCTATCTATGCAGTCCTTGTTCTGAATTGAAGCATGCATCATGTCATTATTAAAAATCTGAACTGTTTATGACAATAAAACTTGGTTAAATAAATAACAAAAAGCTTTATTTCTTGTATCCCCACCTCACCCTTGCCATGCTACTTTAATGCCATGTAAATTATGCATCATTCATCATGGCATGCTTGTTTGTTTGTCACATTTTAATTCATATGCTTGTGCACTTTATTTATGTTGGCCCTTGTTTGTTTGGTTCTTCGTCGAATAGACGCCCAGCAGGAGAATTAGGAGTACTATCCAGATCCATCTCTCGCTTCAACTGAGTTGCCAGGCAAGAACTACCACATGCTTGCATACATACAGTACCTATTGCCTCTATCTTATTCTTGCATCATTGAGTCGCGATTGCATTAAATTGAATCCCAAGTACTACATAGCCTTACTTTTAAACCCCACCGAAGCTTGTTTCTCCATCCCATGAACCGTTACTATAGGAGTTGTTTGAGCCATGCGAGTCGTAGAAAAGCATGTGTAGGGTATGTGAGTGTCTGATGAATAACGAGGTACTAAACAACTTAACCTGACTAGTAATGGGATAACTAATGAAAGAGGCACCGGTGAGCAATATCTGCTATTTGGTTTTTCATGCTCACTTGTGTCCCGTAGGACCCCGAGTACTTGATTCCTGTTCCTTGACTATTCGCACTATCCACATCCGGGAGGCCTTATGGACCCCCCTGAGCCAGAGCTTGATTCATTCTTATTTCTTGGGGCCACAATTAGTTTGGGGCTTTATTACTATCCTGTACTTATGCCATGTTACTGCTTTATTTAAGATTGTGCGAGGAGCACCTATACTGTTTTGGATCGTGACACGTTTTCGCTGTATCGACAAGCCCAGTCACATTTTCGGGTTCCCAGTCGTTTACCGCCGTCCACACAAACCTTGGGTCCATCTCGGAGCCGGCCAACTTCGTTGCGGGTAGCTTAATGGGGTGCCCCCCTGAAATATTTCTGAATCCTGTGATTGCTTTGTCGTGAATGCCTCGTTGGGTTTTGAGTTGGTTTTTCCGAGGTTGATCGAGTGTGTGCTGCTATTCGTGCACCCCTGCAGGGTAAATCTTTCTGAAAGCCATGTCTGCGGTTATGGACGACTTGGAGCACAGTTTCTCGATCATAGACAAGTATAACTAAAGTACCGCTCTTTATTTGACTAAGTACTTGACTAGTAAATAGTGCAATACTCATGGAATGGTTAATAAAACTGCCAACGGATGATGGGGGTTGTTCGTCCGCTTCCTCGTTGGTAAGTGAGGAGGAGGATGGATCTGTTAATTATACTATTATAACTGTTGTTCTTAATTCACGGACTTCCGTCTATCATTGGTTAGGGAGAAGGTTAGCGAGTATCTGTAGAATTGTTAGGTATTATCTTTTGCTGCAATTGCGTCACCCCAGGTTGTGTCACCTTTAGCGGCATAAAGACTTGCTGAGTACCCCTAGGGTCTCAGACGATAAATTGTTTGATTCAGATGAACAGGTGTACCCGCAAGATGGATACTGGGTGGTAGAGACAGATGATGTTGGCAACGATCGTTTGGTGTAGAGATTCCGGGAACGGGGATCCGTGAGATCTGTGGGCGGGATGTGTTTATTTATGGGGCATCTTATGCTGATTTGCTTATTATCCGTACTCGGATCTTGCTTTCCGCTTCCGCCTGATACTCTGATGTGTGATGTATGAGGAGCTATCCTAAATTATTATATCTATCTAGGACATTTGAATCTTGCCGTATGGCGTTGCAATATTTCTATTTCTTTTAGATGGAATGGCTCTGAGGACTGTTGTATGTGGCTTGCATACATACTCATTTGTGTATGTAGTTGATCCCTTCGCCTGCCGATTACGTCGCTCGTTCTTGTCCCGATGTCTGAAAGTGGTTAGGACGGCCGAAAGGTCTACCGTGAGTGGCCCTGGGCCCCACCGTACTATTTTAACCACTTTCGTTCATCCAGGCATGTAACTAAGAGCGTAATTCACCGAGGTAGTTACAAAGTTTAACTACTAGGTCTCATTAGTTCTGAACTTCTGATCTGACTATAAAAATATTCAGGTGCACATTAATATGAGAATTGGATCATGAAATTCAAGACGATCGGGATAGTCATACAAACATGTATTATATACCTTGAAATTGACTGAAGGAATGAGTGAAACTTGATCAAGCAATACAACTCCCTTCTTGTTAGATGTTAGCTAGAAGTCTTGAGGTTCTGTTTGTTCCTTTAGTAGTCAATTTCTGCTCCACTTTTCTCTTGTTCGAAGTGCCAGCATCTCTGAAACGACAAAGAAACCTACACAGGTAAGCACCATAGCCGAATGAGAGACGCTGAACCATAAACTCTTCATATAGCGCAAGCTGCTATCACTTTCCATTCAACTCGATAAGAAGCTACCATCTCAAACCACCAGAACCAATAACCCTAGAAAAGAAAGGTAATAACAACATGTCAAGCAGAGCAACAAGATCTCACAAATCACCTACACCTACACCTACACCTACTATTGATCTACAGAAGTTCCTGAGACAGGGTCACCACCAGAGAAGCAAATAGCAGAGTACACGACAACCACCACCATCCATGCCGCCGCCCCTCCATCTTACCAATGTGCACATGCAGCCAGCTTTGGATCTGCCATGTGCAATAAATTAATTAGAATTACAAAATATTATCAGTTATTTGTTCTTACCACCACAATTGATGTCATCATATAGGTATCTGATAAAGTGCAAATGTCCGGACTCTTCCCATTTTCCAATTGAGCATAGATATTAAGATCAATAACATATAAGGAGTACAAATATTCTATATGGTTCATATAAGTACGTGCAATGTGTTAAGCACCAATACTGAAACTATTGCATCATCCCCACATTTGAAGTTGTGCCGCTAGCTGACAATTGTTGCTTCATAAGTCCTCAAAAATCACTTCATTTAAAGACAATAATGACTGATTAAAATCCATGCACACACTACAACCGTCTTCTCATCCACCATAGTTGCCTATCGAGAAACACACACTTAAGCACATGGTCAATTAGCAGTAGAAGAGCTATGCAGGTAAATAAGAAAAAAGTTAACCCACCATGTTACCTTGTTGAAGGAAACAATAAACGCTGGAATTGGAAGGAACCATAACAAGCACTTCATTGATGCACCTAGTAGGAGTACTTCTTGGTACGAGTAGCATAACTTGACAAATAGGTAAATCGCCAACTTCCTAATCAAACTCCATTGAAGAATCAACAATGTCTCTTTTAGGGATGGAGTCGTTACTGCCTTATAGATAACAACTCACATCTGTATCATGTATTGGAAGATATCCAGTAGTGAGAGTTATATATCTCTAGTAGGAGAGATTCTACTGTACATGGGAGGTACCGCAAGGTACCGGTACTTCCGGACCAAAGTAGGTACTACATGAGAATCCTTCGTTGATTTACACACGGTAGAACTGTCGCCATCGTGTCTACCACACGCCCATGCCTGGCGATCGCCATCCCCTACGAGGATCGACTTCATCAATGATCTTTTCGTAATAGACAAATATCATGAGTTTTGCAATGATATAAAATATCCGACTTAAATTTTTTGAGAAAGATGGAGGAACGTTACAAAAGATGCTGGTTTTAGCCTGTTGGCATGTCTCCGCCAAGATGTCATGCTCCTTCTAAAGTTTATTGAACATTTCAAGGCCCCGAGTATTATGCTCTGCGGCATCTTGGTTCCATTCCTTTAGTTGTTCAATCTCCTTGTTCAAGCACTCCATCTTAGTATTTGCAGATTCTTGCAGGGCCTTCTTGCATCTTCATGCATTTTGATAGCGTCAGCCAGATCTTTCTTCAAGATTTTCTTCTCATCATCCAACTCTTGGATATGCTTGGATTGTTCAACAATGGTTTTATCCTTGGCAACAACATCTGCAAGTCGGAACACTGAAGCATTATGAGTATTCGGAAGAAACAGACACAAATGATGGAGCAAGGCGATGTTGGAAGAGAACATACGCTTGTTTTTTTTATCCGTTCCTTCAGAAAGGCTGTTTTACCCTTTCCATATCCAGATCATTCTCTAGCTTGGCAAACCTTTCATTGGTGGCCTTCCTCTGGTTATTCTCATTCTACATAAAAAGCATGCTTAGTTTCTCTAGAGCATCTAGCCGGAACTTTATCGATTTCACCTAGAGGCTCGAGGGCTACAATATCAAATTTTAACCAATGTATGCTTCTCTTAGAGTATCTAGCCGGAATTATTCATTCTACATAGAAACCCGGGGGCTACATTATCATGTTTTACACTTAGTTCCTTTTAGAGCACTCATGCCAATAACTTATGGTTTTCCGCCTAAGAGCTCGGGGGCTACAGTGGGATATATCAGAAAATGAAATGTAAAGATTGAAGGCTTACGATAGCAATAATCTTGAAATTATTTGTTGAAGTGGCATATGCGTCATGGAAGGTCTTGTCATTGTTGTAAACTACATCTGCTTTCCAAATAAGATCATACAAACTCAGCATCTAGGGAGTCTAAGGCATCGCATACGCACTAACCAAGGGAGAGGATGAAGCTCTACCCATCCTTTGTGTTATCATAGTAGTTGATGGTGTATAAGTTCCTGACTTGGTTGTTGTTGTTGCCGCTGCATATGTTCCCACCATTAGTTGCTTCCCTTTTTTGCTGGAATCCTTAGCCAGAGCTTCAGCCACTTGATAGGACATGCTCTCTTGCGTTTCCTGGCCACCGGGAACAATGTCCATACTGGGAGAACATGAGACATCTGGTGTAGGATAGATGTTTGTGTCCATGATGGAGGTCTCATGTGCAACAGGGGACGAGGTTCTGGTGGAGCTTGATGTAGGCTTGGCGGCAGAAGTGGAGGTAGCGATAGTGGGGGAGGACTTGGTTAGCATCTCACAAATATTTTTTAGAACCTCTAGCATGTTTGGAGGTGTGCTTCAAAATAATACATGATCTCTTCCTGAAATATAAAAAAGTATAAGCACATGAATGAGTAGGTACAAATCAAAGTCGGAGAAGGAAAGTACTTACACTATAGTAGGTGCCTTGGCCAAAGGGATGTCGGTGGACTTTCTCCTCTCTACCTCTAAGACGGTAGTGGGTTTCTTGGAGACTCCACTCTCCAATTTCTTCTTCTTCTTGCCCTCAGCAACAACCTTATAGGTGGAGCTATTCCGTTTTCGTGTTGCTAGATCTTGATGATCCTTGGAGGCTTCATCATTGGACAAAACCTGCACATCCTTCAAGTTTGTATCATAAAATTGAGCGGCCATGTCTTCCTCGGCCAAGCTCTCCAGCTGATGGGATAAAAACATGTTATATGATTGATGCATCCAAGACAGAGAACTTAGAGTATATACAAACACAATGAAGGAAATATGGTTAACTCTGAGTATTCACCGCATTCGAACATGTTGTAGTTGATGGAAAAGCCACACTTCCTTCACTTCACCTTGATGATGTTCTTAAGATAGAGCTTGATGGCGTCACTAGAGAAGTTGTCCTTGGAAATACGAATTGGGTCTTTCCTCTCCTTGGTGCACTCGTGCATCAGCCTGGCGCGATGCTGTAGATGTTGGATCTGCCTTACAAACCAAGACATGGCTAGGTCCAGGCCGATCAAACCTCCGTCTATCAGCCACTCTATCTGCGTAACAATGCGAGATGCTTCGATGTCAAAGGGAAGAATGGCGGGGGACCACCAGGTATTGGCTTTGGCGGCAGCTCCGTCGACGAAGTCGGGATATGAATCTTGTCAGCCACCCAGTGGAATATATGGGCCATAGAAATAAGTTTTCAGCCATTTCTTGCAAGACACATGGCCAACTATGTCAGGGAATCACAGACCAGGACGGATCTTAAAACTAATGGTTCCACAATTCCAAAGTTCATCCTTGGAATCTCCAAACTCTCTCTTCATAGCGAAGAGATAAATAAACAGATCTAACGTAGGCCTAATCCCTAGATATCCTTCGCACATAGCTACATAGTTGCTAAGTGCTAAGATGCTACTGGGAGAAAGGTTGTGAGGGAGAACTCGGAAGTGATTCAATACCTCAAGGAAGAAGTCAGAGACTGGAAGGCAATGACGTGTACTAGCTACACTTTGAGGTAGACCTTATCTCCTGGTTGGGGAGAGGGGACGACCTTGCTGGCCGGTGCCGGCCGCTAGACCAACCCCTCGTCGAGGGGAGATATCCCTTTTTGACAAGCTATTTCAAGTGTGCCGCGGTGAGATCAGAGCACCTCCACACTCCCTTGTGGGAGTCAAGATCCTCCTCAAGGGCTTCGTGCGTTTCCCTTTTTTTCACCGCCGGTGGTTTCCACCATTGTGGAGACTAGGATCGCCAGCCCCTCCGGTGGGACAGGGACGTCCCTTGATGGCTCTTTGGAAGCCTTGGGAGCCGCCACCATCAATGGAGCAGTGCTTTCGCTCACCATTGGGTTAGATTGGAAGGAAAGGGGAGATGGGATTTCTCTGTTAGGGTTTTCTCACTAGGAGCTCGAAGGGTCGCTCGTCGCGAGGAAGAAGAAGACGTAGGGAGAATACGGGTAAAGGAATTATCCTCGACCACGGTAAATATTTATAAGCCACGGTGTCAAGATTCATGCGCAGAGGATCTAACGGTTAAAGCGTTGACAACATGTGAGTGAACATGCATGGTAATTTCACCACATCCCCTTTTGCCGCTTAACTTTTCGGATTTCACGCGCGTGAAAATTGCTATGATTAACCACTGCCATATGTGAGTTTCCAGGAAGGATAGGCTACGTCACCCTACTGATAGTGGAAGTGGAGTAGTCACGACAGATTCTATCCGACTTTAGAAAAGAAGACTAAAGAATTGAAGATTCTCTAGCTTACACATTAAAGCCGGAGAAGATTGGAGGGTTCTTTAGGAAGACTTCGAGATATTCCTTGATGAATCACCGACATCACCTAAACAGAGCATTCAAGACTAAAAGGAAAAATAACGCAAGACCTTAAAGTCCTCCGGGGGCTACTGTTGGGGATATGCTAAATGGGTATCACCATTGCATATATCCAATCCAGCTAACACTGGTGGCCCATAGTTGGTAGAAAGGCCTATGGCCTGCTGGGTGGCCCAGTTAGACGGATCTAGAAGGGGGGCCATGTCGGGAGAAGGAAGACTACAGTGATGTCACCGACCAACCCAGAGCCTTGGAGTACAAGACACGAAGACTAGTTAGTATTAGTGTAGGACTCTGTAACCTGTCTGGGAAGGATCTTTCCTTATAACCCTAGGTTCTCGTGCCTTTATAAGCCAAACCCGTGGGAGCCTTTAGGAGAACAACTCATATCACCACGCACAACGAATTGATCTTTGTAACTCAGCGTATTGCCATTATAGTGATTTATAACATGAGTCCGCCACCATCGTGGGATCTGAACCTGGGTAAGCTGTGTTACCTCGTACCTGCTAACTCATCTCCTTCCCCCACCTCTCTAAATATGATCGGTGAGAATCCCTCCATGGTGTACTCTTTGGCAATACCACGACACTTCCAATATGAAGAACCGTATAAGGACAGAATAATTCGGTGGCCGCCGAAAACTTTTGGCGCCATCTGGTGCCACCGAACTTACCAACAGAATTCCTGTCTGCGCATAGATCTGGGTTGGATGCCCTAGAATATTCCCTTTACCTACCTTTTTGCCCTGAGTACTATAAATATCTACTATGGTTCCCCCTTTATTCCTTAGACTTGGATAATTCAATTAGGATAAACCCTTTGTGGATGTAGATAATTGGAGTCTCATGCTCCTTGAAAATGAGCACCGATTATGCCCCAACCTCTTGATCTTTGCATGTGCGTTCAAGTTGTACAAGGCCTTGGAGTCGGTGTCCCTTCTCCAAGTTGTCAGAAACAATCATCTTTGGTACTCCATGTAAACGCACGATGTCCCTGAAAAATTGGATTGCAATATGCGACGCATCATCGCTTTTGTGGAAGGCAATAAAGTGTGACATCTTAGAGAATCTATCCACTACCACAAAAATTGAATCATGGGCTCTTTTAGTTCTAGGAAAACCTAATACAAAATCCATTCTTATATATTTCCACGGTGTAGTAGGTGCAGGTAACGGTGTATACAAACCGTGAGACTTCAACTTGGACTTGGACTTATTGCAAGTAATGCATCTCTCTACCAACCTGTCCACATCTCGCCTCATCTTAGGCCAAGAAAAATGATCAGTGAGCATGAGTAGCGTCTTCTCACGCCCAAAGTGACCCATCAATCCTCCAGCATGTGATTCCTATAGAAACAACAAATGCTCAGACGACTCCGGAACACATAGTTTGTTAGCACGAAACAAATACCCATCATACATGTGAAATTTATCCCATGCCCTCCCAATATAACACAAACGATATGGTTTAGCAAAATCATGATCAGTTGCATACAAATCACATAAACTCTCTAAACTAGGAACTTTGATATCCAGTTGTGTTAATAACATGGTCTTCCTAGATAAAGCATCAGCAACAAAATTATATTTTCCCTTCTTATGTTTAATAATGTATGGAAAAGACTCAATGAACTAAACCCACTTAGCAAGATGCCTATGCAAGTTAGATTGAGCTTTCAGATATTTTAAATCTTCATGATCAGAATGTATGATAAATTCTATTGGCCACAAATAATGCTGCCAAACCTCAAGAACTCTAACAAGCGCATATAATTCTTTATCATAAACATGATAGTTGAACTTAGCACCGGAAAGTTTTTCAGAAAAATATAAAATGGGACGACCCTCTTGCATCAACACACCACCAATTCCTATGCCACTAGCATCACATTCAATCTAAAATTGCTTAGAAAAATCTGGTAGTGCAAGCAAAGGTGCAGAAGTTAACAATCGTTTCAATTCATCAAAAGCATGATATTGGCCTATGCCCCACTCAAAAGGTACACCTTTCTTAGTTAAGTCATTCAAAGGTGCAGCAAAAGTACAAAAGTCTTTCACAAAACATCTATAAAAACCAGCTAATCTGTGAAAACTTCATACTTGAATCACATTCATGGGAGTATGCCAATTTTAAATTGCTTCAATTTTAGATGAATCTACCTCTACTCCATGTTTAGAGACAACATATCCCAGAAATATGACCTTACTTTGCAAAATGTACACTTTTCAAGATTACCATATAGCTTAGCATCTTGTAACACTTGCAAGACTTGTCTAATATGTTCAGTATGTTCATGTAAATTGCGGCTGTAAATTAATATGTCATCAAAATACACAACCACAACCTTGGCAATAAAATTCTTTAAGACATGGTTCATTAATCCCATGAAAGTACTAGGTGCATTAGTTAAACCAAAAGGCATTACTAACCACTAATATAAACCACACTTAGTCTTAAAGGAAGTTTTCCATTCATCCCCTTCCTTCATCCTAATTTGATGATAACCACTACGCAAATCAACTTTAGAGAAAACAGCAGCACCACTCAATTCATCTAACATATCCTCTAAACATGGAATATGATGACGATATCGAATAGTGATGTTGTTTATAGCTCTACAAAGTATGGACATGCGCCAAGTACTATCTTTCGTAGGAACTAAAATAATAGGAACAACACAAGGGCTTAATCTTACATGAATATAGCCTTTGTCGAGAAGACCTTGTACTTGTTTTTGGATTTCCTTCATCTCTTTGGGATTTGTGCGATATGGTGCACGGTTGGGTAGCGATGCTCCTGGAATCAAGTCAATTTGATGCTCAATACCTCGCAATGGTGGAAAACCTGCAGGTACCTCCTCTGGAAATACATCGCTGAATTCCTGTAACATATTAGAAACACCAAGAGAAAGAGGGGATATATCGTTAGAAACTAAAACCTCACCCTTGTACATGAGCAAAAGAGGCATGACTGTAGGATCCTCACTAAATTCTCTCACATCTTCCTTGGTGCCTAATATAAGTAAATTGGGCACTCTCTCACTTTTTGTTATATCACTCACAACTGTTACATTCTCTCGCCTATCAACTAATGAAGGTGCATCCTCCAAATTTACCTTAGTTTTTTGATGAGATTCATTCACAATATCTAGTGGTGACATAGGTTGCAAATTGATTTTCTACCCTTGAACTCCAAGTGATATGTATTGGCTCGGCCATTATGTTGCACGGAACGATCAAATAGCCATGGTCAACCCAATAACAAATGACAAACCGTCATAGGAACCACATCAAAGTCAATGGAATCCTTGTACGGTCCGATCTCAAAATCAACACGCACCATGTGACTGACCTTCATCTCACCGTTGTCACTTAACCATTGAATATAATATAGTTGACAGTGCGGTAGATACTTCAGTTTCAGCTTGGCACATAACTCCTTGCCTGCTAAACTACAGCAACTTCGACCATCTATGATTACCTTGCAGGCTTTGTTTTGGACCAACAAGTGCCTTTGTTTGGAAGAAATTGCATCGCTGACTTTGTGCACTAGAAGAAACATTGAGTACTTGTCGAGTGCAAACAATAGTACTGGTGGTGGATGGAAAAGCATCAACACCATTACTCATGTAACCATCATCATCCGAAGTATTGCATCATCTCCCGTCTCATACTCATCATGTTCATTAATAAGCATCATCGTTTTATTTGGATAATCCCTCTTGAAGTGACCCTTTCCGCCACATGTATGAGACTCCATGTCCCTGTTACGTGTTGTAGACATATTGGAACCTATACCACTCACTGTAGGAGTTGGATTATTTGTATTGGACACACTGGAAGTCGGTCTTGTGGATGTAGACAGACGATCAACAGAAATTGCACTAGATGTAGGTGCATACGAACTAGTCCGAGAGGGAAAATGTCCACCTGTTGTAGAACGAGCTTTGAATAGAGCTTCTTCGGCAAACTGTGCTTCAGCTTCATGTGCATGATGTAACAACTCATTCATATCATTATATCTATGGTGCCGAACAACAATCTTGATGTTATACTTAAGTCCATGAAGAAAACGCCGCATAGTCATCTCAATAGAGTCACATACTCTTGCTCATTGTAGAAGCATCTCCATCTCCATGTAATAAGCATCAACAGTCATGGAACCTTACTTTATTTCTTGCAACTTATTGAAGAGAGAATGTAAATAATTCGGAGGGACAAAACGAGCTCGCATAACCTCCTTCATTGTGCACCAAGTAATGATAGGAGGATCATCATCTTCTTGCCTTTCTCGTAGAATGCCATCCCACCATCTCAATGCATAACCTTCAAACTTTAAACTAGCAAGCTTGATATTTTATATTCAGTGTAGTCACGTAAGCGGCATAATTTCTCTATATTCAGCTCCGAGGTGAGGTATTCTTCAACATTAGGACCTCCCTCAAATCTGGGTATGGAGAATTTGGGCTTGCCCAATCCATCATCAGCCAGTGCAGCTGGTAGAGGAAAATGTTGAGGATCGATATGTGCAAATCCATGTCAGCGGCCTCCATGAGCACCACCATGGCCTCCATGGCCATCACCACGTTCGATGCCAACCACATGGGCAGTGGTCATATTGCCATCATTGATGTTGGCATTATCATCCTCAGCATATGGCTGTTGTTGCTCCACTAGCAGCCTCAAACCATTAATAGACTCTTCTAAAGCACTAAGACTTGTTTATATTTTAATGACCTATGTTTGGACAGTGTTGACTAATTTCTCAGTTGTTTCTAACAGTAGATGTGTAATCTGAGCATCACTTTCAATTTTGTCCGTTGTGCGAGTAAAGATCCCTTGTAGGTGATCTCATAATGCATCATATTCTCGCCACGTAACTATAGTACGTTCCTTCTTTTTGTCATGCACAACAACATCACCAGAAGACATGATTAGTAGGTTAGTGCATAAAATCAAAAATCTTTTGATGGCTCATTCACAACTGCAAGAAAAGGAAATATTACCGTTCCAAAGTGAATTACTAAAAGATTACCAACTTGGAAAACGACACATGCACAGATGTGATGAAGCAAATACCGAGAGTATAAGAGCGATCACACGACAATGCAAGAGTATGTAGTGGAGCTGTAGGTATGGATACCTAACTACACCAAAGCAAATCCTAGTGCTAATCGTGTGACAAACACCCAAGGAAACACACACGTGGAGATAAACGTGGCACATCAATTTATTAACAGGAATATTGCAATGCACAAGAGAGACACTAGTAATAGCTCAAAATATAACAAGTATAAGATTGCTTTTATGAAACTAGACCTCCAAACAAATTTTATATTTTTTTTATCATTTTGTATCTCTTTTCTCATTTTTTTTTGATTCTTACTTCTCTTTTTTTATTTTTTTATTTTCAACTATATGACATAGTGAAGTAGTGAAGCACACAAATTGTCGCACACAAGGATGGATACTCCGATATATATGAGCCGGATATTCTGGGCCAGACGGATAGTACGGGATAACTTGGCCGGATAGTCCGGGCTGTTTTAGCCGAAACTTTTGCACTTCAAACCCCTAATGAATAGCCTGTTCAGAGCAAAGAAACTACTATATTCGGTATGTTCCTAGGCACAGATGCTGTAGAAAGGCTCTAGCTAAGTTGACACAAAGGTACGCTATGTGGACTCGGATAAGTAAAAGTAAACTAAGCAGAAAATGATGATGAACAACTCAAAAACAAAAAACAAACGACAATAACAAGGAAAACCTAGACACTACGACTCGTAATGGAATAGGTCGGATCAAAGACACGACAACGACCAGCAACTAAGACTCAACTTTGATGCGATGTAGGGTATGGCAAGGACACACCCTAACCCTAATATTTTTGTATGGCTTTTTCTATATAGGACTAAAAACAAATAACTATGGATGGATTTGTGAATGCTTACCGAGGCAACGCTAGAAATATGATGCCATGATATGGGGTGGCACAATATTCTTAGTAAGAGAGGTGGATATATGATGATAATCGGTTGGGATAACTTGTATGATGCTCACGAACCCTCGATCGATCCCTGATGCCAATGCAATAGCTCTCAAACCTTGTAGATATTCGCAAGTTCACACACTTGCGCACATAGCCGCTGACCACGAAGTGGTTTGCACTCTTCCAATTCCCAATGGAACTTCAGATCATACAAAACTTGCAATTGGCTAAATCCCAATGGATCAACTAATCACACTTGATTGATAGTAGCAAATACACTAGCTCGATATGAATTGGAGTAGGGGTTCAATTGGATGCAAGTAGCAACTCAACGAATCTAGGGTTTACTTTAAACATTGTCTTAACTGAGCTAAGGGGGCATTTTAGGTTTTATAAGGGTAGCTGGAATGACCAAAAAACGAAACTGGGATGTGTCCGACTCAAACTGATACAAGCTGACTCAGACCAGATTTGGTCGGCAAACGGACATTCTGGCTGGTATGCGCCGGATATTCCGGCTGGGCCGGACATTCCGTGTGGAGTGCGCTAGCCATTCCAGTCCTGACAGAAACTTTGGAGTTTCCGACCAGGGTCCGGGTGGCTTCTCATTTGGCCTTCAGAATGGCTTCCACCTCGACGCTTCTCGTGCAGGCTAGAGTGTCCGGGTGGTGTCAGCCGGACATTCTGGTTTCTCCAGGAAACTTGGCGTCTTTCTTCTTGATGATCTTCTCCTTGCTCCGTGCGCCTGCCTCCTGCTCCTCCCTTGCGCATCCATGGATAATCATCATGCTGGGCTCCTCTTGCATCAGCCCTTCTCCTTCTCATGACATACTTGTTTCTTCAATGAACCTGATCATACATAAGTGCAACAACTTAGGTAGTATAAAATTCTTGTCAATAAAAACATCAGATTCATTTAGGAGTGAATTCACCTTTTGATCAAGTAGCTTGGCACGAGCTCTAGTAATGGGTCCAATCATGATCTCATTGGACTTTGTCTTGGCGGCAACATCGACAACTTCATTAGGAATTGGAGATAGCAAATTAGTAGGATGTCCTCATCACTACACATATCTCATGATGAAAATGCTAGCACCCAACAGAATAATAACTATAAGGGGAAGTTTTGCTCGCTCGGAAAACTACGACCGGGAGTTCAACAAAATCTCCGAGTCCTTTGGAAAGGAAACAGAGTTCAACCAACTCAACAATTCAACAGATCATGACATTCTGTCAGAAGCAGCCAGGTACATACCTGATCAATCCTTCAGATCCCCAAAAAAAATACACGAGACATCCATATCCACCCCACCGATCCAAAGAAAGCAACCATTGTGTCCTCTAATCTTGGTCCTGCATAGGAAAGCACGCTCGTAAAGTTCCTCCGTGAGGTTTGGGAAATCTTTGCATGGTGTGCAGCTGACATGCCAGGAATTCCCAGGGAACTCGTCGAGCATGCAAAGATAATTTGGTCAATATGTTGTAAGTACATGGTTTTATTTACAAAGAAAGAAAAATTATCTAACCTTTTGAGTTGAAAAAGAAAAACCTTGAACAAGGAAAATAAAGAGCGCTATCAAAAATAGAGTAAGAACAAGTCGACATAGAATCTTCAAGTCATAAGAATGCTTCATATACAATTGGAATTTGATAATTAAGATCGTTAAACTTTGAATTCCTACATGAAGTAGAATGTATGGCTATCTCCTTTGCACAACACTTAAACGAAAGTGTGAGCATATGAACAAAAGAGAAGAAAAGAAAGAAGAAAAGAAAGAAGAGAAAGAGCGAATGTGCAAAGAGCAAATAGGCATACACCACTATATTCTAGTATGACAAAGAGACACTTTTGAGATTTTGAATCCCAAGTGAATATGTTAATACTAAAACACTTGGGACTACCTCGCTAACTCATTCGGTTGAACCGGATACTTTTATATTATGTTGAGATTCATCTTTTGTGAACTGTTGATCACTAAGGTGTGGAAGACATCTAATATTATTAGGATGGTTCGAGTAAGGTACTATTCATGAACTTATTCCTATGTATCATATATGATAAACACATGCTGCAACTGCCTTATTTATTTTATCGACCCAGCTTCAAGAATATGGGGATCACATCCATTAAGCTAAACTTGCTCGGGACGAGCAAGAGTCTAAACTTGGGGAAGTTGATGAGTGCATATTTGCATCATGTTTTATATTATTATTTTGCATTGTAGATGTAGGATCTTGGTATTTTACGGCGCTCGCACGCACATTTTATGTCCGTTTTCACCAAGATCAGGACAAATGATGGATCCATTGGACACAATTCTTGGAGCAGTTGTATTGGGGACAAAAGGAGTCGGAAAAAATGTAAATCATTTATTTGGGAAATATCAATAATACCAGAAGAAAACCCGAAGCAGTCGAGGAACACAGCCGGTTAGACGACCAACTATACGACCAGAATACGTTTTTCGGCTGTGTAGTTTTGGTCGTATAGTTGGTGTCGCCTCCGCCTCTTCAAATAGTTTTACCCTGTGCAACTACATCGGAGAGACGACATACAGAACAACTAGAAATCGCGAAAATCTCACCTCCGGAAGGCATCTCGAGGGGGAACTTGCCCAAGGGATCCATCTTCGCCCTACGCAGATCTGGGATGCCAAGGCATCGATCTCCATCTTCATCAACTGCTGCACCATCACCATCTCCATCCATCCCATCTCATCCACCTAGATCTTGTTGTCATTTCTGTACTCGTTGTGGATTTATACAAGTACCATTCATCTATGATTGTTTCCATCACCATTGCCATGATGTTGATTGCCTCCATGTCTGAGTAGATCTCTAGTTCTTGGGGAGATGGAGAAACCCTAGCATATTATTAAGATGAGATAGAGATTATTATATTATACATCATTATGTGTATGTGTTAATTGTCTTCATCTTGATGTTGGGAGTTGTGCACATCCTTAATGTTTGTCTCCTATGGGGACTCAATGAAGGGGATTACTTGTTGGTAGATGGAGGGATGATAGCACTTACTGTGACTATAAAGCTGTTGTCATTCTTTACGTATTAACTTGGTGAATCAAGGAGAACTCATTAAGCCATTTCCATGCCATGGGAGAAATCCCTTAATAGCGATATAATAAGATTGATGTCGTTTATTTGTCAGCTATGGTTATGAATGATGATGTGAGCAGCGGTTGCTGCCTATTTGTCCATATATGGAGCTCCTCCCACATAGATACATATCATGAGAATATTTATTATAATAATCTTGATTGCTTAGTCTAAATTGCAAGCGGTGTATCCACCGCTCCCTGAGAACGCCTTTTTCTCTATTACAGTTCTAAGTTCTTTTACATGCGTGATTCTTACTTTCTGCATTAAGTTTTACTTTACTCTAAATTGCCTTGTTCAACCAAAAACCCCAAAACAACTCTACTATTCTTGCATCTTAAATTTATTCCTTAAGAACTTCATTTAGTTTTAGTTAAAAGAATTTTAGTCTTTTGCCTACTGCTCCATGTGGGATCGATATCTTTATTTTGAAACTAGCTACAAACGATATGTGCACTTGTAGTCATGAAGTTATTTTCTAGTGCCGTTGCCGAGGAGCTTAGCGCTATAAGTCACTTTACTTATAGTTATTTACTTTCGTTCTACTAATTTTTCTTAATTTAAGTTGTAGGACCACAACAATGGATAACACTCAGCATTTAAACCAGCTTGAGGCAATAAGGAAAATGGGTTCACCCATGGACGCTTTTATAACTGTCAATAAAAGCATAAATCCAAATGGAATTGAGATCCACCCTTTATTATTTGAACTACTACACTCTAAGAAATTTGTAGGAACCAATGAAGAGAGTCCATATGGACACTTACAATTCTTTGAAGATGTTCTCAGTTCCTTTATATGACTGTAATCTTGATATAGTTAAAACCAAGTTGTTTAGACAAACTCTCTCAAATAATGTTTGCGACTGATACAGATCTTTTTGTGCAGAAGCACCAAGGACTTGGAAGGAACTGACAACCAATTTTCTATCAAAATATTATTTAGAAAGCAAAGCTCATAGGATGAGAGGTATTATTATCAGTTTTAAAAATAATCCTAGTGAGGGCTTGTATGAAGGATATCTAAGGTACAAAAGTTACCTAGATAATTGCCCCCATCATCATTTTCCTGATTGGTTAATCACTCATACTTTTTATGGAGGCTTAATATTGAAAATAGAATGAATCTAGACACTGCTTCTAATGGCAACTTTCTATCTGATACCCATGATGAAGCTTGGAATCTAATAATAAGAATGAGGGAAGCAACGGAAAATTTTAAAGATAGGGAAAACATTATAAATAGTTTTTCTGAATATGCTTGCGTTAATGATTTCCTTGTAGATGAAAGGACTAGTGCAATGACTAAAACCCTCGGTATTGATTCTTACCCACTAAAGAAAATAATTGAGAATTATGCAAGACATTTGCAGGTACCGACCGAATGGGAACCACATAAACCCCTCGAAGAGAAGAAGTGTGCAAGAGCGCTAATGGGAGAATTCTCCTCAGTACCTATTCAAGAGATCATCAAGAAAAGGAAAAAAGAGGAAGAACAAATAAACAAGAGACCAAATAAACCAGAAAAGAACCCTGAAGCTACCAATATAAATAATGTTATATTAAAGGATCTTATGGAAGCACGGATAGTGGATGATGAAGTGGTTATGTTGGACCGTGAAACCAAAGAGTTTATCTAAGGTAATGTACGAGGTAACGAAACTTCTAAACCTATGACTCCTATATATTGTCGAGAAACTTTCTTGTATGGAATTTGTGAGCTGATTTCCACTATAAATATTATGCTTTCATGACTTTATGAGGAACTTCGCTACAATTTAAATATTCCAGATGTGGAATCGGTAGACACTACTATTAAATTGTCTAATAGGACCAATATAAAACTAGAAGGTGTAATCAGAAATATCTATATCTTTATTGGATCACTCATGTATGCCCTTGATTTTCATATTGTTGATATGCCTCGAGATTCTTTTTGTCCTATTCTTTTAGGCACGCCTTTTGTTTCCATAACCAAAGCTCGAGTTGATAATAAGAAGGAGACTATTTCACTGATGTTTGGAGAAGAGGAAATGACATTCCATTTCGCCAAACTAAAGAAGATGCCATATGAAGTGGAACATATCAAGGAAGAGAAAACAATTACCAAGCTAGCTGCAATTCATTTTAGTGCTCCACGAGATGAATTAGACAGAATCCTAATTAATTGGGAGGAAGCATCAGATGATGAGGAGAGAGAAGACATGGATGATTACCTTGATTCAGTTCCGGAAGCACAAAATCCACATTACTATGAAGAATTGTAAGAAAAGGAGATGAAGAACCTCCACCAATTGAATTGAAACAACTTCCAGACGATATGATGCATGAGTTTTTAGATAATGAAAATAAATGTCCTGTTATTATTAGCAAAAAATTATCAAAAAATGATACAAATAACTCCTTTCGGTCTGGGTTAAGCATTGTGAAGCCTTTGGATATACTCTAAGTGATATTAAAGGAATAGATCCATCTATAGTAACTCATAAGATTACCATGCTTGATGATGCTGAACCTGTAGTGGATACACAAAGAAGACTTAATTCGAAAAAGAAGGAAGTAATAAGAAAAGAGGTTATACGCTTATTAGATTCTGGCATAATATATCCTATCTCTGACAGTAAGTGGGTTGGCCCAGCTCATTGCATACTAAGACAATGTGGTCTTGATGCTGCTATGAATGAGGATGGTGAGCTAGTTCACGTGAGGCCTGTGTAGGATATCGTATGTGCATTGATTTTAGGAAGCTAAACCGTGAAACATAGAAAAATCATAAACCTATACCATTCATGGATAAAATTTTAGAATGACTTAGTAATAATTCTTATTTCTATTTTATTGATGGTTATTCTAGATATTCTCAAATTGCCATACGACCGGAAGATCAAGAGAAAACAACTTTCACTTGCCCTTATGGCACATATGCTTAAAGATTAATTCCGTTTGGCTTATGTAACACAGCAGCAACTTTTCAAGAATGTGTTCTAAATATCTTCGATGATTTTTTTGAGAAGACTATGGAAGTTATAACAAATGATTTTGTTGTTTGTGGAACAACCTTTGATAATTGTGGTTACAATCTAACCAAAGTCTTGCAGAGATGCAGGACATCAAATTTGGTTTTAAATTGTGAACAATGTCGTTTCATGGAAAGAGAAGGTAAAGATTTTGTGCATAAAGTTTCGGAGAAGGGAATAGAAATAGATAAAACTAATATAAATGGTATAGAAAATCTTCCAATACCTCTGGACATTAAAAACTTAAAAATGTTTCTGGGACATGTAGGTTTTTATAAGTGTTTTATAAAAGACTTTGCTAAAATAGCTATACCTCTCACCAACCTTCTTGATGAAGAAACTCCATTCTACTTGGATTATGAATGCATTGCAGCTTTTGAGAAACTTAAGAATAAATTAGTTTAAGCACCTATCATGCAATCTCCAAAATGGGATGAACCTTTCGAAATCATGTGTGATGCTAGTGACTATGCTTTAGGGGCTGTGTTGGGACATCGAGACGGAAATAATTTAAATTTTATTTATTATGCTAGTAGACCTCTTAATAAGATTTAGAAACATTACGCTACTATAGAAAAAGAGTTCCTAGCTATAATGTTTGCTTGTGACAAATTTAGATCCTACATCATTAATTTTAAGGTAATAATTCATACGGATCACCAAGCTTTGCGTCACCTCCTTGTGAAAAGGATGCAAAGCCCAAATTCATTAGGTGGGTTTTGTTACTACAATAATATGATTTGCAAATAGTAGATAGGAGGGGTAAAGATAATATAGTAGCAGGTCATCTCTCTAGGATGGAGGGAATAATTACTAACCCCGCACCTATAAATGAATCATTTCTGGAAGAATATTTAGCAAATGTTGAAGTTGCTGATCCATGGTATGCAGATTATGCTAATTATCTTGCAACATAATTTATACCTCTAGGTATGAAAAGAAATCAAAGAATAAAATTCTTTAATGATCTTAAATATTACTTTTGGGATGATCCATATCTATATCGTCATGGACCTGACGGAATGATTCGGAAGTGTGTTCCTAACCATGAAATGAATGCAATATTGAAAGTTTGTCATGATAGTCCGTATGGAGGACGTCATGCAGGTAAGCAAAATACAGCGAAGGTACTTCAATCGGATTCTATTGGCCCACCTTGCTTAATGACGCACATAGGTACGTGGAATATTGCGATGCTTGCCAAAGAAGAGGTAATATAGGTAGGAGAAAAGAAATGGCAATGAATTATAGTCTCATAATAGAACCATTTGATGTGTGGGCAATGGATTACATGGGACCTTTTATTGAATCAAATGGTTATACTCATACTCTTGTTGCTGTTAATTATGTTACCAAATTGGTTGAAGTTATTCCAACAAGTCATGAAGATGCAGCCACCTCCATGAAGATGATCAAGGATATCATATTCCCCAGGTTTGGAGTTCCTAGATTTTTAATCACTGACGTGGTTCTCATTTTATGAAAGGGACTTTTAGGAAAATCCTCAGCAAATACGGAGAAACTCACCGTGTTGCTTCACCATATCATCCTCAAACAAGTGGTCAAGTGGAACTCTCTAATAGAGAATTAAAGACCATACTCGAGAAGATGGTTGACAAATCAAGGAAAGATTGGCCATACAAGCTAAATGACACTTTATGGGCATACCGTACTATGTTTAAAAATCCAATGGGTATGACACCTTATAAGATGGTGTATGGTAAGGCATGCCATTTAGCTTTAGAATTGAAACACAAAGCTTTTTGGGCAATCAAGAACCTAAATTATGATTTTAAAGTAGTAGGAGAAAAGTGTCTATTAGATAGTCATGCTTTAGATGGGTTTAGAAGTGAGGCCTATGAAAATGTTAGGTTGTTTAAGGAAAAAGTGAAAATGTGGCATGATAGAAAAATAGAGAATAAGACCTTTAAAAGTGGAGATAAAGTGTTACTCTATAATTCTCGTCTTAAGTTGTTTCTAGGGAAGCTTAGATCGAAGTGGGAAGGTCCCTATATAGTTGAAGAAGCTTATTCATCGAGAGCAGTGAAGCTCAAGGAAAAGACACCCTCTCTTGCATGGGTGGTAAATGGACAACGCTTGAAGCATTATCGAGTAAAAGAAGATATAAGTGCAGTCACCATAGAAGTGATCACCGCAGAAGAGTTGATTGATAAAAAATATGCAAGGGATGGCCGTTTCAAGAAAAATGGACTCTAGACGAAATAAGCAACACTACTGTCAAGCTATTGACCATTAAAGATTGCTTCATGGGAGGCAACCCATGCAAGGTAAAGTCTTGAGTAAGTTTTAAAAGTTTTTATGAGCTTGTGTTCAAAGAGGAACATTTTTAAACTACAAGCAAAGAAGAAGGAAGATTGATAATGCCAAAATTGGTCGAAAATTTAAGCTATTATTTTTCTGTCAAAACTTGATATTTCATTAAGTTTTGGATTAACAAAGAATCCTTGGAGAAGCAGGAATTTTTTGGTAGAGACAGAAGGTTTAACGACCAACTATACGGCGGGAATAAAAATTCCGGTCGTATAGCTGTGGTCGTATAGTTGTTTCGACATCACCCCCTTCCGTCCACGAAAGGTACTGATAGTTTAACGACCAACTATATAGCGGGAATTAAAATTCCGCTCATATAGTTTTTGTCATATAGATATCGATGCCTTTGACGAAACTATTTCCTGAGTACAGATAGTTTAACGACCAACTATATGGCAGGAAATAAAAATTCCGCCCATATAGTTGCGGTCGTATACATATCGATCCATCTCCAAATTTTTATCCGGAGTATAGAGAGTTTAACGACCAACTATACGGCGGGAATAAAAATTCCCGCCCTTATAGTTTCGGCCGTATAGTTGGTTCCACCGTAGATGTAATCTATAGTCAGTTCATAACTATACGGCAAGATCTATACGGGCCGCGCCCGTATAATTTCTCGTTGCAGAAGGCGGCGAGGGTTTTTGACCTCCCCTTTTAAAGCTGATCGTATCTAACCTTTTTCATTAAGTTTTCGCAGAGCTACAACCTTCAGCCTCGAAAAATTCTCACCATCCCTAAACAAGCCCCTCTAACAATATCCGTGCAACGAAGCCATGCAACCCTTCCATGTCAACAAGATCTGGAAGAAGAAAGAAGAGAAACCCGTGAAGAGGATCGAAGAAGTAGAACCTAAAGGGTCATCGTCATCATCCAGCCCAGAGATCAAGCCTCTCCCAAATTGGGAGGACATGTTCCCGTAATAGATGGAGTGATGAGGCAAGATGAGCGGGTAAAGAACAAGGATGAGTATCTTCCAAATCCCTATCGTCACAACATAGGATCCTATTATAAACCTCCTCTTGGTCCATCACCTCTTAAACCTAAGAAGGTGCAGCAAGATGATATTCATGATAAGATCTATGAGTTGGAAAAAGCTTTGAAGGCATGTGTTGAAACCATTGGAGAAGGAATTGACTCCAACTGGATGATGAGCAAAGATCTTGAAAAGAGGGTCGATGACATCGATGGTAGATTTGGTTTCTTGATTAAAACTGTCTTTGAGTTGGCTGATGAGAAGAAATTCCTCAAGAAGAAAATGCTGAAGCTTCCATACGACATGGCCAAGCTTAGCATTTGCTTTGCAAGCATAGTTAAAGATGGCAACACCAAAGAAGAGGGCAACACTCTTCCTACCCAGGAGGAGGAATAGGTACCAATGAGGAGTTATTCGATCCCGCCTGGCTTGATTCCAAGCTTGGGGAGATCTTTAAAGACCTTGTAATCTATCTTACAAGGTTTATATCACTATTTTGTTTTGCATTAGTTCAAACTAGAAAAAAAGTTTGCATCATTAGAATTCCCTTCAGGAATAGTCGATCCCTTTTATGAAATTTTGAGTTTATTATTATATATGGAGCGATTTTGAGTTTGTGTTTGTCTTATTAGATATATGGATGGATTGAGTATAATTTTACTTGCACTTGATGATAGCAATAGGAGTCTTTCACACCATTGGTGACGAGATGTAACCTCGGCAATGCCCATGCTGATGGACTTGGGGTTTCATGGAAAAGAGAATGCTGGGGATTTTGTCGGATGTCAGGAAAATGATGAAGACAAAGTCACCTGAATATTGAGTAAAACACGCTATTACAAGTTGTCCTCTAGATTTCTGTGTCCTCTCTAAGCTTCTCCCGTCCTATATATAATAGGCCGGGTCTCAGAACTGTATGCGGATAGGTTTCATACACGCGTAATTACAATACCAACATAATGTCAGTTCATAGTCTTTTTCCTAATACAGTCAAAGCCTTTGTCGGTTGCTTCTTCTGGGCCGTCATCTGAAATCTCTTTGGGCCGTAAGCCTTTTACCCAATGTAGGGTAGCCAATCATGAGCATCCGAGTAATCGTACCTATGTAAATTGGTATTAATGGAGCATACAAAGATAATTTGGTCAATATGTTGTAAGTACATGGTTTGATTTACAAAGAAAGAAAAATTATCTAACCTTTTGAGTTGAAAAAGAAAAACCTTGAACAAAGGAAAATAAAGAGTGCTATCAAAAATAGAGTGAGAACAAGTTGAGATAGAATCTTCAAGTCATAAGAATGCTTCATATACAATTGGAATTTGATAATTGAGATCATTAAACTTTGTATTCCTACATGAAGTGGAATGTATGGCTAGCTCCTTTGCACAACACTTAAACAAAACTGTGAGCATATAAATAAAAAGAGAAGAAAAGAAAGAAGAAAAAGAGAGAATGTGCAAAGAGAAAATAGGCATACACCACTATATTGTAGTATGACAAAGAGACACTTTTGAGATTTTGAATCCCAAGTGAATATGTTAATACTAAAACACTTGGGACTACCTCGCTAACTCATTTGGTTGAACTGGATACTTTTATATTATGTTGAGATTCCTCTTTTGTGAATTATTTATCACTAAGGTGTGGAAGCCTTCTAATATTATTCGGATGGTTCGAGTAAGGTACTATTCATGAACTTATTCCTATTTATCGTATATGATAAACACATGCTGCGACTGCCTCATTTATTTTATCGACTCAGCTTCATGAATATGGGGATCACATCCATTAAGCTAAACTTGCTCGGTACAAGCAAGAGTCTAAGCTTGTGGAAGTTATGAGTGCATATTTGCATCATGTTTTATATTATTCTTTTGCACTATAGATGTAGGATCTTGATATTTTCTGGCGCTCGCGTGTACATTTTATGTCTGTTTTCACCAGGATCGGGAAAGATGATGGATCCAATGGACACAATTCTTGGAGCAGTTGTATTGGGGAGAAAAGGAGTAAAAAACAACGTAAATCACTTATTTGGGAAATATCAATAATACCAGAAGAAAACCTGAAGTAGTCGAGGCACACAGACTGTTCAACGCCCAACTATACGACCGGAATACATTTTTCGGCCGTATAGTTCCGGTCGTATAGTTGGCATCGCCTCCGTATCTTAAAATAGTTTCACCCCGTGTAACTGGGCGGAGAGATGACATAGAGAACAACCAGAAATCGCGAACTCACCTTCGGAAGGCATATGGAGGGGGAACTTGCCCAAGGGATCCATCTTCGCCCTACACAGATCTGGGGAGAATATCATTTTGCGGCCCGAAAGTTGGGTCGCCTAGGCAACGCGGTACCCAAGTTCCCTGAAATCAGCCACGATGACTATAGTTGGTGTGCCAAATACTCAGTGGGTCTTTTTTGGCACGAATTCAACTTTACGTTTCAATACAAAAAATCTAGCTAACGGCCGTCAAGTTGGGCCCCCCTGTCAGTTCTCGCCGTTATGTCGCTCCCGTCTCTTAGGTGTCAATTAGGCTTGCAGCGTTGGCGCCTGCATCCATTACGCGTCTTCTTCTTCCTGGGAGTGGCAATCTGTGGGGCGTCGCAGCCATAGCGCGGAGCTGGGACGTGGACGAACCTGCTCGGCCTAGCTCTCCTCCCTATAGGCTTGCAGTGTTGGCACCTACATCCATTACGCGTCTTCTTCCCGGAGCAGCAATCTGTGGTCGCGGCCATGGCGCAGAGCTGGGACGTGACGAAGCTGCTCGGCTCGCTCTCCTCCCCATCCCGAGTCGGAGCTCGCCCTCACCATGGACGCAGCCATGGCACGGTACGGGGACGAGAATTGTTTCCCGGTGAGATCTATCACCGTGTCGACCATGCTCGGTTCTGTTTTCCTCCTATAGAATCGGAGCTCGCCGTCGCCGTGGTTGCACCCACACCAATTCTGCCACCTCTGCCGAGGTCTCTGTGGTAGCTCAAGTTCTGCCATGTTGGACCTGTAAGGCATGAAGAATAATTGTAACAAAGGCATGAAAATCTTGGGGCGATATCGCATATCGGAAGTATATGACGATTGCATTGAGTTCACCGACGCCTAGGCTGAATTCTATGCTAAAAATAGAATTTGCCTTGATGATCTGCTCGTCGTCCAGGTCAAGGTGATGAGGCACTATATCAAGCTAATTATTGAGGTGGTCACCGGTCCGGCAGAGGAAACAAGAGGATGCAGAAGACGACAACGACGAGCAGCACGAGGAGGACGAAGACGAGAGTGTTGGCTCTGTAATGTCGGTTGTAGCTCAGAACTTCTGAATAAATCATAAGAATTTAAATTTCAAGAATACATGCTCAGAGACTTTTGTGTTGTTGTATGTTAAACTAGCGAATCTCTTTTGTTCAAATCTCTTGGGCTATACCAACTTCATTGTGTTTAATTATGAAAGACAAAATATAAATGATTTCTTTCAATTTCTCGCATAAAAAAATGCACAGCTAATTCCATATTCTCGCAGGAACTAGCCCCACTTGTTGAACCGGCGACACTGCCACAATCTCCACGTAACCATGGTGAGTTCTCGAACCGAAAGTTGCAGTTACCACCTTTCTTCTGCAGTCATTTCGCTTCCTCAGTCATTCCTCTATAGTTTTTCTTGGGCGCTTCTTCTTCCTCTGTTCTGGAACCGTCGGTTCATCTTCTTCTTCCTTTCGCAGGCAGTTCCTTGCAGGCACTTCCTTTCACCCATTTCCTTGCAGGCATGGACGATGGGAAACGCACAACAGAGACGCACTTGGTCCCTGCCCATGGCACCATGACTTTGATAGTGGTGTACACAAATGATGAAGCGACTGCGAAGACAACTCTCGCCAGGTTTGAGAAATTTCTTGAGAAAGAGAAGCACAAGTTTGTGGGGCTAGACTTGGAGTACACCCATGCAAATAAGCGAAAATATCCTCCACAAGAGATCGCTATCATGCAAAGTGCCATACATGAGGAGGTTCTCGTTTACCACTTCTGCAGGTATGTGAAATTTGAATTTGAGATCACCACTTCTGCATCCCTTGTTCCCTTACATCCCTAAAACCATCTAAGTGCAGGAGTAAACCAACTGAGATGCATTGTCCAGCTCTGGTCGAGTTCTTGTGTAGGAAAGGGATAACTTTCTCGTGCGTTGATAAAAATTCCTGATGGGCACCACATCGACATCCAAAATCGGTACAATATCAAACCATACCCAGCGAAGGATGGCATGGGTGATCTGGCAGCGGAAATCATCGATAAATCCTATGAAAAACTGAAGAAATTGAAGCGACTCGATCATGACTACTGGGAGTGGAGGCCGATGAGCCAGGTGCGCCTCGAGTATGCAGCCAGAGACACCTACATGGCGTACGAGTTGTATAGTCAGATCATTACCATGAAATATGGGATGGTTAAGGCGGGGTATTTCGCGAGAGAGCTATACCCTGGTTGGAAGCTAGCCCAGGAGAAGAAGCACGAGGAGGACATAAAGCAGTTTCAGGACGAGCAGGGATCTTGGGATGGTGGTGACATCAATCGGTTGAAGGGGAAGCAAGTCAAGGACGACAACAAGTGGTGGTGATACATGATGTGTTTGAAGTAGATTTTAGTTTCTAGTTTATTATGTGTTTGATACATTTAGTTACTTCAATACAAAATTTCGACCAATTTAACTTGTTGATGTATTTCTTGACAATTATAATATAATCGAGCACTAGAAATATTTTGTAGTGTGCATGACCATGATTAGTAAATATAATTGAACACTAGAAACTTTAAGGCACTCCATATAAAGGAGTAGATTAATATAGAAGGTTCACCAGAGACACCATGGATATATTGTCTTACATACCACACACAGGTAATAATTAACTAGAACAAAATAAAAGCAGGGGCGGCAGCAGGAGGCCGTGACACGGAGACGCCTAGCAGGGCAGGGGCATTAGCAGGATGCATGGACAACCTAGTAGATGGGATACATGCCAGTCTTGACATAATCCCGGAGGAATTTGCCAAGGGCTGCGTGCCGCACCAAGGTAATCGGCCTATGGCTTCTGCCTCCCCCTATGGCAACGCCATCCGCGTGTTGGATCATGCTGTTGAGGTCCATGTTGATTGCTCTACCACAAAATGGGTAAAACAATTCCCCTACAGTGGAAATGGATTAGCCCACACCGTAACCGCCTCAGCACATAGTGGCTCTTGTTGTCCTTGGATACCTTGCTATCGTCCACTTCATCATCATCCTCCTAATGATTTTTAAGAACATAACTTATAACTCATACATATGATTGAATTGTATTACAACTCAAGAAATTGAAATGTAATCGTACAGAACAATATTTAGGGATATACATAGTTAGGTACAAAAACAAGCCTAAATATTGTAATTATAAATAAAAAACCAAACAATTGATCTCAGGTACATGTTAAAAATACTTATGATCAAAACCATTCATGTACATATGCATCATACCAATCATTAAAAGATCAGAAAAAATTCAAGGATTATATATGTAGTTCCATATGCGAATAAATCTAGGGCCTCATAATTTGTTTCAAAGATGGAGTTGGCGAACCAAAGTACCAACAGCACAACCTATATTGTTTGTGTGCATTGCTGCCTCAGGTTCACCAACCCATCCCTAAAACACGATACCATCCTATGTGTCTCCCCTGGAACTCATTTGGGGCAAATTTCAATCATCGGCCTCGGTGACAAACTGAAATGTAATTCTTATACACTATGAATGCATGGAATAGATAATTCAAATATCATAGTTCTATGAATGTAGAATAAAGATTGCGGCCTCATAAGTTTCTATAGGGATGGCGTAAGCGAACCAAGTAACAATTGCATAGCTTATATTGATCTTGTACATGGCCCCACGTTCGCTGACTCATCCCTGAAAAAATCAGACACCAATGTGTATGCCTCTCTTTGGGGCAAATTTGAATCACTGGACACTATAAGAAATTGAAATGTAATCGTACAAAACAATATTCAGGGATATACATAGTCAGGTACAAAAACAAGCCTAAATATTATAATTATAAATAAAAAACCAAACAATTAATCTCCAGGTACATGTTAAAAATACTTATGATCAAAACCATTCATATACATATGCATCATACCAATCATTAAAAGATCAAAAACAAATCAAGGATCATATATCTAGTTCCATATGAGAATAAATCAAGGGCCTCATAATTTCTTTCAGAGATGGAGTTGGAGAACCAAAGTACCAACAACACAACCTATATTGTTTGTGTGCATTGCTGCCTCAGGCTCACCAACCCATCCCTAAACACGACACCATCATACGTGTCTCCCCTTGAACTCTTTTGGGGCAAATTTCAATCATCGGCCTCGGTGGCAAACTAAAATGTAATTTTTATACACTATGAATGCATGGAATAGATAATTCAAATCATAGTTCTATGAATGTAGAATAAAGATTGCAGCCTCATAAGTTTCTACAGGGATGGCGTAAGAGAACCAAGTAACAATTGCACAACTTATATTGATCTTGTACATGACCCTAGGTTCGCTAACTCATCCCTGGAAAAATCTGACACCAATGTGTCTTCCTCTCTTTGGGGCAAATTTGAATCCTTGGCCACAATAAGAAATTCAAATGTAATCGTACAAAACAATATTCAGGGATATACATATGCATCATACAATGCATTCATAGATCAGAAACAATACAAAGATTATATATATAGGTTCCATATGAGAAAACAATTAGAGCCTTATTTTTTTCAGCGATGGAGTCGGAGAACCAAAATACCAACAACACAACCTATATTGTTTATGTGCATTGCTGCCTTAGGTTCACTAACCATCCCTAAGAAAACGACACAATCAAATGCCCTTGCACTATTTTGGGGGAAAATTGAATCATTGGGCTCAGTAAGGAATAGAAATGTAATGTTATAGGCATGCTGTGTATCGAAATCAACACTCAACTAGCAAAGTCAACTAGATGGCAGATGAGCAGATTGGGGTTTTGTGATTTGACGGATTGGGGTTTTGTGACTAGATGGTAGATGCATCCATCGACCGTTCGAACCATATATATACTACCCTACTTCAAGAGCACAAGAATCTGTACACGATTGAGCAAATCCTATGTATGAACAGTGAAATCTGCGGCTGCGACTAGAGAAGCTAGCAATGTAATACCTCAGACTCCTCATCAGGGACCTCCTCCTTGAAATCATCATTCTCTACGATTGCGTCAAAGATTTCTTAGACGGTGATGGGGTCGTTGATGTGGAGCACCGGATTGCCTCTGCCTGTCGCCTGCCCCCCATCCAAATCTGCCGCTGGCACCATGACGTTGTCAGCTACTACCTGCTTCTCGGCGGCGACGGCTACTGGCTAGACGGATGAGCTCCCACCCTCGACGGTGCGGCGGCGAGCGACGTTCGTGCCCGGAGAAGACGCCTCCGCCTTCTTGGCGATGACAGAGCCATCTGCTGCTGCGCCTTCAACTGGCTTCACCTCCGGCTCGTCTCCACACGTACGCTTCATGGCGCACCAAGGGAAGGAGGTAGTGCAAGCAAGGGAGCTTCGACGCGCGTGGTAGGTGTAGATTGGGGTCTTGGGATAAGACAGACCGAGCACATGGAAGAAGAAGGTCGAGGGGGGTTATAAACACCGGACCGTTCGTAGTCCTCGAGTGCACACGTGTGGTGGGCGCGGGGCTACCACGATCTCCACCTTTTTTTGGGTTTCCTTTTTTTGAAACAACCACGATCTCCACTTTAGAGCTGCATTGAAAACACGCTCATGGAAGACCTCGATTCCACTACATGCAAGTGGCGCTGAACCAATTTCTAGCAACGTTAGATCTACTCGAGGGGGGCCCTTAACTCATGGAAGTTACTAGTAGTAGGGCCTAGTTGGAAGTGAGATTAAGAGCGCTGCGTAAAAATGGGATATGTGTTATTAAAATCAAGTGGCAATAAATTGCATGTCCCGTCGACAACCGTGCACTCGATGACCCTGTTGCCCTGTGCATGTGTTGTAGTAGCAGTAGTAGGCTTTTCAAACTTGATTAAACATGACATGACCGCTCGATGACTTTTTCCATGGACGGCATCATGTTCCTTATTGTAGAGGGAGATGTCAAGATAGGGCCTCGTCAAGATGGTAGCTCGTTAATTGGCAGTTTGAAAGAGTACCCTTTTCCTCTCTCACTAAACAGATATGTTTCATTTTCCCCAAATTTTTAGCAAATCTAGAGAAGATTCTCTCTTCGATAATTCGTTCCCTTTGGGACCTCTTTTTTCCTCCGATCAGGTAGCAAATCTAGAGCAGCAAATCACACTAAGCAGAATACATTAATTCAGAAAACAAAACAATGTAGATATAGCTGTGCACAGCTAAATAGGATATAGCGATAGAAAGTAGGTTGCTTAACGAGGTTCGATGCATTCAGCCAGAAATAGGACATAGCTAGAAAGAAGCTGCTTAGCAGCAGCAGCAGCCACCGCAGCTGTAGGCACATCCTGCAAGCGCCCGCACCTCTGCCTCCTCCTCCTCCGTCCGGCGCTTCATCCACTTCTTGCTGCCTAGTCCCTTGATCTTGGGGGCCTTGGGCCTGATTGGAGGGATGCGACCCTCTTTGATGGCCAACCGCTGGAGGTTTCGGAGGTGAATGCCGAGAGCCCGGTGTTAAGTGATGTAGGCGTTGATGTTCACGGTCTCGCGCTCGCCGCCTTTGTGGATGCTGGAGCCCGCAACCTTTTCATGCTTCATTAAGGAGATGAAGTCGGTGCCGCCGGCGAGAGTCACACAGCAGAAGGCGATCCCCTTGCGGAAGGGGTAGCGCAAGGGGCCGCCCCTAAAGAAGGCATCATACTAGCCGACTCGCAACCTCCTCAGCACCTGACGAGTCTTGGTGTGTATGGACTCATCATCGGTACAGACGTCGCTGCCGAAAACCTATTGGAAGAAAAGGAAAATGGGGGAGTAGATGATGTAAGAAGATCGAGCAATCGAAATGCCAACAAGCGAATCCTAATAAACCAACATCTAGCATCCAACGATGGGAACGGTAGAAGAACCAGGGGAGGGGAGCAAACCCTTGTTACCTCCGACCATGGGTCATCGATGTAGGTGTCATAGGGGTTTAGCTGAGCGATGTACTTATCTAGATTGTAGGTTCCCAAGAAGTGCTTGATCTGCTTGTGACTGGCGGGGGCCTCCTCGCTGGCGGGGGGCTCCTCTTCGGTGGCTCCGCCGGCAGCGGGGAAAGGGCCCTAGACGGGACCAGCGGCTACCATGGATGTGGACAGGGACGACGGCTGCTTTCAACGCGTCGTCCGGCGAGGAGACGGGGGCCTCCTCGCCGGTGCCCTCGGAGGCGACGATGGCCACCTTATCCTCCTTGGCCATCTCCTGCACGGACAGGGTATTCTCGGGAGTTTACGGATGCTGATGGGACGGTGGAGAGGGTTGCGTGGGGAGAGTGAGCGAGAGTGGGAGTGGGTGTGCGGAGAGGGGATCTATAGTTAAGGTGGATGGAAGCAAGGAACGTTTTGTGCACCACCGTGCAACGCGCCGTGCAGTCTACTGCACCGTGCACCGCGACACGCATGTACGTCACGTTTTTTTCCCGGGCCATGCATGGCAGTTCTGTATTGAGCCGCATGCAAAGGGCACATACACAATTTCTATGTACGAAGTTTGACACGACCCTAAAATTGGCGATAGTTAAAAGTGGAAATGTAGAGGGGAAGGTAGGTGGCTT